>CAWVNZ010000693.1:0-499567 GCA_963930735.1 Dioctria linearis
ATTATTTTTTGAATAATTTACTATAGAAAAGGCAATCCCTGGCCTATTTAAAATTTGCGACAGTAGTAAATTATTTTTTGAATAATTTACTATAGGAAAGGCAATCCCTGGCGTAATTAAAATTTGCGACAGTAGAAAATTATTTTTTGAATAATTTACTATAGAAAAGGCAATCCCTGGCGCAGTTAAAATGTGCGACAGTAAAAAATTATTTTTTGAAAAATTTACTATAGAAAAGGCAATCCCTGGCGCAATTAAAATTTGCGATAGTAAAAAATTATTTTTTGCAAAATTTACTGTAGAAAAGGCAATCCCTGGCGCAATTAAAACTTGCGATAGTAAAAAATTATTTTTTGAATAATTTACTATAGAAAAGGCAATCCCTGCCGGATTTGAAATTTGCGACAGTACAAAATTATTTTTTGAATAATTTACTATAGAAAAGGCAATCCCTGGCGTAATTAAAATTTGCGACAGTAAAAAATTATTTTTTGAAAAATTTACTATAGAAAAGGCAATCCCTGGCGCAATTACAATTTGCGACAGTAAAAAATTATTTTTTGAATAATTTACTATAGAAAAGGCAATCCCTGGCGTAATTAAAATTTGCGACAGTAAGAAATTAATTTGTGAGAAATTTACTATAGAAAAGGCAATCCCTGGGATATTTAAAATTTGCGACAGTAAAAAATTATTTTTTGTATAATTTACTATAGAAAAGGCAATCCCTGGTGTATTTAAAATTTGCGACAGTAACAAATTAATTTGTGAAATATTTACCTGGCGAAATTGAAACTTGTGATAGTAAAAAATTATTTTTTGAATAATTTACTATAGAAAAGGCAATCCCTGGCGTAATTAAAATTTGCGACAGTAGAAAATTATTTTTTGAATAATTTACTATAGAAAAGGCAATCCCTGGCGTATTTAAAATTTGCGACAATAGAAAATTATTTTTTGAATAATTTACTATAGGAAAGGCAATCCCTGGCGTAATTAAAATTTGCGACAGTAAAAAATTATTTTTTGAATAATTTACTATAGAAAAGGCAATCCCTGGCGCAATTACAATTTGCGACAGTTGAAAATTATTTTTTGAATAATTTACTATAGAAAAGGCAATCCCTGGCGCAATTAAAATTTGCGACAGTAAAAAATTATTTTTTGCAAAATTTACTATAGAAAAGGCAATCCCTGGCGCACTTAAAATTTGCGACAGTAAAAAATTATTTTTTGAATAATTTACTATAGAAAAGGCAATCCCTGGCGTAATTAAAATTTGCGACAGTAGAAAATTATTTTTTGAATAATTTACTATAGAAAAGGCAATCCCTGGCGCAATTAAAATTTGCGACAGTAGAAAATTATTTTTTGAATAATTTACTATAGAAAAGGCAATCCCTGTCGTATTTAAAATTTGCGACAGTAACAAATTAATTTGTGAAATATTTACCTGGCGAAATTGAAACTTGTGATAGTAAAAAATTATTTTTTGAATAATTTACTATAGAAAAGGCAATCCCTGGCGTAATTAAAATTTGCGACAGTAGAAAATTATTTTTTGAATAATTTACTATAGAAAAGGCAATCCCTGGCGTATTTAAAATTTGCGACAGTAGAAAATTATTTTTTGAATAATTTACTATAGGAAAGGCAATCCCTGGCGTAATTAAAATTTGCGACAGTAGAAAATTATTTTTTGAATAATTTACTATAGAAAAGGCAATCCCTGGCGCAGTTAAAATGTGCGACAGTAAAAAATTATTTTTTGAAAAATTTACTATAGAAAAGGCAATCCCTGGCGCAATTAAAATTTGCGACAGTAAAAAATTATTTTTTGCAAAATTTACTGTAGAAAAGGCAATCCCTGGCGCAATTAAAACTTGCGATAGTAAAAAATTATTTTTTGAATAATTTACTATAGAAAAGGCAATCCCTGCCGGATTTGAAATTTGCGACAGTACAAAATTATTTTTTGAATAATTTACTATAGAAAAGGCAATCCCTGGCATAATTAAAATTTGCGACAGTAAAAAATTATTTTTTGAAAAATTTACTATAGAAAAGGCAATCCCTGGCGCAATTACAATTTGCGACAGTAAAAAATTATTTTTTGAATAATTTACTATAGAAAAGGCAATCCCTGGCGTAATTAAAATTTGCGACAGTAAGAAATTAATTTGTGAGAAATTTACTATAGAAAAGGCAATCCCTGGGATATTTAAAATTTGCGACAGTAAAAAATTATTTTTTGTATAATTTACTATAGAAAAGGCAATCCCTGGTGTATTTAAAATTTGCGACAGTAACAAATTAATTTGTGAAATATTTACCTGGCGAAATTGAAACTTGTGATAGTAAAAAATTATTTTTTGAATAATTTACTATAGAAAAGGCAATCCCTGGCGTAATTAAAATTTGCGACAGTAGAAAATTATTTTTTGAATAATTTACTATAGAAAAGGCAATCCCTGGCGTATTTAAAATTTGCGACAATAGAAAATTATTTTTTGAATAATTTACTATAGGAAAGGCAATCCCTGGCGTAATTAAAATTTGCGACAGTAAAAAATTATTTTTTGAATAATTTACTATAGAAAAGGCAATCCCTGGCGCAATTACAATTTGCGACAGTTGAAAATTATTTTTTGAATAATTTACTATAGAAAAGGCAATCCCTGGCGCAATTAAAATTTGCGACAGTAAAAAATTATTTTTTGCAAAATTTACTATAGAAAAGGCAATCCCTGGCGCACTTAAAATTTGCGACAGTAAAAAATTATTTTTTGAATAATTTACTATAGAAAAGGCAATCCCTGGCGTAATTAAAATTTGCGACAGTAGAAAATTATTTTTTGAATAATTTACTATAGAAAAGGCAATCCCTGGCGCAATTAAAATTTGCGACAGTAGAAAATTATTTTTTGAATAATTTACTATAGAAAAGGCAATCCCTGGCGTAATTAAAATTTGCGACAGTTGAAAATTATTTTTTGAATAATTTACAATAGAAAAGGCAATCCCTGGCGCAATTAAAATTTGCGACAGTAGAAAATTATTTTTTGAAAAGTTTACTATAGAAAAGGCAATCCCTGGCGCAATTAAAATTTGCGACAGTATAAAATTATTTTTTGAATAATTTACTATACAAAAGGCAATCCCTGGCGTAATTAAAATTTGCGACAGTTGAAAATTATTTTTTGAATAATTTACAATAGAAAAGGCAATCCCTGGCGCAATTAAAATTTGCGACAGTAGAAAATTATTTTTTGAAAAGTTTACTATAGAAAAGGCAATCCCTGGCGAAATTAAAATTTGCGACAGTAAAAAATTATTTTTTGCAAAATTTACTGTATAAAAGGCAATCCCTGGCGCAATTAAAACTTGCGACAGTTGAAAATTATTTTTTGAATAATTTACTATAGAAAAGGCAATCCCTGGCGCAATTAAAATTTGCGACAGTATAAAATTATTTTTTGAATAATTTACTATAGAAAAGGCAATCCCTGGCGCAGTTAAAATTTGCGACAGTAAAAAATTATTTTTTGAAAAATTTACTATAGAAAAGGCAATCCCTGGCGCAATTAAAATTTGCGACAGTAAAAAATTATTTTTTGAAAAATTTACTATAGAAAAGGTAATCCCTGGCGCAATTACAATTTGCGACAGTTGAAAATTATTTTTTGAATAATTTACTATAGAAAAGGCAATCCCTGTCGTATTTAAAATTTGCGACAGTAACAAATTAATTTGTGAAATATTTACCTGGCGAAATTGAAACTTGTGATAGTAAAAAATTATTTTTTGAATAATTTACTATAGAAAAGGCAATCCCTGGCGTAATTAAAATTTGCGACAGTAGAAAATTATTTTTTGAATAATTTACTATAGAAAAGGCAATCCCTGGCCTATTTAAAATTTGCGACAGTAGTAAATTATTTTTTGAATAATTTACTATAGGAAAGGCAATCCCTGGCGTAATTAAAATTTGCGACAGTAGAAAATTATTTTTTGAATAATTTACTATAGAAAAGGCAATCCCTGGCGCAGTTAAAATGTGCGACAGTAAAAAATTATTTTTTGAAAAATTTACTATAGAAAAGGCAATCCCTGGCGCAATTAAAATTTGCGACAGTAAAAAATTATTTTTTGCAAAATTTACTGTAGAAAAGGCAATCCCTGGCGCAATTAAAACTTGCGATAGTAAAAAATTATTTTTTGAATAATTTACTATAGAAAAGGCAATCCCTGCCGGATTTGAAATTTGCGACAGTACAAAATTATTTTTTGAATAATTTACTATAGAAAAGGCAATCCCTGGCGTAATTAAAATTTGCGACAGTAAAAAATTATTTTTTGAAAAATTTACTATAGAAAAGGCAATCCCTGGCGCAATTACAATTTGCGACAGTAAAAAATTATTTTTTGAATAATTTACTATAGAAAAGGCAATCCCTGGCGTAATTAAAATTTGCGACAGTAAGAAATTAATTTGTGAGAAATTTACTATAGAAAAGGCAATCCCTGGGATATTTAAAATTTGCGACAGTAAAAAATTATTTTTTGTATAATTTACTATAGAAAAGGCAATCCCTGGTGTATTTAAAATTTGCGACAGTAACAAATTAATTTGCGAAATATTTACCTGGCGAAATTGAAACTTGTGATAGTAAAAAATTATTTTTTGAATAATTTACTATAGAAAAGGCAATCCCTGGCGTAATTAAAATTTGCGACAGTAGAAAATTATTTTTTGAATAATTTACTATAGAAAAGGCAATCCCTGGCGTATTTAAAATTTGCGACAATAGAAAATTATTTTTTGAATAATTTACTATAGGAAAGGCAATCCCTGGCGTAATTAATATTTGCGACAGTAAAAAATTATTTTTTGAATAATTTACTATAGAAAAGGCAATCCCTGGCGCAATTACAATTTGCGACAGTTGAAAATTATTTTTTGAATAATTTACTATAGAAAAGGCAATCCCTGGCGCAATTAAAATTTGCGACAGTAAAAAATTATTTTTTGCAAAATTTACTATAGAAAAGGCAATCCCTGGCGCACTTAAAATTTGCGACAGTAAAAAATTATTTTTTGAATAATTTACTATAGAAAAGGCAATCCCTGGCGTAATTAAAATTTGCGACAGTAGAAAATTATTTTTTGAATAATTTACTATAGAAAAGGCAATCCCTGGCGCAATTAAAATTTGCGACAGTAGAAAATTATTTTTTGAATAATTTACTATAGAAAAGGCAATCCCTGGCGTAATTAAAATTTGCGACAGTTGAAAATTATTTTTTGAATAATTTACAATAGAAAAGGCAATCCCTGGCGCAATTAAAATTTGCGACAGTAGAAAATTATTTTTTGAAAAGTTTACTATAGAAAAGGCAATCCCTGGCGAAATTAAAATTTGCGACAGTAAAAAATTATTTTTTGCAAAATTTACTGTATAAAAGGCAATCCCTGGCGCAATTAAAACTTGCGACAGTTGAAAATTATTTTTTGAATAATTTACAATATAAAAGGCAATCCCTGGCGCAATTAAAATTTGCGACAGTATAAAATTATTTTTTGAATAATTTACTATAGAAAAGGCAATCCCTGGCGCAGTTAAAATTGCGACAGAAAAAAATTATTTTTTGAAAAATTTACTATAGAAAAGGCAATCCCTGGCGCAATTAAAATTTGCGACAGTAAAAAATTATTTTTTGAAAAATTTACTATAGAAAAGGTAATCCCTGGCGCAATTACAATTTGCGACAGTTGAAAATTATTTTTTGAATAATTTACTATAGAAAAGGCAATCCCTGTCGTATTTAAAATTTGCGACAGTAACAAATTAATTTGTGAAATATTTACCTGGCGAAATTGAAACTTGTGATAGTAAAAAATTATTTTTTGAATAATTTACTATAGAAAAGGCAATCCCTGGCGTAATTAAAATTTGCGACGGTAGAAAATTATTTTTTGAATAATTTACTATAGAAAAGGCAATCCCTGGCGTATTTAAAATTTGCGACAATAGAAAATTATTTTTTGAATAATTTACTATAGGAAAGGCAATCCCTGGCGTAATTAAAATTTGCGACAGTAGAAAATTATTTTTTGAATAATTTATTATAGAAAAGGCAATCCCTGGCGCAATTACAATTTGCGACAGTAAAAAATTATTTTTTGAATAATTTACTATAGAAAAGGCAATCCCTGGCGTAATTAAAATTTGCGACAGTTGAAAATTATTTTTGAATAATTTACTATAGAAAAGGCAATCCCTGGCGTATTTAAAATTTGCGACAGTAAAAAATTAATTTGTGAAAAATTTACCTGGCGAAATTGAAACTTGTGATAGTAAAAAATTATTTTTTTGAATAATTTACTATAGAAAAGGCAATCCCTGGCGTAATTAAAATTTGCGACAGTAGAAAATTATTTTTTGAATAATTTACTATAGAAAAGGCAATCCCCTGGCGTATTTAAAATTTGCGACAGTAGAAAATTATTTTTTGAATAATTTACTATAGGAAAGGCAATCCCTGGCGTAATTAAAATTTGCGACAGTAGAAAATTATTTTTTGAATAATTTACTATGCAAAAGGCAATCCCTGGCGCAGTTAAAATGTGCGACAGTAAAAAATTATTTTTTGAAAAATTACTATAGAAAAGGCAATCCCTGGCGCAATTAAAATTGCGACAGTAAAAAATTATTTTTTGCAAAATTTACTGTAGAAAAGGCAATCCTGGCGCAATTAAAACTTGCGATAGTAAAAAATTATTTTTTGAATAATTTACTATAGAAAAGGCAATCCCTGCCGGATTTGAAATTTGCGACAGTACAAAATATTTTTTGAATAATTTACTATAGAAAAGGCAATCCTGGCGTAATTAAAATTTGCGACAGTAAAAAATTATTTTTTGAAAAATTTACTATAGAAAAGGCAATCCCTGGGCGCAATTACAATTTGCGACAGTAAAAAATTATTTTTGAATAATTTACTATAGAAAAGGCAATCCCTGGCGTAATTAAAATTTGCGACAGTAAGAAATTAATTTGTGAGAAATTTACTATAGAAAAGGCAATCCCTGGGATATTTAAAATTTGCGACAGTAAAAAATTATTTTTTGTATAATTTACTATAGAAAAGGCAATCCCTGGTGTATTTAAAATTTGCGACAGTAACAAATTAATTTGTGAAATATTTACCTGGCGAAATTGAAACTTGTGATAGTAAAAAATTATTTTTTGAATAATTTACTATAGAAAAGGCAATCCCTGGCGTAATTAAAATTTGCGACAGTAGAAAAATTATTTTTTGAATAATTTACTATAGAAGAGGCAATCCCTGGCGTATTTAAAATTTGCGACAATAGAAAATTATTTTTTGAATAATTTACTATAGGAAAGGCAATCCCCTGGCGTAATTAAAATTTGCGACAGTAGAAAATTATTTTTTGAATAATTTATTATAGAAAAGGCAATCCTTGGCGCAATTACAATTTGCGACAGTAAAAAATTATTTTTTGAATAATTTACTATAGAAAAGGCAATCCCTGGCGTAATTAAAATTTGCGACAGTTGAAAATTATTTTTTGAATAATTTACTATAGAAAAGGCAATCCCTGGCGTATTTAAAATTTGCGACAGTAAAAAATTAATTTGTGAAAAATTTCACCAGGCGAAATTGAAACTTGTGATAGTAAAAAATTATTTTTGAATAATTTACTATAGAAAAGGCAATCCCTGGCGTAATTAAAATTTGCGACAGTAGAAATTATTTTTGAATAATTTACTATAGAAAAGGCAATCCCTGGCGTATTAAAATTTGCGACAGTAGAAAATTATTTTTTGAATAATTTACTATAGGAAACGCAATCCCTGGCGTAATTAAAATTTGCGACAGTAGAAAATTATTTTTTGAATAATTTACTATAGAAAAGGCAATCCCTGCGCAGTTAAAATGTGCGACAATAAAAAATTATTTTTTGAAAATTTACTATAGAAAAGGCAATCCCTGGCGCAATTAAAATTTGCGACAGTTAAAAATTATTTTTTGCAAAATTTACTGTAGAAAAGGCAATCCCTGGCGCAATTAAAACTTGCGATAGTAAAAAATTATTTTTGAATAATTTACTATAGAAAAGCAATCCCTGCCGGATTTGAAATTTGCGACAGTACAAAAATTATTTTTTGAATAATTTACTATAGAAAAGGCAATCCCTGGCGTAATTAAAATTTGCGACAGTAGAAAATTATTTTTTGAATAATTTACTAAAGAAAAGGCAATCCCTGGCGTATTTAAAATTTGCGACAGTAAAAAATTATTTTTTGAATAATTTACTATAGAAAAGGCAATCCCTGGCGTATTTAAAATTTGCGACAGTAAGAAATTAATTTGTGAGAAATTTACTATAGAAAAGGCAATCCCTGGGATATTAAAATTTGCGACAGTAAAAAATAATTTTTTGTATAATTTACTATAGAAAAGGCAATCCCTGGCGTATTTAAAATTTGCGACAGTAAAAAATTAATTTGTGAAAAATTACCTGGCAAAATTGAAACTTGTGATAGTAAAAAATTATTTTTTGAATAATTTACTATAGAAAAGGCAATCCTGGCGTAATTAAAATTTGCGACAGTAGAAAATTATTTTTTGAATAATTTACTATAGAAAAGGCAATCCCTGGCGTATTTAAAATTTGCGACAGTAGAAAATTATTTTTTGAATAATTTACTATAGGAAAGGCAATCCCTGGCGTAATTAAAATTTGCGACAGTAGAAAATTATTTTTTGAATAATTTACTATAGAAAAGGCAATCCCTGGCGCAATTAAAATTTGCGACAGTAGAAAATTATTTTTTGAATAATTTACTATAGAAAAGGCAATCCCTGGCGTAATTAAAATTTGCGACAGTATAAAATTATTTTTTGAATAATTTACTATAGAAAAGGCAATCCCTGGCGCAATTAAAATTTGCGACAGTATAAAATTATTTTTTGAATAATTTACTATAGAAAAGGCAATCCCTGGCGCACTTAAAATTTGCGACAGTAAAAAATTATTTTTTGAATAATTTACTATAGAAAAGGCAATTCCTGGCGTAATTAAAATTTGCGACAGTAGAAAATTATTTTTTGAATAATTTACTATAGAAAAGGCAATCCCTGGCGCACTTAAAATTTGCGACAGTAGAAAATTATTTTTTGAATAATTTACTATAGAAAAGGCAATCCCTGGCGCAATTAAAATTTGCGACAGTAAAAAATTATTTTTTGAATAATTTACTATAGAAAAGGCAATCCCTGGCGTATTTAAAATTTGCGACAGTAAGAAATTATTTTTTGAATAATTTACTATAGAAAAGGCAATCCCTGGCGCAATTACAATTTGCGACAGTAAAAAATTATTTTTTGAATAATTAACTATAGAAAAGGCAATCCCTGGCGCAATTACAATTTGCGACAGTTGAAAATTATTTTTTGAATAATTTACTATAGAAAAGGCAATCCCTGGCGCAATTAAAATTTGCGACAGTAAAAAATTATTTTTTGCAAAATTTACTATAGAAAAGGCAATCCCTGGCGCACTTAAAATTTGCGACAGTAGAAAATTATTTTTTGAATAATTTACTATAGAAAAGGCAATCCCTGGCGCAATTAAAATTTGCCACAGTAAAAAATTATTTTTTGAATAATTTACTATAGAAAAGGCAATCCCAGGCGTATTTAAAATTTGCGACAGTAAGAAATTATCTTTTGAATAATTTATTATAGAAAAGGCAATCCTTGGCGCAATTACAATTTGCGACAGTAAAAATTATTTTTTGAATAATTTACTATAGAAAAGTCAACCCCCGCCGTAATTAAAATTTGCGACAGTTGAAAATTATTTTTTGAATAATTTACTATAGAAAAGGCCATCCCTGGCGTATTTAAAATTTGCGACAGTATAAAATTATTTTTGAATAATTTACTATAGAAAAGGCAATCCCTGGCGTAATTAAAATTTGCGACAGTAAAAAATTATTTTTTGAATAATTTACTATAGAAAAGGCAATCACTGGCGCAATTACAATTTGCGACAGTTGAAAATTATTTTTGAATAATATACTATAGAAAAGGCAATCCCTGGCGCAATTAAAATTTGCGAGAGTAAAAAATTATTTTTTGCAAAATTTACTATAGAAAAGGCAATCCCTGGCGTAATTAAAATTTGCGACAGTAGAAGATTATTTTTTGAATAATTTACTATAGAAAAGGCAATCCCTGGCGCAATTAAAATTTGCGACAGTAGAAAATTATTTTTTGAATAATTTACTATAGAAAAGGCAATCCCTGGCGTAATTAAAATTTGCGACAGTAAAAAATTATTTTTTGAATAATTTACTATAGAAAAGGCAATCCCTGGCGCAATTAAAATTTGCGACAGTAGAAAATTATTTTTCGAAAAGTTTACTATAGAAAAGGCAATCCCTGGCGAAATTAAAATTTGCGACAGTAAAAAATTATTTTTTGCAAAATTTACTGTATAAAAGGCAATCCTTGGCGCAATTAAAACTTGCGACAGTTGAAAATTATTTTTTGAATAATTTACTATAGAAAAGGCAATCCTGGCGCAATTAAAATTTGCGACAGTATAAAATTATTTTTTGAATAATTTACTATAGAAAAGGCAACCCCTGCGCAGTTAAAATTTGCGACAGTAAAAAATTATTTTTTGAAAAATTTACTATAGAAAAGGCAATCCCTGGCGCAATTAAAATTTGCGACAGTAAAAAATTATTTTTTGAATAATTTACTATAGAAAAGGCCATCCCTGGCGTAATTAAAATTTGCGACAGTAGAAAATTATTTTTTGAATCATTTACTATAGAAAAGGCAATCCCTGGCGCAATTAAAACTTGCGATAGTAAAAAAATATTTTTTTTAATAATTTACTATAGAAAAGGCAATCCCTGGCGTATTTAAATTTGCGACAGTATAAAATTATTTTTTGAATAATTTACTATAGAAAAGGCAATCCCTGGCGCAATTACAATTTGCGACAGTTGAAAATTATTTTTTGAATAATTTACTATAGAAAAGGCAATCCCTGGCGCAATTAAAATTTGCGACAGTAAAAAATTATTTTTTGCAAAATTTACTATAGAAAAGGCAATCCCTGGCGCACTTAAAATTTGCGACAGTAGAAAATTATTTTTTGAATAATTTACTATAGAAAAGGCAATCCCTGGCGCAATTAAAATTTGCGACAGTAAAAAATTATTTTTTGAATAATTTACTATAGAAAAGGCAATCCCTGGCGTATTTAAAATTTGCGACAGTAAGAAATTATTTTTTGAATAATTTATTATAGAAAAGGCAATCCTTGGCGCAATTACAATTTGCGACAGTAAAAAATTATTTTTTGAATAATTTACTATAGAAAAGGCAATCCCTGGCGTAATTAAAATTTGCGACAGTTGAAAATTATTTTTTGAATAATTTACTATAGAAAAGGCCATCCCTGGCGTAATTAAAATTTGCGACAGTAGAAAATTATTTTTTGAATAATTTACTATAGAAAAGGCAATCCCTGGCGCAATTAAAACTTGCGATAGTAAAAAATTATTTTTTGAATAATTTACTATAGAAAAGGCAATCCCTGGCGTATTTAAAATTTGCGACAGTATAAAATTATTTTTTGAATAATTTACTATAGAAAAGGCAATCCCTGGCGTAATTAAAATTTGCGACAGTAAAAAAATTATTTTTTGAATAATTTACTATAGAAAAGGCAATCCCTGGCGCAATTACAATTTGCGACAGTTGAAAATTATTTTTTGAATAATTTACTATAGAAAAGGCAATCCCTGGCGCAATTAAAATTTGCGAGAGTAAAAAATTATTTTTTGCAAAATTTACTATAGAAAAGGCAATCCCTGGCGCAATTAAAATTTGCGACAGTAAAAATTTATTTTTTGTAAAATTTACTATAGAAAAGGCAATCCCTGGAGCACTTAAAATTTGCGACAGTAAAAAATTATTTTTTGAATAATTTACTATAGAAAAGGCAATCCCTGGCGTAATTAAAATTTGCGACAGTAGAAGATTATTTTTTGAATAATTTACTATAGAAAAGGCAATCCCTGGCGCAATTAAAATTTGCGACAGTAGAAAATTATTTTTTGAATAATTTACTATAGAAAAGGCAATCCCTGGCGTAATTAAAATTTGCGACAGTTGAAAATTATTTTTTGAATATTTTACTATAGAAAAGGCAATCCCTGGCGCAATTAAAATTTGCGACAGTTGAAAATTATTTTTTGAAAAGTTTACTATAGAAAAGGCAATCCCTGGCGAAATTAAAATTTGCGACAGTAAAAAATTATTTTTTGCAAAATTTACTGTATAAAAGGCAATCCCTGGCGCAATTAAAACTTGCGACAGTTGAAAATTATTTTTTGAATAATTTACTATAGAAAAGGCAATCCCTGGCGCAATTAAAATTTGCGACAGTATAAAATTATTTTTTGAATAATTTACTATAGAAAAGGCAATCCCTGGCGCAGTTAAAATTTGCGACAGTAAAAAATTATTTTTTGAAAAATTTACTATAGAAAAGGCAATCCCTGGCGCAATTAAAATTTGCGACAGTAAAAAATTATTTTTTGAATAATTTACTATAGAAAAGGCCATCCCTGGCGTAATTAAAATTTGCGACAGTAGAAAATTATTTTTTGAATAATTTACTATAGAAAAGGCAATCCCTGGCGCAATTAAAACTTGCGATAGTAAAAAAATATTTTTTTAATAATTTACTATAGAAAAGGCAATCCCTGGCGTATTTAAAATTTGCGAGAGTATAAAATTATTTTTTGAATAATTTACTATAGAAAAGGCAATCCCTGGCGTAATTAAAATTTGCGACAGTAAAAAATTATTTTTTGAATAATTTACTATAGAAAAGGCAATCCCTGGCGCAATTACAATTTGCGACAGTTGAAAATTATTTTTTGAATAATTTACTATAGAAAAGGCAATCCCTGGCGCAATTAAAATTTGCGACAGTAAAAAATTATTTTTTGCAAAATTTACTATAGAAAAGGCAATCCCTGGCGCACTTAAAATTTGCGACAGTAGAAAATTATTTTTTGAATAATTTACTATAGAAAAGGCAATCCCTGGCGCAATTAAAATTTGCGACAGTAAAAAATTATTTTTTGAATAATTTACTATAGAAAAGTCAATCCCTGGCGTATTTAAAATTTGCGACAGTAAGAAATTATTTTTTGAATAATTTATTGTAGAAAAGGCAATCCTTGGCGCAATTACAATTTGCGACAGTAAAAAATTATTTTTTGAATAATTTACTATAGAAAAGTCAATCCCTGGCGTATTTAAAATTTGCGACAGTAAGAAATTATTTTTTGAATAATTTATTGTAGAAAAGGCAATCCTTGGCGCAATTACAATTTGCGACAGTAAAAAATTATTTTTTGCAAAATTTACTATAGAAAAGGCAATCCCTGGCGCACTTAAAATTTGCGACAGTAGAAAATTATTTTTTGAATAATTTACTATAGAAAAGGCAATCCCTGGCGCAATTAAAATTTGCGACAGTAAAAAATTATTTTTTGAATAATTTACTATAGAAAAGTCAATCCCTGGCGTATTTAAAATTTGCGACAGTAAGAAATTATTTTTTGAATAATTTACTATAGAAAAGGCAATCCCTGGCGCAATTAAAATTTGCGACAGTAAAAAATTATTTTTTGCAAAATTTACTATAGAAAAGGCAATCCCTGGCGCACTTAAAATTTGCGACAGTAGAAAATTATTTTTTGAATAATTTACTATAGAAAAGGCAATCCCTGGCGTAATTAAAATTTGCGACAGTTGAAAATTATTTTTTGAATAATTTACTATAGAAAAGGCCATCCCTGGCGTAATTAAAATTTGCGACAGTAGAAAATTATTTTTTGAATAATTTACTATAGAAAAGGCAATCCCTGGCGCAATTAAAACTTGCGATAGTAAAAAATTATTTTTTGAATAATTTACTATAGAAAAGGCAATCCCTGGCGTATTTAAAATTTGCGACAGTATAAAATTGTTTTTTGAATAATTTACTATAGAAAAGGCAATCCCTGGCGTAATTAAAATTTGCGACAGTAAAAAATTATTTTTTGAATAATTTACTATAGAAAAGGCAATCCCTGGCGCAATTACAATTTGCGACAGTTGAAAATTATTTTTTGAATAATTTACTATAGAAAAGGCAATCCCTGGCGCAATTAAAACTTGCGATAGTAAAAAAATATTTTTTTAATAATTTACTATAGAAAAGGCAATCCCTGGCGTATTTAAAATTTGCGACAGTATAAAATTATTTTTTGAATAATTTACTATAGAAAAGGCAATCCCTGGCGTAATTAAAATTTGCGACAGTAAAAAATTATTTTTTGAATAATTTACTATAGAAAAGGCAATCACTGGCGCAATTACAATTTGCGACAGTTGAAAATTATTTTTTGAATAATTTACTAGAGAAAAGGCAATCCCTGGCGCAATTAAAATTTGCGACAGTAAAAAATTATTTTTTGCAAAATTTACTATAGAAAAGGCAATCCCTGGCGCACTTAAAATTTGCGACAGTAGAAAATTATTTTTTGAATAATTTACTATAGAAATGGCAATCCCTGGCGCAATTAAAATTTGCGACAGTAAAAAATTATTTTTTGAATAATTTACTATAGAAAAGGCAATCCCTGGCGTATTTAAAATTTGCGACAGTAAGAAATTATTTTTTGAATAATTTATTATAGAAAAGGCAATCCTTGGCGCAATTACAATTTGCGACAGTAAAAAATTATTTTTTGAATAATTTACTATAGAAAAGGCAATCCCTGGCGTAATTAAAATTTGCGACAGTTGAAAATTATTTTTTGAATAATTTACTATAGAAAAGGCCATCCCTGGCGTATTTAAAATTTGCGACAGTATAAAATTATTTTTTGAATAATTTACTATAGAAAAGGCAATCCCTGGCGTACTTAAAATTTGCGACAGTAAAAAATTATTTTTTGAATAATTTACTATAGAAAAGGCAATCCCTGGCGCAATTACAATTTGCGACAGTTGAAAATTATTTTTTGAATAATTTACTATAGAAAAGGCAATCCCTGGCGCAATTAAAATTTGCGAGAGTAAAAAATTATTTTTTGCAAAATTTACTATAGAAAAGGCAATCCCTGGCGCAATTAAAATTTGCGACAGTAAAAAATTATTTTTTGAATAATTTACTATAGAAAAGGCCATCCCTGGCGTAATTAAAATTTGCGACAGTAGAAAATTATTTTTTGAATAATTTACTATAGAAAAGGCAATCCCTGGCGCAATTAAAACTTGCGATAGTAAAAAAATATTTTTTTAATAATTTACTATAGAAAAGGCAATCCCTGGCTTATTTAAAATTTGCGACAGTATAAAATTATTTTTTGAATAATTTACTATAGAAAAGGCAATCCCTGGCGTAATTAAAATTTGCGACAGTAAAAAATTATTTTTTGAATAATTTACTATAGAAAAGGCAATCCCTGGCGCAATTACAATTTGCGACAGTTGAAAATTATTTTTTGAATAATTTACTATAGAAAAGGCAATCCCTGGCGCAATTAAAATTTGCGACAGTAAAAAATTATTTTTTGCAAAATTTACTATAGAAAAGGCAATCCCTGGCGCACTTAAAATTTGCGACAGTAGAAAATTATTTTTTGAATAATTTACTATAGAAAAGGCAATCCCTGGCGCAATTAAAATTTGCGACAGTAAAAAATTATTTTTTGAATAATTTACTATAGAAAAGGCAAACCCTGGCGTATTTAAAATTTGCGACAGTAAGAAATTATTTTTTGAATAATTTATTATAGAAAAGGGTAATCCTTTGCGCAATTACAATTTGCGACAGTAAAAAATTATTTTTTGAATAATTTACTATAGAAAAGGCAATCCCTGGCGCAATTAAAATTTGCGACAGTAGAAAATTATTTTTTGAAAAGTTTACTATAGAAAAGGCAATCCCTGGCGAAATTAAAATTTGCGACAGTAAAAAATTATTTTTTGCAAAATTTACTGTATAAAGGGCAATCCCTGGCGCAATTAAAACTTGCGACAGTTGAAAATTATTTTTTGAATAATTTACTATAGAAAAGGCAATCCCTGGCGCAATTAAAATTTGCGACAGTATAAAATTATTTTTTGAATAATTTACTATAGAAAAGGCAATCCCTGGCGCAGTTAAAATTTGCGACAGTAAAAAATTATTTTTTGAAAAATTTACTATAGAAAAGGCAATCCCTGGCGCAATTAAAATTTGCGACAGTAAAAAATTATTTTTTGAATAATTTACTATAGAAAAGGCCATCCCTGGCGTAATTAAAATTTGCGACAGTAGAAAATTATTTTTTGAATAATTTACTATAGAAAAGGCAATCCCTTGCGCAATTAAAACTTGCGATAGTAAAAAAATATTTTTTTAATAATTTACTATAGAAAAGGCAATCCCTGGCGTATTTAAAATTTGCGACAGTATAAAATTATTTTTTGAATAATTTACAATAGAAAAGGCAATCCCTGGCGTAATTAAAATTTGCGACAGTAAAAAATTATTTTTTGAATAATTTACTATAGAAAAGGCAATCCCTGGCGCAATTACAATTTGCGACAGTTGAAAATTATTTTTTGAATAATTTACTATAGAAAAGGCAATCCCTGGCGCAATTAAAATTTGCGACAGTAAAAAATTATTTTTTGCAAAATTTACTATAGAAAAGGCAATCCCTGGCGCACTTAAAATTTGCGACAGTAGAAAATTATTTTTTGAATAATTTACTATAGAAAAGGCAATCCCTGGCGCAATTAAAATTTGCGACAGTAAAAAATTATTTTTTGAATAATTTACTATAGAAAAGGCAATCCCTGGCGTATTTAAAATTTGCGACAGTAAGAAATTATTTTTTGAATAATTTATTATAGAAAAGGCAATTCTTGGCGCAATTACAATTTGCGACAGTAAAAAATTATTTTTTGAATAATTTACTATAGAAAAGGCAATCCCTGGCGTAATTAAAATTTGCGACAGTTGAAAATTATTTTTTGAATAATTTACTATAGAAAAGGCCATCCCTGGCGTAATTAAAATTTGCGACAGTAGAAAATTATTTTTTGAATAATTTACTATAGAAAAGGCAATCCCTGGCGCAATTAAAACTTGCGATAGTAAAAAATTATTTTTTGAATAATTTACTATAGAAAAGGCAATCCCTGGCGTATTTAAAATTTGCGACAGTATAAAATTATTTTTTGAATAATTTACTATAGAAAAGGCAATACCTGGCGTAATTAAAATTTGCGACAGTAAAAAATTATTTTTTGAATAATTTACTATAGAAAAGGCAATCCCTGGCGTATTTAAAATTAGCGACAGTATAAAATTATTTTTTGAATAATTTACTATAGAAAAGGCAATCCCTGGCGTAATTAAAATTTGCGACAGTAAAAAATTATTTTTTGAATAATTTACTATAGAAAAGGCAATCCCTGGCGCAATTACAATTTGCGACAGTTGAAAATTATTTTTTTAATAATTTACTATAGAAAAGGCAATCCCTGGCGCAATTAAAATTTGCGACAGTAAAAAATTATTTTTTGCAAAATTTACTATAGAAAAGGCAATCCCTGGCGCACTTAAAATTTGCGACAGTAGAAAATTATTTTTTGAATAATTTACTATAGAAAAGGCAATCCCTGGCGCAATTAAAATTTGCGACAGTAAAAAATTATTTTTTGAATAAATTACTATAGAAAAGGCAATCCCTGGCGTATTTAAAATTTGCGACAGTAAGAAATTATTTTTTGAATAATTTATTATAGAAAAGGCAATCCTTGGCGCAATTACAATTTGCGACAGTAAAAACTTATTTTTTGAATAATTTACTATAGAAAAGGCAATCCCTGTCGTAATTAAAATTTGCGACAGTTGAAAATTATTTTTTGAATAATTTACTATAGAAAAGGCCATCCCTGGCGTAATTAAAATTTGCGAAAGTAGAAAATTATTTTTTGAATAATTTACTATAGAAAAGGCAATCCCTGGCGCAATTACAATTTGCGACAGTTGAAAATTATTTTTTTAATAATTTACTATAGAAAAGGCAATCCCTGGCGCAATTAAAATTTGCGACAGTAAAAAATTATTTTTTGCAAAATTTACTATAGAAAAGGCAATCCCTGGCGCACTTAAAATTTGCGACAGTAGAAAATTATTTTTTGATTAATTTACTATAGAAAAGGCAATCCCTGGCGCAATTAAAATTTGCGACAGTAAAAAATTATTTTTTGAATAATTTACTATAGAAAAGGCAATCCCTGGCGTATTTAAAATTTGCGACAGTAAGAAATTATTTTTTGAATAATTTATTATAGAAAAGGCAATCCTTGGCGCAATTACAATTTGCGACAGTAAAAAATTATTTTTTGAATAATTTACTATAGAAAAGGCAATCCCTGTCGTAATTAAAATTTGCGACAGTTGAAAATTATTTTTTGAATAATTTACTATAGAAAAGGCCATCCCTGGCGTAATTAAAATTTGCGAAAGTAGAAAATTATTTTTTGAATAATTTACTATAGAAAAGGCAATCCCTGGCGCAATTAAAACTTGCGATAGTAAAAAATTATTTTTTGAATAATTTACTATAGAAAAGGCAATCCCTGGCGTATTTAAAATTTGCGACAGTATAAAATTATTTTTTGAATAATTTACTATAGAAAAGGCAATCCCTGGCGAAATTAAAATTTGCGACAGTAAAAAATTATTTTTTGAATAATTTACTATAGAAAAGGCAATCCCTGGCGCAATTACAATTTGCGACAGTTGAAAATTATTTTTTGAATAATTTACTATAGAAAAGGCAATCCCTGGCGCAATTAAAACTTGCGATAGTAAAAAAATATTTTTTTAATAATTTACTATAGAAAAGGCAATCCCTGGCGTATTTAAAATTAGCGACAGTATGAAATTATTTTTTGAATAATTTACTATAGAAAAGGCAATCCCTGGCGTAATTAAAATTTGCGACAGTAAAAAATAATTTTTTGAATAATTTACTATAGAAAAGGCAATCCTTGGCGCAATTACAATTTGCGACAATATAAAATTATTTTTTGAATAATTTACTATAGAAAAGGCAATACCTGGCGTAATTAAAATTTGCGACAGTAAAAAATTATTTTTTGAATAATTTACTATAGAAAAGGCAATCCCTGGCGTATTTAAAATTTGCGACAGTATAAAATTATTTTTTGAATAATTTACTATAGAAAAGGCAATCCCTGGCGTAATTAAAATTTGCGACAGTAAAAAATTATTTTTTGAATAATTTACTATAGAAAAGGCAATCCCTGGCGCAATTACAATTTGCGACAGTTGAAAATTATTTTTTTAATAATTTACTATAGAAAAGGCAATCCCTGGCGCAATTAAAATTTGCGACAGTAAAAAATTAATTATTTTTTGCAAAATTTACTATAGAAAAGGCAACCCCTGGCGCACTTAAAATTTGCGACAGTAGAAAATTATTTTTTGAATAATTTACTATAGAAAAGGCAATCCCTGGCGCAATTAAAATTTGCGACAGTAAAAAATTATTTTTTGAATAATTTACTATAGAAAAGGCAATCCCTGGCGTATTTAAAATTTGCGACAGTAAGAAATTATTTTTTGAATAATTTATTATAGAAAAGGCAATCCTTGGCGCAATTACAATTTGCGACAGTAAAAAATTATTTTTTGAATAATTTACTATAGAAAAGGCAATCCCTGTCGTAATTAAAATTTGCGACAGTTGAAAATTATTTTTTGAATAATTTACTATAGAAAAGTCCATCCCTGGCGTAATTAAAATTTGCGAAAGTAGAAAATTATTTTTTGAATAATTTACTATAGAAAAGGCAATCCCTGGCGCAATTACAATTTGCGACAGTTGAAAATTATTTTTTTAATAATTTACTATAGAAAAGGCAATCCCTGGCGCAATTAAAATTTGCGACAGTAAAAAATTATTTTTTGCAAAATTTACTATAGAAAAGGCAATCCCTGGCGCACTTAAAATTTGCGACAGTAGAAAATTCTTTTTTGAATAATTTACTATAGAAAAGGCAATCCCTGGCGCAATTAAAATTTGCGACAGTAAAAAATTATTTTTTGAATAATTTACTATAGAAAAGGCAATCCCTGGCGTATTTAAAATTTGCGACAGTAAGAAATTATTTTTTGAATAATTTATTATAGAAAAGGCAATCCTTGGCGCAATTACAATTTGCGACAGTAAAAAATTATTTTTTGAATAATTTACTATAGAAAAGGCAATCCCTGTCGTAATTAAAATTTGCGACAGTTGAAAATTATTTTTTTAATAATTTACTATAGAAAAGGCAATCCCTGGCGCAATTAAAATTTGCGACAGTAAAAAATTATTTTTTGAATAATTTACTATAGAAAAGGCAATCCCTGGCGCACTTAAAATTTGCGACAGTAGAAAATTATTTTTTGAATAATTTACTATAGAAAAGGCAATCCCTGGCGCAATTAAAATTTGCGACAGTAAAAAATTATTTTTTGAATAATTTACTATAGAAAAGGCAATCCCTGGCGTATTTAAAATTTGCGACAGTAAGAAATTATTTTTTGAATAATTTATTATAGAAAAGGCAATCCTTGGCGCAATTACAATTTGCGACAGTAAAAAATTATTTTTTGAATAATTTACTATAGAAAAGGCAATCCCTGTCGTAATTAAAATTTGCGACAGTTGAAAATTATTTTTTGAATAATTTACTATAGAAAAGGCCATCCCTGGCGTAATTAAAATTTGCGAAAGTAGAAAATTATTTTTTGAATAATTTACTATAGAAAAGGCAATCCCTGGCGCAATTAAAACTTGCGATAGTAAAAAATTATTTTTTGAATAATATACTATAGAAAAGGCAATCCCTGGCGTATTTAAAATTTGCGACAGTATAAAATTATTTTTTGAATAATTTACTATAGAAAAGGCAATCCCTGGCGAAATTAAAATTTGCGACAGTAAAAAATTATTTTTTGAATAATTTACTATAGAAAAGGCAATCCCTGGCGCAATTACAATTTGCGACAGTTGAAAATTATTTTTTGAATAATTTACTATAGAAAAGGCAATCCCTGGCGCAATTAAAACTTGCGATATTAAAAAAATATTTTTTTAATAATTTACTATAGAAAAGGCAATCCCTGGCGTATTTAAAATTAGCGACAGTATGAAATTATTTTTTGAATAATTTACTATAGAAAAGGCAATCCCTGGCGTAATTAAAATTTGCGACAGTAAAAAATAATTTTTTGAATAATTTACTATAGAAAAGGCAATCCTTGGCGCAATTACAATTTGCGACAATATAAAATTATTTTTTGAATAATTTACTATAGAAAAGGCAATACCTGGCGTAATTAAAATTTGCGACAGTAAAAAATTATTTTTTGAATAATTTACTATAGAAAAGGCAATCCCTGGCGTATTTAAAATTTGCGACAGTATAAAATTATTTTTTGAATAATTTACTATAGAAAAGGCAATCCCTGGCGTAATTAAAATTTGCGACAGTAAAAAATTATTTTTTGAATAATTTACTATAGAAAAGGCAATCCCTGGCGCAATTACAATTTGCGACAGTTGAAAATTATTTTTTTAATAATTTACTATAGAAAAGGCAATCCCTGGCGCAATTAAAATTTGCGACAGTAAAAAATTAATTATTTTTTGCAAAATTTACTATAGAAAAGGCAATCCCTGGCGCACTTAAAATTTGCGACAGTAGAAAATTATTTTTTGAATAATTTACTATAGAAAAGGCAATCCCTGGCGCAATTAAAATTTGCGACAGTAAAAAATTATTTTTTGAATAATTTACTATAGAAAAGGCAATCCCTGGCGTATTTAAAATTTGCGACAGTAAGAAATTATTTTTTGAATAATTTATTATAGAAAAGGCAATCCTTGGCGCAATTACAATTTGCGACAGTAAAAAATTATTTTTTGAATAATTTACTATAGAAAAGGCAATCCCTGTCGTAATTAAAATTTGCGACAGTTGAAAATTATTTTTTGAATAATTTACTATAGAAAAGGCCATCCCTGGCGTAATTAAAATTTGCGAAATTAGAAAATTATTTTTTGAATAATTTACTATAGAAAAGGCAATCCCTGGCGCAATTACAATTTGCGACAGTTGAAAATTATTTTTTTAATAATTTACTATAGAAAAGGCAATCCCTGGCGCAATTAAAATTTGCGACAGTAAAAAATTATTTTTTGCAAAATTTACTATAGAAAAGGCAATCCCTGGCGCACTTAAAATTTGCGACAGTAGAAAATTATTTTTTGAATAATTTACTATAGAAAAGGCAATCCCTGGCGCAATTAAAATTTGCGACAGTAAAAAATTATTTTTTGAATAATTTACTATAGAAAAGGCAATCCCTGGCGTATTTAAAATTTGCGACAGTAAGAAATTATTTTTTGAATAATTTATTATAGAAAAGGCAATCCTTGGCGCAATTACAATTTGCGACAGTAAAAAATTATTTTTTGAATAATTTACTATAGAAAAGGCAATCCCTGTCGTAATTAAAATTTGCGACAGTTGAAAATTATTTTTTGAATAATTTACTATAGAAAAGGCCATCCCTGGCGTAATTAAAATTTGCGAAAGTAGAAAATTATTTTTTGAATAATTTACTATAGAAAAGGCAATCCCTGGCGCAATTAAAACTTGCGATAGTAAAAAATTATTTTTTGAATAATTTACTATAGAAAAGGCAATCCCTGGCGTATTTAAAATTTGCGACAGTATAAAATTATTTTTTGAATAATTTACTATAGAAAAGGCAATCCCTGGCGAAATTAAAATTTGCGACAGTAAAAAATTATTTTTTGAATAATTTACTATAGAAAAGGCAATCCCTGGCGCAATTACAATTTGCGACAGTTGAAAATTATTTTTTGAATAATTTACTATAGAAAAGGCAATCACTGGCGCAATTAAAACTTGTGATAGTAAAAAAATATTTTTTTAATAATTTACTATAGAAAAGGCAATCCCTGGCGTATTTAAAATTAGCGACAGTATGAAATTATTTTTTGAATAATTTACTATAGAAAAGGCAATCCCTGGCGTAATTAAAATTTGCGACAATAAAAAATAATTTTTTGAATAATTTACTATAGAAAAGGCAATCCTTGGCGCAATTACAATTTGCGACAGTAAAAAATTATTTTTTGAATAATTTACTATAGAAAAGGCAATCCCTGGCGTATTTAAAATTTGCGACAGTAAGAAATTATTTTTTGAATAATTTACTATAGAAAAGGCAATCCCTGGCGCAATTACAATTTGCGACAGTAAAAAATTATTTTTTGAATAATTAACTATAGAAAAGGCAATCCCTGGCGTAATTAAAATTTGCGACAGTTGAAAATTATTTTTTGAATAATTTACTATAGAAAAGGCCATCCCTGGCGTAATTAAAATTTGCGACAGTAGAAAATTATTTTTTGAATATTTTACTATAGAAAAGGCAATACCTGGCGCAATTAAAACTTGCGATAGTAAAAAATTATTTTTTTAATAATTTACTATAGAAAAGGCAATCCCTGGCGTATTTAAAATTTGCGACAGTATAAAATTATTTTTTGAATAATTTACTATATAAAAGGCAATCCCTGGCGTAATTAAAATTTGCGACAGTAAAAAATTATTTTTTGAATAATTTACTATAGAAAAGGCAATCCCTGGCGCAATTACAATTTGCGACAGTTGAAAATTATTTTTTGAATAATTTACTATAGAAAAGGCAATCCCTGGCGCAATTAAAATTTGCGACAGTAAAAAATTATTTTTTGCAAAATTTACTATAGAAAAGGCAATCCCTGGCGCACTTAAAATTTGCGACAGTAAAAAATTATTTTTTGAATAATTTACTATAGAAAAGGCAATCCCTGGCGTAATTAAAATTTGCGACAGTAGAAGATTATTTTTTGAATAATTTAATATAGAAAAGGCAATCCCTGGCGCAATTAAAATTTGCGACAGTAGAAAATTATTTTTTGAATAATTTACTATAGAAAAGGCAATCCCTGGCGTAATTAAATTTGCGACAGTTGAAAATTATTTTTTGAATAATTTACTATAGAAAAGGCAATCCCTGGCGCAATTAAAATTTGCGACAGTAGAAAATTATTTTTTGAATAATTTACTATAGAAAAGGCAATCCCTGGCGCAATTAAAATTTGCGACAGTAAAAAATTATTTTTTGAATAATTTACTATAGAAAAGGCAATCCCTGGCGCAATTAAAATTTGCGACAGTATAAAATTATTTTTTGAATAATTTACTATAGAAAAGGCAATCCCTGGCGCAGTTAAAATTTGCGACAGTAAAAAATTATTTTTTGAAAAATTTACTATAGAAAAGGCAATCCCTGGCGCAATTAAAATTTGCGACAGTAAAAAATTATTTTTTGAATAATTTACTATAGAAAAGGCAATCCCTGGCGCAATTACAATTTGCGACAGTTGAAAATTATTTTTTGAATAATTTACTATAGAAAAGGCAATCCCTGGCGCAATTAAAATTTGCGACAGTAAAAAATTATTTTTTGCAAAATTTACTATAGAAAAGGCAATCCCTGGCGCACTTAAAATTTGCGACAGTAGAAAATTATTTTTTGAATAATTTACTATAGAAAAGGCAATCCCTGGCGCAATTAAAATTTGCGACAGTAAAAAATTATTTTTTGCAAAATTTACTATAGAAAAGGCAATCCCTGGCGCACTTAAAATTTGCGACAGTAAAAAATTATTTTTTGAATAATTTACTATAGAAAAGGCAATCCCTGGCGTAATTAAAATTTGCGACAGTAGAAGATTATTTTTTGAATAATTTAATATAGAAAAGGCAATCCCTGGCGCAATTAAAATTTGCGACAGTAGAAAATTATTTTTTGAATAATTTACTATAGAAAAGGCAATCCCTGGCGTAATTAAAATTTGCGACAGTTGAAAATTATTTTTTGAATAATTTACTATAGAAAAGGCAATCCCTGGCGCAATTAAAATTTGCGACAGTAGAAAATTATTTTTTGAATAATTTACTATAGAAAAGGCAATCCCTGGCGCAATTAAAATTTGCGACAGTAAAAAATTATTTTTTGAATAATTTACTATAGAAAAGGCAATCCCTGGCGCAATTAAAATTTGCGACAGTATAAAATTATTTTTTGAATAATTTACTATAGAAAAGGCAATCCCTGGCGCAGTTAAAATTTGCGACAGTAAAAAATTATTTTTTGAATAATTTACTATAGAAAAGGCAATCCCTGGCGCAATTAAAATTTGCGACATTAAAAAATTATTTTTTGCAAAATTTACTATAGAAAAGGCAATCCCTGGCGCACTTAAAATTTGCGACAGTAGAAAATTATTTTTTGAATAATTTACTATAGAAAAGGCAATCCCTGGCGCAATTAAAATTTGCGACAGTAAAAAATTATTTTTTGAATAATTTACTATAGAAAAGGCAATCCCTGGCGTATTTAAAATTTGCGACAGTAAGAAATTATTTTTTGAATAGTTTATTATAGAAAAGGCAATCCTTGGCGCAATTACAATTTGCGACAGTAAAAAATTATTTTTTGAATAATTTACTATAGAAAAGGCAATCCCTGGCGTAATTAAAATTTGCGACAGTTGAAAATTATTTTTTGAATAATTTACTATAGAAAAGGCCATCCCTGGCGTAATTAAAATTTGCGACAGTAGAAAATTATTTTTTGAATAATTTACTATAGAAAAGGCAATCCCTGGCGCAATTAAAACTTGCGATAGTAAAAAATTATTTTTTGAATAATTTACTATAGAAAAGGCAATCCCTGGCGTATTTAAAATTTGCGACAGTATAAAATTATTTTTTGAATAATTTACTATAGAAAAGGCAATCCCTGGCGTAATTAAAATTTGCGAGAGTAAAAAATTATTTTTTGAATAATTTACTATAGAAAAGGCAATCCCTGGCGCAATTACAATTTGCGACAGTTGAAAATTATTTTTTGAATAATTTACTATAGAAAAGGCAATCCCTGGCGTAATTAAAATTTGCGACAGTTGAAAATTATTTTTTGAATAATTTACTATAGAAAAGGCCATCCCTGGCGTAATTAAAATTTGCGACAGTAGAAAATAATTTTTTGAATAATTTACTATAGAAAAGGCAATCCCTGGCGCAATTAAAATTTGCGACAGTAAAAAATTATTTTTTGAATAATTTACTATAGAAAAGGCAATCCCTGGCGTATTTAAAATTTGCGACAGTAAGAAATTATTTTTTGAATAATTTACTATAGAAAAGGCAATCCCTGGCGTAATTAAAATTTGCGACAGTTGAAAATTATTTTTTGAATAATTTACTATAGAAAAGGCAATCCCTGGCGTAATTAAAATTTGCGACAGTTGAAAATTATTTTTTGAATAATTTACTATAGAAAAGGCCATCCCTGGCGTAATTAAAATTTGCGACAGTAGAAAATAATTTTTTGAATAATTTACTATAGAAAAGGCAATCCCTGGCGTAATTAAAATTTGCGAGAGTAAAAAATTATTTTTTGAATAATTTACTATAGAAAAGGCAATCCCTGGCGCAATTACAATTTGCGACAGTTGAAAATTATTTTTTGCAAAATTTACTATAGAAAAGGCAATCCCTGGCGTAATTAAAATTTGCGACAGTTGAAAATTATTTTTTGAATAATTTACTATAGAAAAGGCCATCCCTGGCGTAATTAAAATTTGCGACAGTAGAAAATAATTTTTTGAATAATTTACTATAGAAAAGGCAATCCCTGGCGCAATTAAAATTTGCGACAGTAAAAAATTATTTTTTGAATAATTTACTATAGAAAAGGCAATCCCTGGCGTATTTAAAATTTGCGACAGTAAGAAATTATTTTTTTAATAATTTACTATAGAAAAGGCAATCCCTGGCGCAATTAAAATTTGCGACAGTAAAAAATTATTTTTTGAATAATTTACTATAGAAAAGGCAATCCCTGGCGTATTTAAAATTTGCGACAGTAAGAAATTATTTTTTGAATAATTTACTATAGAAAAGGCAATCCCTGGCGTAATTAAAATTTGCGACAGTTGAAAATTATTTTTTGAATAATTTACTATAGAAAAGGCAATCCCTGGCGCAATTAAAATTTGCGACAGTAGAAAATAATTTTTTGAATAATTTACTATAGAAAAGGCAATCCCTGGCGTAATTAAAATTTGCGAGAGTAAAAAATTATTTTTTGAATAATTTACTATAGAAAAGGCAATCCCTGGCGCAATTACAATTTGCGACAGTTGAAAATTATTTTTTGCAAAATTTACTATAGAAAAGGCAATCCCTGGCGTAATTAAAATTTGCGACAGTTGAAAATTATTTTTTGAATAATTTACTATAGAAAAGGCCATCCCTGGCGTAATTAAAATTTGCGACAGTAGAAAATAATTTTTTGAATAATTTACTATAGAAAAGGCAATCCCTGGCGCAATTACAATTTGCGACAGTTGAAAATTATTTTTTGAATAATTTACTATAGAAAAGGCAATCCCTGGCGTAATTAAAATTTGCGACAGTTGAAAATTATTTTTTGAATAATTTACTATAGAAAAGGCCATCCCTGGCGTAATTAAAATTTGCGACAGTAGAAAATAATTTTTTGAATAATTTACTATAGAAAAGGCAATCCCTGGCGCAATTAAAATTTGCGACAGTAAAAAATTATTTTTTGAATAATTTACTATAGAAAAGGCAATCCCTGGCGTATTTAAAATTTGCGACAGTAAGAAATTATTTTTTGAATAATTTACTATAGAAAAGGCAATCCCTGGCGTAATTAAAATTTGCGACAGTTGAAAATTATTTTTTGAATAATTTACTATAGAAAAGGCAATCCCTGGCGTAATTAAAATTTGCGACAGTTGAAAATTATTTTTTGAATAATTTACTATAGAAAAGGCCATCCCTGGCGTAATTAAAATTTGCGACAGTAGAAAATAATTTTTTGAATAATTTACTATAGAAAAGGCAATCCCTGGCGTAATTAAAATTTGCGAGAGTAAAAAATTATTTTTTGAATAATTTACTATAGAAAAGGCAATCCCTGGCGCAATTACAATTTGCGACAGTTGAAAATTATTTTTTGCAAAATTTACTATAGAAAAGGCAATCCCTGGCGTAATTAAAATTTGCGACAGTTGAAAATTATTTTTTGAATAATTTACTATAGAAAAGGCCATCCCTGGCGTAATTAAAATTTGCGACAGTAGAAAATAATTTTTTGAATAATTTACTATAGAAAAGGCAATCCCTGGCGCAATTAAAATTTGCGAGAGTAAAAAATTATTTTTTGAATAATTTACTATAGAAAAGGCAATCCCTGGCGCAATTACAATTTGCGACAGTAAAAAATTATTTTTTGAATAATTTACTATAGAAAAGGCAATCCCTGGCGTAATTAAAATTTGCGACAGTTGAAAATTATTTTTTGAATAATTTACTATAGAAAAGGCCATCCCTGGCGTAATTAAAATTTGCGACAGTAGAAAATTATTTTTTGAATAATTTACTATAGAAAAGGCAATCCCTGGCGCAATTAAAACTTGCGATAGTAAAAAATTATTTTTTGAATAATTTACTATAGAAAAGGCAATCCCTGGCGTATTTAAAATTTGCGACAGTATAAAATTATTTTTTGAATAATTTACTATAGAAAAGGCAATCCCTGGCGTAATTAAAATTTGCGAGAGTAAAAAATTATTTTTTGAATAATTTACTATAGAAAAGGCAATCCCTGGCGCAATTACAATTTGCGACAGTTGAAAATTATTTTTTGAATAATTTACTATAGAAAAGGCAATCCCTGGCGTAATTAAAATTTGCGACAGTTGAAAATTATTTTTTGAATAATTTACTATAGAAAAGGCCATCCCTGGCGTAATTAAAATTTGCGACAGTAGAAAATAATTTTTTGAATAATTTACTATAGAAAAGGCAATCCCTGGCGCAATTAAAATTTGCGACAGTAAAAAATTATTTTTTGGATAATTTACTATAGAAAAGGCAATCCCTGGCGTATTTAAAATTTGCGACAGTAAGAAATTATTTTTTGAATAATTTACTATAGAAAAGGCAATCCCTGGCGTAATTAAAATTTGCGACAGTTGAAAATTATTTTTTGAATAATTTACTATAGAAAAGGCCATCCCTGGCGTAATTAAAATTTGCGACAGTAGAAAATTATTTTTTGAATAATTTACTATAGAAAAGGCAATCCCTGGCGCAATTAAAACTTGCGATAGTAAAAAATTATTTTTTGAATAATTTACTATAGAAAAGGCAATCCCTGGCGTATTTAAAATTTGCGACAGTATAAAATTATTTTTTGAATAATTTACTATAGAAAAGGCAATCCCTGGCGTAATTAAAATTTGCGAGAGTAAAAAATTATTTTTTGAATAATTTACTATAGAAAAGGCAATCCCTGGCGCAATTACAATTTGCGACAGTTGAAAATTATTTTTTGAATAATTTACTATAGAAAAGGCAATCCCTGGCGTAATTAAAATTTGCGACAGTTGAAAATTATTTTTTGAATAATTTACTATAGAAAAGGCCATCCCTGGCGTAATTAAAATTTGCGACAGTAGAAAATAATTTTTTGAATAATTTACTATAGAAAAGGCAATCCCTGGCGCAATTAAAATTTGCGACAGTAAAAAATTATTTTTTGAATAATTTACTATAGAAAAGGCAATCCCTGGCGTATTTAAAATTTGCGACAGTAAGAAATTATTTTTTGAATAATTTACTATAGAAAAGGCAATCCCTGGCGTAATTAAAATTTGCGACAGTTGAAAATTATTTTTTGAATAATTTACTATAGAAAAGGCAATCCCTGGCGTAATTAAAATTTGCGACAGTTGAAAATTATTTTTTGAATAATTTACTATAGAAAAGGCCATCCCTGGCGTAATTAAAATTTGCGACAGTAGAAAATAATTTTTTGAATAATTTACTATAGAAAAGGCAATCCCTGGCGTAATTAAAATTTGCGAGAGTAAAAAATTATTTTTTGAATAATTTACTATAGAAAAGGCAATCCCTGGCGCAATTACAATTTGCGACAGTTGAAAATTATTTTTTGCAAAATTTACTATAGAAAAGGCAATCCCTGGCGTAATTAAAATTTGCGACAGTTGAAAATTATTTTTTGAATAATTTACTATAGAAAAGGCCATCCCTGGCGTAATTAAAATTTGCGACAGTAGAAAATAATTTTTTGAATAATTTACTATAGAAAAGGCAATCCCTGGCGCAATTAAAATTTGCGACAGTAAAAAATTATTTTTTGAATAATTTACTATAGAAAAGGCAATCCCTGGCGTATTTAAAATTTGCGACAGTAAGAAATTATTTTTTTAATAATTTACTATAGAAAAGGCAATCCCTGGCGCAATTAAAATTTGCGACAGTAAAAAATTATTTTTTGAATAATTTACTATAGAAAAGGCAATCCCTGGCGTATTTAAAATTTGCGACAGTAAGAAATTATTTTTTGAATAATTTACTATAGAAAAGGCAATCCCTGGCGTAATTAAAATTTGCGACAGTTGAAAATTATTTTTTGAATAATTTACTATAGAAAAGGCAATCCCTGGCGCAATTAAAATTTGCGACAGTAGAAAATAATTTTTTGAATAATTTACTATAGAAAAGGCAATCCCTGGCGTAATTAAAATTTGCGAGAGTAAAAAATTATTTTTTGAATAATTTACTATAGAAAAGGCAATCCCTGGCGCAATTACAATTTGCGACAGTTGAAAATTATTTTTTGCAAAATTTACTATAGAAAAGGCAATCCCTGGCGTAATTAAAATTTGCGACAGTTGAAAATTATTTTTTGAATAATTTACTATAGAAAAGGCCATCCCTGGCGTAATTAAAATTTGCGACAGTAGAAAATAATTTTTTGAATAATTTACTATAGAAAAGGCAATCCCTGGCGCAATTACAATTTGCGACAGTTGAAAATTATTTTTTGAATAATTTACTATAGAAAAGGCAATCCCTGGCGTAATTAAAATTTGCGACAGTTGAAAATTATTTTTTGAATAATTTACTATAGAAAAGGCCATCCCTGGCGTAATTAAAATTTGCGACAGTAGAAAATAATTTTTTGAATAATTTACTATAGAAAAGGCAATCCCTGGCGCAATTAAAATTTGCGACAGTAAAAAATTATTTTTTGAATAATTTACTATAGAAAAGGCAATCCCTGGCGTATTTAAAATTTGCGACAGTAAGAAATTATTTTTTGAATAATTTACTATAGAAAAGGCAATCCCTGGCGTAATTAAAATTTGCGACAGTTGAAAATTATTTTTTGAATAATTTACTATAGAAAAGGCAATCCCTGGCGTAATTAAAATTTGCGACAGTTGAAAATTATTTTTTGAATAATTTACTATAGAAAAGGCCATCCCTGGCGTAATTAAAATTTGCGACAGTAGAAAATAATTTTTTGAATAATTTACTATAGAAAAGGCAATCCCTGGCGTAATTAAAATTTGCGAGAGTAAAAAATTATTTTTTGAATAATTTACTATAGAAAAGGCAATCCCTGGCGCAATTACAATTTGCGACAGTTGAAAATTATTTTTTGCAAAATTTACTATAGAAAAGGCAATCCCTGGCGTAATTAAAATTTGCGACAGTTGAAAATTATTTTTTGAATAATTTACTATAGAAAAGGCCATCCCTGGCGTAATTAAAATTTGCGACAGTAGAAAATAATTTTTTGAATAATTTACTATAGAAAAGGCAATCCCTGGCGCAATTAAAATTTGCGACAGTAAAAAATTATTTTTTGAATAATTTACTATAGAAAAGGCAATCCCTGGCGTATTTAAAATTTGCGACAGTAAGAAATTATTTTTTTAATAATTTACTATAGAAAAGGCAATCCCTGGCGCAATTACAATTTGCGACAGTAAAAAATTATTTTTTGAATAATTTACTATAGAAAAGGCAATCCCTGGCGTAATTAAAATTTGCGACAGTTGAAAATTATTTTTTGAATAATTTACTATAGAAAAGGCCATCCCTGGCGTAATTAAAATTTGCGACAGTAGAAAATTATTTTTTGAATAATTTACTATAGAAAAGGCCATCCCTGGCGTAATTAAAATTTGCGACAGTAGAAAATAATTTTTTGAATAATTTACTATAGAAAAGGCAATCCCTGGCGCAATTAAAATTTGCGACAGTAAAAAATTATTTTTTGAATAATTTACTATAGAAAAGGCAATCCCTGGCGTATTTAAAATTTGCGACAGTAAGAAATTATTTTTTGAATAGTTTATTATAGAAAAGGCAATCCTTGGCGCAATTACAATTTGCGACAGTAAAAAATTATTTTTTGAATAATTTACTATAGAAAAGGCAATCCCTGGCGTAATTAAAATTTGCGACAGTTGAAAATTATTTTTTGAATAATTTACTATAGAAAAGGCCATCCCTGGCGTAATTAAAATTTGCGACAGTAGAAAATTATTTTTTGAATAATTTACTATAGAAAAGGCAATCCCTGGCGCAATTAAAACTTGCGATAGTAAAAAATTATTTTTTGAATAATTTACTATAGAAAAGGCAATCCCTGGCGTATTTAAAATTTGCGACAGTATAAAATTATTTTTTGAATAATTTACTATAGAAAAGGCAATCCCTGGCGTAATTAAAATTTGCGAGAGTAAAAAATTATTTTTTGAATAATTTACTATAGAAAAGGCAATCCCTGGCGCAATTACAATTTGCGACAGTTGAAAATTATTTTTTGAATAATTTACTATAGAAAAGGCAATCCCTGGCGTAATTAAAATTTGCGACAGTTGAAAATTATTTTTTGAATAATTTACTATAGAAAAGGCCATCCCTGGCGTAATTAAAATTTGCGACAGTAGAAAATAATTTTTTGAATAATTTACTATAGAAAAGGCAATCCCTGGCGCAATTAAAATTTGCGACAGTAAAAAATTATTTTTTGAATAATTTACTATAGAAAAGGCAATCCCTGGCGTATTTAAAATTTGCGACAGTAAGAAATTATTTTTTGAATAATTTACTATAGAAAAGGCAATCCCTGGCGTAATTAAAATTTGCGACAGTTGAAAATTATTTTTTGAATAATTTACTATAGAAAAGGCAATCCCTGGCGTAATTAAAATTTGCGACAGTTGAAAATTATTTTTTGAATAATTTACTATAGAAAAGGCCATCCCTGGCGTAATTAAAATTTGCGACAGTAGAAAATAATTTTTTGAATAATTTACTATAGAAAAGGCAATCCCTGGCGTAATTAAAATTTGCGAGAGTAAAAAATTATTTTTTGAATAATTTACTATAGAAAAGGCAATCCCTGGCGCAATTACAATTTGCGACAGTTGAAAATTATTTTTTGCAAAATTTACTATAGAAAAGGCAATCCCTGGCGTAATTAAAATTTGCGACAGTTGAAAATTATTTTTTGAATAATTTACTATAGAAAAGGCCATCCCTGGCGTAATTAAAATTTGCGACAGTAGAAAATAATTTTTTGAATAATTTACTATAGAAAAGGCAATCCCTGGCGCAATTAAAATTTGCGACAGTAAAAAATTATTTTTTGAATAATTTACTATAGAAAAGGCAATCCCTGGCGTATTTAAAATTTGCGACAGTAAGAAATTATTTTTTTAATAATTTACTATAGAAAAGGCAATCCCTGGCGCAATTAAAATTTGCGACAGTAAAAAATTATTTTTTGAATAATTTACTATAGAAAAGGCAATCCCTGGCGTATTTAAAATTTGCGACAGTAAGAAATTATTTTTTGAATAATTTACTATAGAAAAGGCAATCCCTGGCGTAATTAAAATTTGCGACAGTTGAAAATTATTTTTTGAATAATTTACTATAGAAAAGGCAATCCCTGGCGCAATTAAAATTTGCGACAGTAGAAAATAATTTTTTGAATAATTTACTATAGAAAAGGCAATCCCTGGCGTAATTAAAATTTGCGAGAGTAAAAAATTATTTTTTGAATAATTTACTATAGAAAAGGCAATCCCTGGCGCAATTACAATTTGCGACAGTTGAAAATTATTTTTTGCAAAATTTACTATAGAAAAGGCAATCCCTGGCGTAATTAAAATTTGCGACAGTTGAAAATTATTTTTTGAATAATTTACTATAGAAAAGGCCATCCCTGGCGTAATTAAAATTTGCGACAGTAGAAAATAATTTTTTGAATAATTTACTATAGAAAAGGCAATCCCTGGCGCAATTACAATTTGCGACAGTTGAAAATTATTTTTTGAATAATTTACTATAGAAAAGGCAATCCCTGGCGTAATTAAAATTTGCGACAGTTGAAAATTATTTTTTGAATAATTTACTATAGAAAAGGCCATCCCTGGCGTAATTAAAATTTGCGACAGTAGAAAATAATTTTTTGAATAATTTACTATAGAAAAGGCAATCCCTGGCGCAATTAAAATTTGCGACAGTAAAAAATTATTTTTTGAATAATTTACTATAGAAAAGGCAATCCCTGGCGTATTTAAAATTTGCGACAGTAAGAAATTATTTTTTGAATAATTTACTATAGAAAAGGCAATCCCTGGCGCAATTAAAATTTGCGACAGTAAAAAATTATTTTTTGAATAATTTACTATAGAAAAGGCAATCCCTGGCGTATTTAAAATTTGCGACAGTAAGAAATTATTTTTTGAATAATTTACTATAGAAAAGGCAATCCCTGGCGTAATTAAAATTTGCGACAGTTGAAAATTATTTTTTGAATAATTTACTATAGAAAAGGCAATCCCTGGCGTAATTAAAATTTGCGACAGTTGAAAATTATTTTTTGAATAATTTACTATAGAAAAGGCCATCCCTGGCGTAATTAAAATTTGCGACAGTAGAAAATAATTTTTTGAATAATTTACTATAGAAAAGGCAATCCCTGGCGTAATTAAAATTTGCGAGAGTAAAAAATTATTTTTTGAATAATTTACTATAGAAAAGGCAATCCCTGGCGCAATTACAATTTGCGACAGTTGAAAATTATTTTTTGAATAATTTACTATAGAAAAGGCCATCCCTGGCGTAATTAAAATTTGCGACAGTAAAAAATTATTTTTTGAATAATTTACTATAGAAAAGGCAATCCCTGGCGTATTTAAAATTTGCGACAGTAAGAAATTATTTTTTGAATAATTTACTATAGAAAAGGCAATCCCTGGCGTAATTAAAATTTGCGACAGTTGAAAATTATTTTTTGAATAATTTACTATAGAAAAGGCAATCCCTGGCGTAATTAAAATTTGCGACAGTTGAAAATTATTTTTTGAATAATTTACTATAGAAAAGGCCATCCCTGGCGTAATTAAAATTTGCGACAGTAGAAAATAATTTTTTGAATAATTTACTATAGAAAAGGCAATCCCTGGCGCAATTAAAATTTGCGACAGTAAAAAATTATTTTTTGAATAATTTACTATAGAAAAGGCAATCCCTGGCGTATTTAAAATTTGCGACAGTAAGAAATTATTTTTTGAATAATTTACTATAGAAAAGGCAATCCCTGGCGTAATTAAAATTTGCGACAGTTGAAAATTATTTTTTGAATAATTTACTATAGAAAAGGCAATCCCTGGCGTAATTAAAATTTGCGACAGTTGAAAATTATTTTTTGAATAATTTACTATAGAAAAGGCCATCCCTGGCGTAATTAAAATTTGCGACAGTAGAAAATAATTTTTTGAATAATTTACTATAGAAAAGGCAATCCCTGGCGTAATTAAAATTTGCGAGAGTAAAAAATTATTTTTTGAATAATTTACTATAGAAAAGGCAATCCCTGGCGCAATTACAATTTGCGACAGTTGAAAATTATTTTTTGCAAAATTTACTATAGAAAAGGCAATCCCTGGCGTAATTAAAATTTGCGACAGTTGAAAATTATTTTTTGAATAATTTACTATAGAAAAGGCCATCCCTGGCGTAATTAAAATTTGCGACAGTAGAAAATAATTTTTTGAATAATTTACTATAGAAAAGGCAATCCCTGGCGCAATTAAAATTTGCGACAGTAAAAAATTATTTTTTGAATAATTTACTATAGAAAAGGCAATCCCTGGCGTATTTAAAATTTGCGACAGTAAGAAATTATTTTTTTAATAATTTACTATAGAAAAGGCAATCCCTGGCGCAATTACAATTTGCGACAGTAAAAAATTATTTTTTGAATAATTAACTATAGAAAAGGCAATCCCTGGCGTAATTAAAATTTGCGACAGTTGAAAATTATTTTTTGAATAATTTACAATAGAAAAGGCCATCCCTGGCGTAATTAAAATTTGCGACAGTAGAAAATTATTTTTTGAATAATTTACTATAGAAAAGGCAATCCCTGGCGCAATTAAAACTTGCGATAGTAAAAAATTATTTTTTTAATAATTTACAATAGAAAAAGCAATCCCTGGCGTATTTAAAATTTGCGACAGTATAAAATTATTTTTTGAATAATTTACTATAGAAAATGCAATCCTTGGCGCAATTACAATTTGCGATAGTAAAAAATTATTTTTTGAATAATTTACTATAGAAAAGGCAATCCCTGGCGTATTTAAAATTTGCGACAGTATAAAATTATTTTTTGAATAATTTACTATAGAAAAGGCAATCCCTGGCGTAATTAAAATTTGCGAGAGTAAAAAATTATTTTTTGAATAATTTACTATAGAAAAGGCAATCCCTGGCGCAATTACTATTTGCGACAGTTGAAAATTATTTTTTGAATAATTTACTATAGAAAAGGCAATCCCTGGCGCAATTAAAATTTGCGAGAGTAAAAAATTATTTTTTGCAAAATTTACTATAGAAAAGGCAATCCCTGGCGTAATTACAATTTGCGACAGTAAAAAATTATTTTTTGAATAATTTACTATAGAAAAGGCAATCCCTGGCGTATTTAAAATTTGCGACAGTAAGAAATTATTTTTTGAATAATTTACTATAGAAAAGGCAATCCCTGGCGCAATTACAATTTGCGACAGTAAAAAATTATTTTTTGAATAATTAACTATAGAAAAGGCAATCCCTGGCGTAATTAAAATTTGCGACAGTTGAAAATTATTTTTTGAATAATTTACTATAGAAAAGGCCATCCCTGGCGTAATTAAAATTTGCGACAGTAGAAAATTATTTTTTGAATATTTTACTATAGAAAAGGCAATCCCTGGCGCAATTAAAACTTGCGATAGTAAAAAATTATTTTTTTAATAATTTACTATAGAAAAGGCAATCCCTGGCGTATTTAAAATTTGCGACAGTATAAAATTATTTTTTGAATAATTTACTATATAAAAGGCAATCCCTGGCGTAATTAAAATTTGCGACAGTAAAAAATTATTTTTTGAATAATTTACTATAGAAAAGGCAATCCCTGGCGCAATTACAATTTGCGACAGTTGAAAATTATTTTTTGAATAATTTACTATAGAAAAGGCAATCCCTGGCGCAATTAAAATTTGCGACAGTAAAAAATTATTTTTTGCAAAATTTACTATAGAAAAGGCAATCCCTGGCGCACTTAAAATTTGCGACAGTAAAAAATTATTTTTTGAATAATTTACTATAGAAAAGGCAATCCCTGGCGTAATTAAAATTTGCGACAGTAGAAGATTATTTTTTGAATAATTTAATATAGAAGAGGCAATCCCTGGCGCAATTAAAATTTGCGACAGTAGAAAATTATTTTTTGAATAATTTACTATAGAAAAGGCAATCCCTGGCGTAATTAAAATTTGCGACAGTTGAAAATTATTTTTTGAATAATTTACTATAGAAAAGGCAATCCCTGGCGCAATTAAAATTTGCGACAGTAGAAAATTATTTTTTGAATAATTTACTATAGAAAAGGCAATCCCTGGCGCAATTAAAATTTGCGACAGTAAAAAATTATTTTTTGAATAATTTACTATAGAAAAGGCAATCCCTGGCGCAATTAAAATTTGCGACAGTATAAAATTATTTTTTGAATAATTTACTATAGAAAAGGCAATCCCTGGCGCAGTTAAAATTTGCGACAGTAAAAAATTATTTTTTGAAAAATTTACTATAGAAAAGGCAATCCCTGGCGCAATTAAAATTTGCGACAGTAAAAAATTATTTTTTGAATAATTTACTATAGAAAAGGCAATCCCTGGCGCAATTACAATTTGCGACAGTTGAAAATTATTTTTTGAATAATTTACTATAGAAAAGGCAATCCCTGGCGCAATAAAATTTGCGACAGTAAAAAATTATTTTTTGCAAAATTTACTATAGAAAAGGCAATCCCTGGCGCACTTAAAATTTGCGACAGTAGAAAATTATTTTTTGAATAATTTACTATAGAAAAGGCAATCCCTGGCGCAATTAAAATTTGCGACAGTAAAAAATTATTTTTTGAATAATTTACTATAGAAAAGGCAATCCCTGGCGTATTTAAAATTTGCGACAGTAAGAAATTATTTTTTGAATAGTTTATTATAGAAAAGGCAATCCTTGGCGCAATTACAATTTGCGACAGTAAAAAATTATTTTTTGAATAATTTACTATAGAAAAGGCAATCCCTGGCGTAATTAAAATTTGCGACAGTTGAAAATTATTTTTTGAATAATTTACTATAGAAAAGGCCATCCCTGGCGTAATTAAAATTTGCGACAGTAGAAAATTATTTTTTGAATAATTTACTATAGAAAAGGCAATCCCTGGCGCAATTAAAACTTGCGATAGTAAAAAATTATTTTTTGAATAATTTACTATAGAAAAGGCAATCCCTGGCGTATTTAAAATTTGCGACAGTATAAAATTATTTTTTGAATAATTTACTATAGAAAAGGCAATCCCTGGCGTAATTAAAATTTGCGAGAGTAAAAAATTATTTTTTGAATAATTTACTATAGAAAAGGCAATCCCTGGCGCAATTACAATTTGCGACAGTTGAAAATTATTTTTTGAATAATTTACTATAGAAAAGGCAATCCCTGGCGCAATTAAAATTTGCGAGAGTAAAAAATTATTTTTTGCAAAATTTACTATAGAAAAGGCAATCCCTGGCGTAATTAAAATTTGCGACAGTTGAAAATTATTTTTTGAATAATTTACTATAAAAAAGGCCATCCCTGGCGTAATTAAAATTTGCGACAGTAGAAAATAATTTTTTGAATAATTTACTATAGAAAAGGCAATCCCTGGCGCAATTAAAATTTGCGACAGTAAAAAATTATTTTTTGAATAATTTACTATAGAAAAGGCAATCCCTGGCGTATTTAAAATTTGCGACAGTAAGAAATTATTTTTTGAATAATTTACTATAGAAAAGGCAATCCCTGGCGCAATTACAATTTGCGACAGTAAAAAATTATTTTTTGAATAATTAACTATAGAAAAGGCAATCCCTGGCGTAATTAAAATTTGCGACAGTTGAAAATTATTTTTTGAATAATTTACTATAGAAAAGGCCATCCCTGGCGTAATTAAAATTTGCGACAGTAGAAAATTATTTATTGAATAATTTACTATAGAAAAGGCAATCCCTGGCGCAATTAAAACTTGCGATAGTAAAAAATTATTTTTTTAATAATTTACAATAGAAAAGGCAATCCCTGGCGTATTTAAAATTTGCGACAGTATAAAATTATTTTTTGAATAATTTACTATAGAAAAGGCAATCCCTGGCGTAATTAAAATTTGCGACAGTAAAAAATTATTTTTTGAATAATTTACTATAGAAAAGGCAATCCCTGGCGCAATTACAATTTGCGACAGTTGAAAATTATTTTTTGAATAATTTACTATAGAAAAGGCAATCCCTGGCGCAATTAAAATTTGCGACAGTAAAAAATTATTTTTTGCAAAATTTACTATAGAAAAGGCAATCCCTGGCGCCCTTAAAATTTGCGACAGTAAAAAATTATTTTTTGAATAATTTACTATAGAAAAGGCAATCCCTGGCGTAATTAAAATTTGCGACAGTAGAAGATTATTTTTTGAATAATTTACTATAGAAAAGGCAATCCCTGGCGCAATTAAAATTTGCGACAGTAGAAAATTATTTTTTGAATAATTTACTATAGAAAAGGCAATCCCTGGCGTAATTAAAATTTGCGACAGTTGAAAATTATTTTTTGAATAATTTACTATAGAAAAGGCAATCCCTGGCGCAATTAAAATTTGCGACAGTAGAAAATTATTTTTTGAAAAGTTTACTATAGAAAAGGCAATCCCTGGCGAAATTAAAATTTGCGGCAGTAAAAAATTATTTTTTGCAAAATTTACTGTATAAAAGGCAATCCCTGGCGCAATTAAAACTTGCGACAGTTGAAAATTATTTTTTGAATAATTTACTATAGAAAAGGCAATCCCTGGCGCAATTAAAATTTGCGACAGTATAAAATTATTTTTTGAATAATTTACTATAGAAAAGGCAATCCCTGGCGCAGTTAAAATTTGCGACAGTAAAAAATTATTTTTTGAAAAATTTACTATAGAAAAGGCAATCCCTGGCGCAATTAAAATTTGCGACAGTAAAAAATTATTTTTTGAATAATTTACTATAGAAAAGGCCATCCCTGGCGTAATTAAAATTTGCGACGGTAGAAAATTATTTTTTGAATAATTTACTATAGAAAAGGCAATCCCTGGCGCAATTAAAACTTGCGATAGTAAAAAAATATTTTTTTAATAATTTACTATAGAAAAGGCAATCCCTGGCGTATTTAAAATTTGCGACAGTATAAAATTATTTTTTGAATAATTTACTATAGAAAAGGCAATCCCTGGTGTAATTAAAATTTGCGACAGTAAAAAATTATTTTTTGAATAATTTACTATAGAAAAGGCAATCCCTGGCGCAATTACAATTTGCGACAGTTGAAAATTATTTTTTGAATAATTTACTATAGAAAACGCAATCCCTGGCGCAATTAAAATTTGCGACAGTAAAAAATTATTTTTTGCAAAATTTACTATAGAAAAGGCAATCCCTGGCGCACTTAAAATTTGCGACAGTAAAAATTATTTTTTGAATAATTTACTATAGAAAAGGCAATCCCTGGCGTAATTAAAATTTGCGGCAGTAGAAGATTATTTTTTGAATAATTTACTATAGAAAAGGCAATCACTGGCGCAATTAAAATTTGCGACAGTAGAAAATTATTTTTTGAATAATTTACTATAGAAAAGGCAATCCCTGGCGTAATTAAAATTTGCGACAGTTGAAAATTATTTTTTGAAAAATTTACTATAGAAAAGGTAATCCCTGGCGCAATTACAATTTGCGACAGTTGAAAATTATTTTTTGAATAATTTACTATAGAAAAGGCAATCCCTGGCGCAATTAAAATTTGCGAAAGTATAAAATTATTTTTTGAATAATTTACTATAGAAAAGGCAATCCCTGGCGTAATTAAAATTTGCGACAGTATAAAATTATTTTTTGAATAATTTACTATAGAAAAGGCAATCCCTGGCGCAGTTAAAATTTGCGACAGTAAAAAATTATTTTTTGAAAAATTTACTATAGAAAAGGCAATCCATGGCGCACTTAAAATTTGCGACAGTAAGAAATTATTTTTTGAATAATTTACTATAGAAAAGGCAATCCCTGGCGCGATTAAAATTAGCGACAGTAAAAAATTATTTTTTGAAAAATTTACTATAGAAAAGGTAATCCCTGGCGCAATTACAATTTGCGACAGTTGAAAATTATTTTTTGAATAATTTACTATAGAAAAGGCAATCCCTGGCGCAGTTAAAATTTGCTACAGTAAAAAATTATTTTTTGAAAAATTTACTATAGAAAAGGCAATCCCTATCGCAATTAAAATTTGCGACAGTAAAAAATTATTTTTTGAATAATTTACTATAGAAAAGGCAATCCCTGGCGCAATTAAAATCTGCGACAGTAAAAAATTATTTTTTGCAAAATTTACTATAGAAAAGGCAATCCCTGGCGTAATTAAAATTTGCGACAGTATAAAATTATTTTTTGAATAATTTACTATAGAAAAGGCAATCCCTGGCGCAGTTAAAATTTGCGACAGTAAAAAATTATTTTTTGAAAAATTTACTATAGAAAAGGCAATCCCTGGCGCAATTAAAATTTGCGACAGTAAAAAATTATTTTTTGAAAAATTTACTATACAAAAGGTAATCCCTGGCGCAATTACAATTTGCGACAGTTGAAAATTATTTTTTGAATAATTTACTATAGAAAAGGCAATTCCTGGCGCAATTAAAATTTGCGACAGTAAAAAATTATTTTTTGCAAAATTTACTATAGAAAAGGCAATACCTGGCGTAATTAAAATTTGCGACAGTATAAAATTATTTTTTGAATAATTTACTATAGAAAAGGCAATCCCTGGCGTTATTGAAATTTGCGACAGTAGAAAATTATTTTTTGAATAATTTACTATAGAAAAGGCAATCCCTGGCGTAATTAAAATTTGCGACAGTAGAAAATTATTTTTTGAATAATTTACTATAGAAAAGGCAATCCCTGGCGCAATTAAAATTTGCGACAGTAGAAAATTATTTTTTGAATAATTTACTATAGAAAAGGCAATCCCTGGCGTATTTAAAATTTGCGACAGTAGAAAATTATTTTTTGAATAATTTACTATAGAAAAGGCAATCCCTGGCGTATTTAAAATTTGCGACAGTATAAAATTATTTTTTGAATAATTTACTATAGAAAAGGCAATCCCTGGCGTAATTACAATTTGCGACAGTAGAAAATTATTTTTTGAAATTTTACTATAGAAAAGGCAATCCCTGGCGTAATTAAAATTTGCGACAGTATAAAATTATTTTTTGCAAAATTTACTATAGAAAAGGCAATCCCTGGCCTAATTAAAATTTTCGACAGTAAAAAATTAATATTTTGAAAATTTATTGTAGAAAAGGCAGTCCCTGGCGCAACTAAAATTTGCGATAGTAAAAAATTATTTTTTGAATAATTTACTATAGAAAAGGCAATCCCTGGCGTAATTAAAACTAGCGACAGTTGAAAATTATTTTTTGAATAATTTACTATAGAAAAGGTAATTCCTGGCGTAATTAAAATTTGCGAGAGTTGAAAATTATTTTTTGAATAATTTACTATAGAAAAGGCAATCCCTGGCGTAATTAAAATTTGCGACAATAGGACAATAGAAAATTATTTTTTGAATAATTTACTGTAGAAAAGGCAATCCCTGGCGCAATTAAAATTTGCGACAGTAAAAAATTATTTTTTGCAAAATTTACTATAGAAAAGGGCAATCCCTGGCGCACTTAAAATTTGCGACAGTATAAAATTATTTTTTTGAATAATTTACTATAGAAGAGGCAATCCCTGGCGTAATTAAAATTTGCGACAGTAGAAAATTATTTTTTGAATAATTTACTATAGAAAAGGCAATCCCTGGCGCAGTTAAAATTTGCGACAGTAAAAATTTATTTTTTGAAAAATTTACTATAGAAAAGGCGAATCCCTGGCGCAATTAAAATTTGCGACAGTAAAAAATTATTTTTTGAATAATTTACTATAGAAAAGGCAATCCCTGGCGCAATTAAAATTTGCGACAGTAAAAAATTTATTTTTTGCAAAATTTACTATAGAAAAGGCAATCCCTGGCGTAATTAAAATTTGCGACAGTATAAAATTATTTTTTGAATAATTTACTATAGAAAAGGCAATCCCTGGCGCAGTTAAAATTTGCGAGAGTAAAAAATTATTTTTTGAAAAATTTACTATAGAAAAGGCAATCCCTGGCGCAATTACAATTTGCGACAGTTGAAAATTATTTTTTGAATAATTTACTATAGAAAAGGCAATCCCTGGCGCAATTAAAATTTGCGACAGTATAAAATTATTTTTTGAATAATTTACTATAGAAAAGGCAATCCCTGGCGCAGTTAAAATTTGCGACAGTAAAAAAATTATTTTTTGAAAAATTTACTATAGAAAAGGTAATCCCTGGCGCAATTACAATTTGCGACAGTTGAAAATTATTTTTTGAAATAATTTACTATAGAAAAGGCAATCCCTGGCGCAATTAAAATTTGCGACAGTAAAAAAATTATTTTTTGCAAAATTTACTATAGAAAAGGCAATACCTGGCGTAATTAAATTTGCGACAGTATAAAATTATTTTTTGAATAATTTACTATAGAAAAGGCAATCCCTGGCGTTATTGAAATTTGCGACAGTAGAAAATTATTTTTTGAATAATTTACTATAGAAAAGGCAATCCCTGGCGTAATTAAAATTTGCGAGAGTAGAAAATTATTTTTTGAATAATTTACTATAGAAAAGGCAATCCCTGGCGCAATTAAAATTTGCGACAGTAGAAAATTATTTTTTGAATAATTTACTATAGAAAAGGCAATCCCTGGCGTATTTAAAATTGCGACAGTAGAAAATTATTTTTGAATAATTTACTATAGAAAAGGCAATCCCTGGCGTATTTAAAATTTGCGACAGTATAAAATTATTTTTTGAATAATTTACTATAGAAAAGGCAATCCCTGGCGTAATTACAATTTGCGACAGTAGAAAATTATTTTTTGAATAATTTACTATAGAAAAGGCAATCCCTGGCGTAATTAAAATTTGCGACAGTATAAAATTATTTTTTGCAAAATTTACTATAGAAAAAGGCAATCCCTGGCGTAATTAAAATTTTCGACAGTAAAAAATTAATATTTTGAAAAATTTATTGTAGAAAAGGCAATCCCTGGCGCAATTAAAATTTGCGATAGTAAAAAATTATTTTTTGAATAATTTACTATAGAAAAGGCAATCTCTGGCGTAATTAAAATTTGCGACAGTTGAAAATTATTTTTTGAATAATTTACTATAGAAAAGGCAATTCCTGGCGTAATTAAAATTTGCGACAGTTGAAAATTATTTTTTGAATAATTTACTATAGAAAAGGCAATCCCTGGCGTAATTAAAATTTGCGACAATAGAAAATTATTTTTTGAATAATTTACTGTAGAAAGGCAATCGCTGGCGCAATTAAAATTTGCGACAGTAAAAAATTATTTTTTGCAAAATTTACTATAGAAAAGGCAATCCTGGCGCACTTAAAATTTGCGACAGTATAAAATTATTTTTTTGAATAATTTACTATAGAAGAGGCAATCCCTGGCGTAATTAAAATTTGCGACAGTATAAAATTATTTTTTTTGAATAATTTACTATAGAAAAGGCAATCCCTGGCGCACTTAAAATTTGCGACAGTATAAAATTATTTTTTGAATAATTTACTATAGAAAAGGCAATCCCTGGCGCACTTAAAATTTGCGACAGTATAAAATTATTTTTTTGAATAATTTACTATAGAAAAGGCAATCCCTGGCGTAATTAAAATTTGCGACAATAGAAAATTATTTTTTGAATAATTTACTATAGAAAAGGCAATCCGTGGCGTAATTAAAATTTGCGACAGTATAAAATTATTTTTTGCAAAATTTACTATAGAAAAGGCAATCCCTGGCGTAATTAAAATTTGCGACAGTAAGAAATTAATTTGTGAGAAATTTACTATAGAAAAGGCAATCCCTGTATTTGTACTGTGAACTGATGAAATATAATTTAAACTTGATCGATTGCTATCTGATAATCAATTCAATTTTTATTAATTTGATTCGCTTATTTATACAATATTTACTATACATATATACATAGAATGACAATAAAAGAAAAACAAATATAACAAAAATTTATGTGAATAAAACACAAATCACAAGATCAGCATAAATTTACTTCGTAGGTAAAGTCACCGACCGTAATTTCACTTGTACTTCCATGCAATTGCTGACATAGAACTTTGGTGAATGTAAGAATTGCATAGATAAGTGAAGGTAGAAATTGCATATTAGAGAATGAAATTACGGTCGTTGACTTATTGATATTGTTCTTTAATAAGTTATGACTAACTATGGATTTTGTATCTCTACATTCTCCCGCCTCGCATTATCAAATCGGGGTACCTCCAAGATGATACCGAGTTGCTCTTCTGACCTGGACCTTGCTCGTCTTGGGGTTGGTTGAGGTAGGTTTAGTTGTGGCATCATGTTGTTTCGTCGCTTTTTCCACAAGAAATAGGACGCCACACTGATGATTATGATAGCTGTCAATGAATAGATTCCACCATAATGATGTATGTGGTGACGGTGAAGGTGAGGAATTCCCGCGATATACTGTTGTTCGGTTTTAAATTGCCTTATGGAGCTCTTCTATATCATCAGCCTTGATCTCTTTAATTAGCAAGGGAATGGAAGTGTTGTTTGTATTTTGACTTGCCAAATATTCGCCAATGTGAGTAGAGATAATTTCTTGCTCCGGTATAAATGAGGAGTTCAAGGTTCCTGGTTGTTGATTGTTTGCACTTATGAATAATGTTGGATGCTTTATCATACAGGTAGGCTGTATTTGTATAATCCCACTTTCTTCAAGGATTATAGGGTGGATCGTTGTTCCACATATGATGTCGAAATGAGTTACTGCATCCATTATATAGATGCAGGTACTTGGTGTGTGTAGCTTATACCACATTTTCTTCAATGGTATACTTCGTAATTTACAGAAGGATGACAATTTTCCCTGGTGGTTAAGCAGCTCTATCTCACATCTGCTTTGATTCGATTGCGCACTGTATATAGGGCTGTTTCAGATTGCAAATTAATTGGGCCTTTGATAATTGTATGCATTCCTTGATATCTTCCCCCTTTAATGGTGTAAAGCGGTCCTTATGGATGTTTACAGCCAGGTATTGTGTTGAGGGTTGAATGTGGATGAACTGATCTGCATGTTTCACAGGTACATGCGTAAGTTTGAATAGCCGATATATTTCTGCATTGAGCAATGGAATTCGAACGTCAAATAATACATTCCTTTGCGTGATGCGCATCTTAACATGCATTGAATTATATATTGGCAGTAATGATTTCGAAGTTTCATCTCCTGGTACTCTAAGATGTTTTGGTAAGTGCTCTTTAATTATGCTTAGTTGTTCACGAAGCTGAATGGGTGTTAGCAGTAGTGTGTTGAGCCTTCCGTGTTTTGTGTCGGTTACTACAGCTAATAAGCTCCTTTGCATATGTTGAAAGTTTATCAGATTTAGGGTTACTAGTAATACTGCCGACGTAAAGGCTTGCGTAGTTTTTAAGACTTCGTCAGCTTTATTAAGTCCATTTGCAATTGTCTCTATATGATGTTCCAAGATAGTGATTTGATGATTTAACGTCTCACTATTCTTCTTTATGACATTAATTGTGTGTTCAGCAATGGATGTTTGATTCATTAGCAGTTCTTTCAATAGATCTTCATTTTCCTTGATGTTGTAAATTTGCTCTTCGTATCTTTCTGCAAACCCTTGATCAAGGATACCAAATAAACTGTTTGCGATTGAGCCCACTATTTCAAGAGGAGCTCGTTTGATTCTAAATCTTTCATTTTCATTTTGTTGTTGTAATATACTATTGATTTGAAAGGATTCACCATACTGATGTTGTAACTGTAAAATTGTTTGCGTTACATAGTTCTTTTGGTATTGTTAGATGGGTGTTTTGTTGGCAGATTTCTGTAAGCCTTTGCACTGTTTTTCTTATCCCTGTGAACTCCTTCCAATATGATGACAAGTCATAGTAAATGATAAGATTCCATTCGCTTGAATATAGCTGGATCTCTGATCTTCTTGTTCTTTAAACCTGGTTATACTATATGGTTTATCAGGTTGCTGGCCTATAACTAAAATAGTGAGCAATGCCAATATCATGAAGGTTAGCCAGGATTTACTCAGTGAGCTTGAGTTATTAGGTGGAATTGTATTTGGCTGTCGGGTGCGTTTAACATTTTTATTTTCATGTAGTGAGTTTGAGCACCTCCGCCTTTTGTTCGAGCTTTGAATGCAATGCGAATTAATTATTTTGCCCTCGGAGATAGGATTTGGAACCGTCTCTATCGTAGTAGTTTCTTCATTTGTTTGATGCAGGAGTCTCTTTGGATCAACCGATTCATTCATGTGATTGTCGATTATAGGAAGCAGAGACACTTTAGTGACTGGTCGTTTGATCCTTGATCCCTTTGTTTGGAGTGTTACTACTCTAGTTAGCTCATCGAGTACAGGGTGCGTTTCTATCACTCGGCCAAGTGCCCATTTTGTTGGTGGAAGCTGTTCGTCTTTAATTAGTACCAGATTTCCAATTCGTAGGTTCGGTTGTCGTTGAGTCCATTTAGGACGTTGCTGTAGCCTTGAGAGGTATTCGGATGACCACTTTCTCCAGAAATCCTGATGCATCCGTCCTACCCGTTGCCACTTATCAAGAGTATTTGGATTATTTTCAAGATGATTTCTTTCAGGTACGGCAAGTAATGAAGAGCCAGTCAAGAAGTGACCTGGAGTAAGCACTTCCAAGCTTTCAGGATCTTCAGATATTGGGCACAGCGGTCGCGAATTTAAGCATGCTTCAATTTGAGTCATGAGTGTACACATTTCCTCATATGTCAGCCTGCTATCACCGACTACACGGCGCATATGATGTTTTATAGCTTTGACACCCGCTTCCCATAAGCCACCAAAATGAGGAGAGGCTGGAGGAATGAAGTGCCATTGTGTGCCGATTTCTTGTAGTGCATTCTGCACGTCATCTTTATACGACTTTTGTGTGTGTAATTTGCTAAGTATGTTGTTAGCGCCAACGAAATTAGTTGCATTATCGCTGTAAATATGAGCGATGTGTCCTCTTCTCGCGACAAATAGCTTGAAGGCAGCTATAAATGCCTGAGAAGTGAGGTCGGTTACTACCTCCAAGTGAATCGCTTTTGTCGTTAAACAGACGAATATTGCCACATAGCCCTTGTGCGATTTGTTTCCTCTTCCTCTGGCCAGTAAAAGTTCGAATGGTCCAGCATAATCTACCCCCGACTGGCTGAAGGGTCGAGTAGAGATCACTCTTGCCTTAGGTAACATTCCCATCATTTGTTCGGTCATTTGAGCTTTGTTTCTATGACAGCTTATACATTGATGTATGAACCCTTTAACTGCTTTCAGGACATTTAATATCCAGAATTGCTGTCTTGTGACTTCCAAAGTCAAGGTGTTTCCTCCATGTAAGGTAAGTTTATGCATTTTGTCCATCAATAGTGTTGTCAGCCGGCTTTTGTAGGGCAGTATAATAGGATGCTTGCGATCGTATGATAGTTCTGCTTGATGTAATCTTCCGCCTACTCGTAATGTCCCCTTAGAGTCTGTAAACGGTGATAGAGGAAGTAATCTGCTCTTCTTATTTAGTGGTTGTTCTATTGAACACTGGGCTATTTCATCTTTAAAGACTTGCTGTTGGGTAGTCTTCACTAGTGGTACTAGTGCTTCTTCGATTTCATTTACTGTCAAGTACCCAGACGTACGGTTCGCCTTGCTTACCTTCATATTTTGCACAAACCTTTTAATGTATGCTGTTACTCTTTGTAATCTTCCTAATGTTGAAAATCTTTCGAGCAACTCTTGATACAAGTTTAGTTCTTGAAAATCATCTTTCTCATGTTCGGCTTTGGAATCATAACAAGAATGTGCCGTCAACACTTTCTTCTCTAGGTCAGTTGTCTCCTTTGGGTTTGATGGAAACGATATTTCCTTGGAGATAAGCCAAGAAGGTCCATGCCACCAAAGAGTATGATCTTTGAGTAGTGATGGCGATATTCCTCTAGAGGCGATGTCGGCAGGGTTCTCGGATGATCGCACGTAAAACCATGTATTTCTGTCTGATAATCCATGTATTTGTGCAACTCGATTCCCCACAAATGTTTGCCACTTATGCGCATCTTCTTGTATCCATGACAGAACTATCATTGAATCTGTCCAGGCATAGCACCTTAAGTCATCGATTTCTAGACTTTTTCTAGTCTCGTTTATCAGTCTAGCGAGTACTGTTGCTCCACATAATTCTAATCTTGGAATTGTCAGCTTTGTTTTCAGTGGGGCTACCTTAGTTTTGGCGGTTATTAAGTTGTTCTGAACATGCGATTTTCGTGTAATTCGCAGATATATTACTGCACTGTAGCCCTTTTCTGACGCATCTGAAAACCCGTGAAGCTCGCAGCTAGTGTCTTTTCCTGTGAACCCAATCCATCGTGGAATCTCAATTTCTTCTAATTTTGGGAGTTCAGACTTTATTTGTAACCATCTAGTTAATAATGTACTTGATAATGGTTCATCCCAGGACGAGTTCTCTAGCCAAATATTCTGTAGAAGAATTTTGATTGACATTACTACCGGCGATAGTAATCCAACAGGATCAAAGATTTTCGCCGCCTCGGATGCTACATTCCGCTTTGTTGTGGGGTTGTCGTACATGCTTATTGAAACGTGTATTTTGAAATTGTCGGTTATAGGGTTCCAGTGCACTCCAAGTGCCTTTATAGTCTATTCTTTCTGGAAATCTATAAAGCGAGGTTGTTCTCGAAACTCATAGGGTATATCCTTAACAACCTTGAATTTATTGCTTGTCCACTTGCGAAGCTTGAAACCTCCGCCCTTTAGCATGTTTGTTAACTGCTGACAAGATTCTATTGCTTCATCCATGGAAGCGCCTCCTGAGACTACGTCGTCTACATAAGTATCGCTCAGTATGATTCTGGATGCGATAGGGTATTGTTTTTCTTCATCTTGCGCGAGTTGCTGCAGAGTGCGTATTGCGAGAAATGGTGCTGAGGTTGTGCCGTAAGTAACGGTCGTCAGCTTATATTCCTTGATAGGGTGATTTGGAGACTCTCGCCAAAGAATACATTGATACTGCTGATCTCTCACATCCACTTTTATCTGGCGGTACATTTTTTCTATGTCCGCCGTGAATACTATTTTATGTTTTTTCCATCTTAATAGAATGGAGATTAGGCTTCCTTGCAGTTGAGGACCGGTCATCATGATATCATTTAGACATCTGGTATTGTTTCTTTTGGCCGAAGCGTCGAAGACTACACGTAATTTGGTTGTTGTACTGTCTTGTTTGAAAACCGCATGGTGAGGTAGGTAGTATTTTATCTCACCATCATCTTCGGCTGGAACCATATGACTTAAGCGTTGGTATACCTTCATAAAATCCTTATACATGGTTTCAAATACTTTGTCTTGGTTAAATTTTCGCTCCATTTGGAACAGTCGGGCAATCGCTAGTTCTCTTGATCTGCTCAAATTGGCTTCTTTAGGATTTTGTTTAAATGGAAGGCGAACGATATATCGACCACTCTCGTCCCGTCTGTGCGTTTGTTGGTAGTAACTTTCACAAGCAATGTCTTCTGGTGTGGTAATAGTTTCGGCTGCCAGTTCTTCGCATTCCCAAAATCTCTGCAGCTCGCTGGTTATGTCTATTTCTGATACCATGCAAATAAGTTTATTCTCGTTGTTGCTGTTACTAATAGCTCCAGATAATATCCACCCCAGCTCTGTTTGTTGGGCAACGGGAGCATCTTCGGTTCCACGCAGAAGATTGCCTAGTATTACCTTCCCGAACACTTCTGCTCCTAATATGATGTCAATCCTTCCCGGCTTATGGAATGTTGGATCGGCCAAAACCAGGTTTTCGGTATGCGTCCAGTTAGTTGGAATGATTTTATTTGTAGGCAATTTTCTTGTGAGATTTTTTAATACGAGGGCTGTGGTTGTGAGAGAGAATGTTGATTTAAATCGTGGCGTTACTGTAATCTCTATACTGGATTTTGTGATTCCTGGACTGGAGCACCCAAGACCGGAAACTGTGGCTTCAATTTTTCTTCTAGGTAATCTTAATTGCTGAGCTGCATTCTCAGTAATGAACGTTGCTTGAGACCCTTGGTCAAGTAATGCCCTGAGTAGCACAGCATCTCCTGATTTATTGATTACTTGTATGAGAGGGGTTGCCAGTAATACGTCATACCCCTTTGATTTCTTCGCAAAGTGGGCTGCAACCGCTTCGTTTGGTGAGCTATCATCTCGAATTGCTTCCTTTCTTGGATAATTACTTTGTTGATAAGATGGTGCCTGCTGGTTTTGATAATGTAAAAGAGTGTGGTGCTTTTTCTGGCATAACTTGCAGGTGTACCGGATTTTACATTGTAGTATATTGTGGCCTTTTACTAGGCAGTTCTGGCAAAGGTTTGCCTTTTTTACAGCTTTTAGTCGTTGTTGTACGCTTAGCTTACTAAATGTTTCGCAATGATATATTCTGTGATTTTCTCCACAGATAGCGCAATGCTTTGAAATCATTCCCAGGTATACTTTTGTATTTTTCCCTTTTCTTTCGGGTTGTTTTGGTTTCGATGGCTCTACTGCTTCAAGACCTCCAAATCGATTTTCTAGGAATTCAAGAAATTTGCTTAGCTCTTGAACTTCTCTTGGTGTGTGTGGCCACTGATTTTTCATAAATTCGGTGAGTTTCTTTATCCAATTTTGTTATGATTATGTATATGATCAATGGATCCCAATTTTTCGTATCTATGCCTAGATTTTTGATACCCTCTAGACATTCAATTGTCACGTCATGTAACTTCTTCAAGCCTTCCGATGATTCTTTGAACAGTGAAGGTTGTTTTAAAAGTATATTTAATTGCGCTGTCAAGAGAGTCCTCTTATTGTTATATCTTTTTTCAAGAATTTCCCAGGCCGTCTCAAAGTTTTCGTTTGTTATTTGTAGATGCTGTATGAGTTCACTTGGGTCACCTATGAGATTGCCTTTGAGATAGAATAATTTTTGAGCTCCAGACATCTTGTCATCTTTATAGATGAGTTCCATGAACAAATTTCTAAATGATTGCCACTTGATATAGTCACCGTTAAATGACGGAATATCGACTCTTGGCAACTTTATTTGTGTTCCCTTTGACTCGTTGGTGCTGATCGAATTTTTAGCTTGAGGATTTAATTTATTCAATACTTCTTGTAGTTGAATTGTGGTAGTTTGATAGGTATCCTCAATGCTTGAGAATATATCATTCTCCATATATTCGTGTTTTGTTCTACCCATCGACATGATCTCTCCATGGTTTCGGACAAGGTGCTCCCAATAGTCATTCACCAACTTGATTTTTTGCATACAGTAAGCTGCAGATACCTCTTGTTTAATCTCTTCTTTCATTGAAACCGATGCCTTTTGTAGAGTTTCTATAATGGCATATTGCTTCTTTATTACCTTCAGTTGATCTTGCAATACTTCAGTGATTTTCGCTCTTGACATTAAATCCGCCAAGGAATTTTCTAACATACAATTTTTCCACGGTGTCATAAAAATTCTCTTTAAAGTATGGCTGTTCTGAATTAGTTTCACGGTATAGCTCCAGATCATCATTTCTTTTGTCAAAACTTTCCCATAGCTTGCTTATTTTAATCAAACGGGTTTCAAAATAATCCCTTGTTTTACGTACGTCAGAATCTTTGGTGTGGTTTGTTATAAATTTCTGAAGTTTTACAGTATCTGCCTTGTTTGCTTTAATTAACTGCTCCATAGTAGTATATATTCGTTGAATTTTCGAGTAGCTGATGTTACTAGATTGAACGGACTTCTTCGCTTCTCGCCAATATTGCTTTAGGTATTAGGACTGGAAAAAATATTTATTATTAGTAAATAAATTGCCTGAGGACACTAGGTTCAACAGGAATTTCTGCGCTGAATAACAATTAACTGCAGACACTAAGTTCTGCAGAAATTTTGTACTGCTTTGAAGACACTAAGTTCAACAAAGCAAGCTCGAAGGACCAATCAATGCACTGTGAACTGATGAATATAATTTAAACTTGATCGATTGCTATCTGATAATCAATTCAATTTTTATTAATTTGATTCGCTTATTTATACAATAATTACTATACATATATACATAGAATGACAATAAGAGAAAAACAAATATAACAAAAATTTATGTCAATGAAACACAAATCACAAGATCAGCATAAATTTACTTCGTAGGCAAAGTCACCGACCGTAATTTCACTTGTACTTCCATGCAATTGCTGATATAGAACTTTGGTGAATGTAAGAATTGCATAGCTAAGTGAAGGTAGAAATTGCATATTAGAGAATGAAATTACGGTCGTTGACTTATTGATATTGTTCTTTAATAAGTTATGACTAACTATGGATTTTGTATCTCTACACCCTGGGATATTTAAAATTTGCGACAGTTGAAAATTATTTTTTGAATAATTTACTATAGAAAAGGCAATCCCTGGCGTAATTAAAATTTGCGACAGTAAAAAATTATTTTTTGAATAATTTACTATAGAAAAGGCAATCCCTGGCGTAACTAAAATTTGCGACATTTGAAAATTATTTTTTGAATAATTTACTATAGAAAAGGCAATCCCTGGCGTAATTAAAATTTGCGACAGTAGAAAATTATTTTTTGAATAATATACTATAGAAAAGGCAATCCCTGGTGTAATTAAAATTTGCGACAGTATAAAATTATTTTTTGAATAATTTTCTATAGAAAATGCAATCCCTGGCGTAATTAAAATTTGCGACAGTAGAAAATTATTTTTTGAATAATTTACTACAGAAAAGGCAATCCCTGGCGTAATTAAAATTTGCGACAGTAGAAAATTATTTTTTGAATAATTTACTATAGAAAAGGCTATCCCTGGCGTATTTAAAATTTGCGACAGTAAAAAATTAATTTGTGAGAAATTTACTATAGAAAAGGCAATCCCTGGGATATTTAAAATTTGCGACAGTAAAAAATTATTTTTTTGCAAAATTTACTATAAAAAAGGCAATCCCTGGCGTATTTGAAATTTGCGACAGTAAAAAAATATTTTTTGAATAATTTACTATAGAAAAGGCAATCCCTGGCGCAAATAAAATTTGCGACAGTAGAAAATTATTTTTTGAATAATTTACTATAGGAAAGGCAATCCCTGGCGTATTTAAAATTTGCGACAGTAGAAAATTATTTTTTGAATAATTTACTATAGAAAAGGCAATCCCTGGCGTAATTAAAATTTGCGACAGTAAAAAATTATTTTTTGAGTAATTTACTATAGAAAAGGCAATCCCTGGCGCAATTACAATTTGCGACAGTAGAAAATTATTTTTTGAATAATTTACTATAGAAAAGGCAATCCCTGGCGTAATTAAAATTTGCGACAGTAGAAAATTATTTTTTGAATAATTTACTATAGAAAAGGTAATCCCTGGCGTATTTAAAATTTGCGACAGTAAAAAAAGGCAATCCCTGGCGTAATTAAAATTTGCGACAGTATAAAATTATTTTTTGAATACTTTACTATAGAAAAGGCAATCCCTGGCGCAATTAAAATTTCCGACAGTAAAAAATTATTTTTTGCAAAATTTACTATAGAAAAGGCAATCCCTGGTGTAATTAAAATTTGCGACAGTATAAAATTATTTTTTGAATAATTTACTATAGAAAAGGCAATCCCTGGCGTATTTAAAATTTGCGACAGTAAAAAATTATTTTTTGCAAAATTTACTATAGAAAAGGCAATCCCTGGCGTAATTAAAATTTGCGACAGTATAAAATTATTTTTTGAACAATTTACTATAGAAAAGGCAATCCCTGGCGTAATTAAAATTTGCGACAGTAGAAAATTATTTTTTGAATAATTTACTATAGAAAAGGCAATCCCTGGCGGATTTGAAATTTGCGAGAGTAAAAAATTATTTTTTGAATAATTTACTATAGAAAAGGCAATCCCTGGCGCAATTAAAATTTGCGACAGTAAAAAATTATTTGTTGAATAATTTACTATAGAAAAGGCAATCCCTGGGGTAATTAAAATTTGCGACAGTTGAAAATTATTTTTTGAATAATTTACTATAGAAAAGGCAATCCCTGGCGTAATTAAAATTTGCGACAGTTGAAAATTATTTTTTGAATAATTTACTATAGAAAAGGCAATCCCTGGCGCAATTAAAATTTCCGACAGTAAAAAATTATTTTTTGCAAAATTTACTATAGAAAAGGCAATCCCTGGTGTAATTAAAATTTGCGACAGTATAAAATTATTTTTTGAATAATTTACTATAGAAAAGGCAATCCCTGGCGTATTTAAAATTTGCGACAGTAAAAAATTATTTTTTGCAAAATTTACTATAGAAAAGGCAATCCCTGGCGTAATTAAAATTTGCGACAGTATAAAATTATTTTTTGAACAATTTACTATAGAAAAGGCAATCCCTGGCGTAATTAAAATTTGCGACAGTAGAAAATTATTTTTTGAATAATTTACTATAGAAAAGGCAATCCCTGGCGGATTTGAAATTTGCGAGAGTAAAAAATTATTTTTTGAATAATTTACTATAGAAAAGGCAATCCCTGGCGCAATTAAAATTTGCGACAGTAAAAAATTATTTGTTGAATAATTTACTATAGAAAAGGCAATCCCTGGGGTAATTAAAATTTGCGACAGTTGAAAATTATTTTTTGAATAATTTACTATAGAAAAGGCAATCCCTGGCGTAATTAAAATTTGCGACAGTTGAAAATTATTTTTTGAATAATTTACTATAGAAAAGGCAATCCCTGGCGTAATTAAAATTTGCGACAGTAGAAAATTATTTTTTGAATAATTTACTGTAGAAAAGGCAATCCCTGGCCCAATTAAAATTTGCGACAGTAAAAAATTATTTTTTGCAAAATTTACTATAGAAAAGGCAATCCCTGGCGCACTTAAAATTTGCGACAGTAGAAAATTATTTTTTGAATAATTTACTATAGAAAAGGCAATCCCTGGCGTAATTAAAATTTGCGACAGTAGAAAATTATTTTTTGAATAATTTACTATAGAAAAGGTAATCCCTGGCGTATTTAAAATTTGCGACAGTAAAAAAAGGCAATCCCTGGCGTAATTAAAATTTGCGACAGTATAAAATTATTTTTTGAATAATTTACTATAGAAAAGGCAATCCCTGGCGCAATTAAAATTTCCGACAGTAAAAAATTATTTTTTGCAAAATTTACTATAGAAAAGGCAATCCCTGGTGTAATTAAAATTTGCGACAGTATAAAATTATTTTTTGAATAATTTACTATAGAAAAGGCAATCCCTGGCGTATTTAAAATTTGCGACAGTAAAAAATTATTTTTTGCAAAATTTACTATAGAAAAGGCAATCCCTGGCGTAATTAAAATTTGCGACAGTATAAAATTATTTTTTGAACAATTTACTATAGAAAAGGCAATCCCTGGCGTAATTAAAATTTGCGACAGTAGAAAATTATTTTTTGAATAATTTACTATAGAAAAGGCAATCCCTGGCGGATTTGAAATTTGCGAGAGTAAAAAATTATTTTTTGAATAATTTACTATAGAAAAGGCAATCCCTGGCGCAATTAAAATTTGCGACAGTAAAAAATTATTTGTTGAATAATTTACTATAGAAAAGGCAATCCCTGGGGTAATTAAAATTTGCGACAGTTGAAAATTATTTTTTGAATAATTTACTATAGAAAAGGCAATCCCTGGCGTAATTAAAATTTGCGACAGTTGAAAATTATTTTTTGAATAATTTACTATAGAAAAGGCAATCCCTGGCGTAATTAAAATTTGCGACAGTAGAAAATTATTTTTTGAATAATTTACTGTAGAAAAGGCAATCCCTAGCCCAATTAAAATTTGCGACAGTAAAAAATTATTTTTTGCAAAATTTACTATAGAAAAGGCAATCCCTGGCGCACTTAAAATTTGCGACAGTATAAAATTATTTTTTGAATAATTTACTATAGAAAAGGCAATCCCTGGCGTAATTAAAATTTGCGACAGTATAAAATTATTTTTTGAATAATTTACTATAGAAAAGGCAATCCCTGGCGCACTTAAAATTTGCGACAGTATAAAATTATTTTTTGAATAATTTACTATAGAAAAGGCAATCCCTGGCGTAATTAAAATCTGCGACAGTAGAAAATTATTTTTTGAATAATTTACTATAGAAAAGGCAATCCCTGGCGTAATTAAAATTTGCCACAGTTGAAAATTATTTTTTGAATAATTTACTATAGAAAAGGCAATCCCTGGCGTAATTAAAATTTGCGACAGTAGAAAATTATTTTTTGAATAATTTACTATAGAAAAGGCAATCCCTGGCGTAATTAAAATTTGCGACAGTATAAAATTATTTTTTGAATAATTTACTATAGAAAAGGCAATCCCTGGCGTAATTAAAATTTGCGACAGTAGAAAATTATTTTTTGAATAATTTACTATAGAAAAGGCAATCCCTGGCGTAATTAAAATTTGCGACAGTAGAAAATTATTTTTTGAATAATTTACTATAGAAAAGGCAATCCCTGGCGTATTTAAAATTTGCGACAGTAAAAAATTATTTTTTGCAAAATTTACTATAGAAAAGGCAATCCCTGGCGTAATTAAAATTTGCGACAGTATAAAATTATTTTTTGAACAATTTACTATAGAAAAGGCAATCCCTGGCGTAATTAAAATTTGCGACAGTAGAAAATTATTTTTTGAATAATTTACTATAGAAAAGGCAATCCCTGGCGGATTTGAAATTTGCGAGAGTAAAAAATTATTTTTTGAATAATTTACTATAGAAAAGGCAATCCCTGGCGCAATTAAAATTTGCGACAGTAAAAAATTATTTGTTGAATAATTTACTATAGAAAAGGCAATCCCTGGGGTAATTAAAATTTGCGACAGTTGAAAATTATTTTTTGAATAATTTACTATAGAAAAGGCAATCCCTGGCGTAATTAAAATTTGCGACAGTTGAAAATTATTTTTTGAATAATTTACTATAGAAAAGGCAATCCCTGGCGTAATTAAAATTTGCGACAGTAGAAAATTATTTTTTGAATAATTTACTGTAGAAAAGGCAATCCCTGGCCCAATTAAAATTTGCGACAGTAAAAAATTATTTTTTGCAAAATTTACTATAGAAAAGGCAATCCCTGGCGCACTTAAAATTTGCGACAGTATAAAATTATTTTTTGAATAATTTACTATAGAAAAGGCAATCCCTGGCGTAATTAAAATTTGCGACAGTATAAAATTATTTTTTGAATAATTTACTATAGAAAAGGCAATCCCTGGCGCACTTAAAATTTGCGACAGTATAAAATTATTTTTTGAATAATTTACTATAGAAAAGGCAATCCCTGGCGTAATTAAAATCTGCGACAGTAGAAAATTATTTTTTGAATAATTTACTATAGAAAAGGCAATCCCTGGCGTAATTAAAATTTGCCACAGTTGAAAATTATTTTTTGAATAATTTACTATAGAAAAGGCAATCCCTGGCGTAATTAAAATTTGCGACAGTAGAAAATTATTTTTTGAATAATTTACTATAGAAAAGGCAATCCCTGGCGTAATTAAAATTTGCGACAGTATAAAATTATTTTTTGAATAATTTACTATAGAAAAGGCAATCCCTGGCGTAATTAAAATTTGCGACAGTAGAAAATTATTTTTTGAATAATTTACTATAGAAAAGGCAATCCCTGGCGTAATTAAAATTTGCGACAGTAGAAAATTATTTTTTGAATAATTTACTATAGAAAAGGCAATCCCTGGCGTAATTAAAATTTGCGACAGTAGAAAATTATTTTTTGAATAATTTACTATAGAAAAGGCAATCCCTGGCGTATTTAAAATTTCCGACAGTAAAAAATTAATTTGTGAGAAATTTACTATAGAAAAGGCAATCCCTGGGATATTTAAAATATGCGACAGTAAAAAATTATTTTTTTGCAAAATTTACTATAGAAAATGCAATCCCTGGCGTATTTAAAATTTGCGACAGTAAAAAATTATTTTTTGAATAATTTACTATAGAAAAGGCAATCCCTGGCGCAATTAAAATTTGCGACAGTAGAAAATTATTTTTTGAATAATTTACTGTAGAAAGGCAATCCCTGGGGCACTTAAAATTTGCGACAGTATAAAATTATTTTTTGAATAATTTACTATAGAAAAGGCAATCCCTGGCGTATTTAAAATTTTGCGACAGTAAAAAATTATTTTTTGAATAATTTACTATAGAAAAGGCAATCCCAGGCGCAATTACAATTTGCGACAGTAGAAAATTATTTTTTGAATAATTTACTATAGAAAAGGCAATCCCTGGCGTAATTAAAATTTGCGACAGTAGAAAATTATTTTTTGAATAATTTACTATAGAAAAGGCAATCCCTGGCGTATTTAAAATTTGCGACAGTAAAAAATTATTTTTTGAATAATTTACTATAGAAAAGGCAATACCTGGCGCACTTAAAATTTGCGACAGTACAAAATTAATTTGTGAGAAATTTACTATAGAAAAGGCAATCCCTGGCGTAATTAAAACTTGCGATAGTAAAAAATTAGTTTTTGAATAATTTACTATAGAAAAGGCAATCCCTGGCGGATTTGAAATTTGCGACAGTAAAAAATTATTTTTTGAATAATTTACTATAGAAAAGGCAATCCCTGGCGTAATTAAAATTTGCGACAGTATAAAATTATATTTTGAATAATTTACTATAGAAAAGGCAATCCCTGGCGTAATTAAAATTTGCGACAGTAGAAAATTATTTTTTGAATAATTTACTATAGAAAAGGCAATCCCTGGCGTAATTAAAATTTGCGACAGTAAAAAATTATTTTTTGAATAATTTACTATAGAAAAGGCAATCCCTGGCGCACTTAAAATTTGCGACAGTACAAAATTAATTTGTGAGAAATTTACTATAGAAAAGGCAATCCCTGGCGTAATTAAAACTTGCGATAGTAAAAAATTATTTTTTGAATAATTTACTATAGAAAAGGCAATCCCTGGCGGATTTGAAATTTGCGACAGTAAAAAATTATTTTTTGAATAATTTACTATAGAAAAGGCAATCCCTGGCGTAATTAAAATTTGCGACAGTATAAAATTATTTTTTGAATAATTTACTATAGAAAAGGCAATCCCTGGCGTAATTAAAATTTGCGCACGTAGAAAATTATTTTTTGAATAATTTACTATAGAAAAGGCAATCCCTGGCGTAATTAAAATTTGCGACAGTAGAAAATTATTTTTTGAATAATTTACTATAGAAAAGGCAATCCCTGGCGTAATTAAAATTTGCGACAGTAGAAAATTATTTTTTGAATAATTTACTGTAGAAAAGGCAATCCCTGGCGCAATTAAAATTTGCGACAGTAAAAAATTATTTTTTGCAAAATTTACTATAGAAAAGGCAATCCCTGGCGTAATTAAAATTTGCGACAGTATAAAATTATATTTTGAATAATTTACTATAGAAAAGGCAATCCCTGGCGTAATTGAAATTTGCGACAGTAGAAAATTATTTTTTGAATAATTTACTATAGAAAAGGCAATCCCTGGCGTAATTAAAATTTGCGACAGTAAAAAATTATTTTTTGAATAATTTACTATAGAAAAGGCAATCCCTGGCGCACTTAAAATTTGCGACAGTACAAAATTAATTTGTGAGAAATTTACTATAGAAAAGGCAATCCCTGGCATAATTAAAACTTGCGATAGTAAAAAATTATTTTTTGAATAATTTACTATAGAAAAGGCAATCCCTGGCGGATTTGAAATTTGCGACAGTAAAAAATTATTTTTTGAATAATTTACTATAGAAAAGGCAATCCCTGGCGTAATTAAAATTTGCGACAGTATAAAATTATTTTTTGAATAATTTACTATAGAAAAGGCAATCCCTGGCGTAATTAAAATTTGCGACAGTAAAAAATTATTTTTTGAATAATTTACTATAGAAAAGGCAATCCCTGGCGGATTTGAAATTTGCGACAGTAAAAAATTATTTTTTGAATAATTTACTATAGAAAAGGCAATCCCTGGCGTAATTAAAATTTGCGACAGTAGAAAATTATTTTTTGAAAAGTTTACTATAGAAAAGGCAATCCCTGGCGTAATTAAAATTCGACAGTAAAAAATTATTTTTTGAATAATTTACTATAGAAAAGGCAATACCTGGCGCTCTTAAAATTTGCGACAGTACAAAATTAATTTGTGAGAAATTTACTATAGAAAAGGCAATCCCTGGCGTAATTAAAACTTGCGGTAGTAAAAAATTATTTTTTGAATAATTTACTATAGAAAAGGCAATCCCTGGCGGATTTGAAATTTGCGACAGTAAAAAATTATTTTTTGAATAATTTACTATAGAAAAGGCAATCCCTGGCGTAATTAAAATTTGCGACAGTATAAAATTATATTTTGAATAATTTACTATAGAAAAGGCAATCCCTGGCGTAATTAAAATTTGCGACAGTAGAAAATTATTTTTTGAATAATTTACTATAGAAAAGGCAATCCCTGGCGTAATTAAAATTTGCGACAGTAAAAAATTATTTTTTGAATAATTTACTATAGAAAAGGCAATCCCTGGCGCACTTAAAATTTGCGACAGTACAAAATTAATTTGTGAGAAATTTACTATAGAAAAGGCAATCCCTGGCGTAATTAAAACTTGCGATAGTAAAAAATTATTTTTTGAATAATTTACTATAGAAAAGGCAATCCCTGGCGGATTTGAAATTTGCGACAGTAAAAAATTATTTTTTGAATAATTTACTATAGAAAAGGCAATCCCTGGCGTAATTAAAATTTGCGACAGTATAAAATTATTTTTTGAATAATTTACTATAGAAAAGGCAATCCCTGGCGTAATTAAAATTTGCGACAGTAGAAAATTATTTTTGAATAATTTACTATAGAAAAGGCAATCCTGGCGTAATTAAAATTTGCGACAGTAGAAAATTATTTTTTGAATAATTTACTATAGAAAAGGCAATCCCTGGCGTAATTAAAATTTGCGACAGTAGAAAATTATTTTTGAATAATTTACTGTAGAAAAGGCAATCCCTGGCGCAATTAAAATTTGCGACAGTAAAAAATTATTTTTTGCAAAATTTACTATAGAAAAGGCAGTCCCTGGCGCACTTAAAATTTGCGACAGTATAAAATTATTTTTTGAATAATTTACTATAGAAAAGGCAATCCCTGGCGTAATTAAAATTTGCGACAGTATAAAATTATTTTTTGAATAATTTACTATAGAAAAGGCAATCCCTGGCGCACTTAAAATTTGCGACAGTATAACATTATTTTTTGAATAATTTACTATAGAAAAGGCAATCCCTGGCGTAATTAAAATTTGCGACAGTAGAAAATTATTTTTTGAATAATTTACTATAGAAAAGGCAATCCCTGGCGTAATTAAAATTTGCGACAGTTGAAAATTATTTTTTGAATAATTTACTATCGAAAAGGCAATCCCTGGCGTAATTAAAATTTGCGACAGTATAAATTATTTTTTGAATAATTTACTATAGAAAAGGCAATCCCTGGCGTAATTAAAATTTGCGACAGTATAAAATTATTTTTTGAATAATCTACTATAGAAAAGGCAATCCCTGGCGCACTTAAAATTTGCGACAGTATAAAATTATTTTTTGAATAATTTACTATAGGAAAGGCAATCCCTGGCGTAATTAAAATTTGCGACAGTAGAAAATTATTTTTTGAATAATTTACTATAGAAAAGGCAATCCCTGGCGTAATTAAAATTTGCGACAGTAGAAAATTATTTTTTGAATAATTTACTATAGAAAAGGCAATCCCTTGCGTATTTAAAATTTGCGACAGTAAAAAATTAATTTGTGAGAAATTTACTATATAAAAGGCAATCCCTGGGATATTTAAAATTTGCGACAGTAAAAAATTATTTTTTTGCAAAATTTTTTATAGAAAAGGCAATCCCTGGCGTATTTAAAATTTGCGATAGTAAAAAATTATTTTTTGAATAATTTACTATAGAAAAGGTAATCCCTGGCGCAATTAAAATTTGCCACAGTAGAAAATTATTTTTTGAATAATTTACTGTAGAAAGGCAATTCCTGGCGCACTTAAAATTTGCGACAGTATAAAATTATTTTTTGAATAATTTACTATATAAAAGGCAATCCCTGGCGTATTTAAAATTTTGCGACAGTAAAAAATTATTTTTTGAATAATTTACTATAGAAAAGGCAATCCCAGGCGCAATTACAATTTGCGACAGTAGAAAATTATTTTTTGAATAATTTACTATAGAAAAGGCAATCCCTGGCGTAATTAAAATTTGCGACAGTAGAAAATTATTTTTTGAATAATTTACTATAGAAAAGGCAATCCCTGGCGTATTTAAAATTTGCGACAGTAAAAAATTATTTTTTGAATAATTTACTATAGAAAAGGCAATCCCTGGCGGATTTGAAATTTGCGACAGTAAAAAATTATTTTTTGAATAATTTACTATAGAAAAGGCAATCCCTGGCGTAATTAAAATTTGCGACAGTAGAAAATTATTTTTTGAAAAGTTTACTATAGAAAAGGCAATCCCTGGCGTAATTAAAATTTGCGACATTTGAAAATTATTTTTTGAATAATTTACTATAGAAAAGGCAATCCCTGGCGTATTTAAAATTTGCAACAGTATAAAATTATTTTTTGAATAATTTACTATAGAAAAGCAATCCCTGGCGCACTTAAAATTTGCGACAGTAAAAAAATATTTTTTGAATAATTTACTATAGAAAAGGCAATCCCTGGCGTAATTAAAATTTGCGACAGTAGAAAAGTATTTTTTGAAAAGTTTACTATAGAAAAGGCAATCCCTGGCGTAATTAAAATTTGCGACAGTAAAAAATTATTTTTTGAATAATTTACTATAGAAAAGGCAATACCTGGCGCAATTAAAATTTGCGACATTAAAAAATTATTTTTTGCAAAATTTACTATAGAAAAGGCAATCCCTGGCGCACTTAAAATTTGCGACAGTATAAAATTATTTTTTGAATAATTTACTATAGAAAAGGCAATCCCTGGCGTAATTAAAATTTGCGACAGTATAAAATTATTTTTTGAATAATTTACTATAGAAAAGGCAATCCCTGGCGGATTTGAAATTTGCGACAGTAAAAAATTTTTTTTGAATAATTTACTATAGAAAAGGCAATCCCTGGCGTAATTAAAATTTTGCGACAGTAAAAAATTATTTTTTGAATAATTTACTATAGAAAAGGCAATCCCAGGCGCAATTACAATTTGCGACAGTAGAAAATTATTTTTTGAATAATTTACTATAGAAAAGGCAATCCCTGGCGTAATTAAAATTTGCGACAGTAGAAAATTATTTTTTGAATAATTTACTATAGAAAAGGCAATACCTGGCGTATTTAAAATTTGCGACAGTAAAAAATTATTTTTTGAATAATTTACTATAGAAAAGGCAATCCCTGGCGTAATTAAAATTTGCGACAGTAGAAAATTATTTTTTGAATAATTTACTATAGAAAAGGCAATCCCTGGCGTAATTAAAATTTGCGACAGTATAAAATTATTTTTTAGATAATTTACTATAGAAAAGGCAATTCCTGGCGCAATTAAAATTTGCAACAGTAAAAAATTATTTTTTGCAAAATTTACTGTAGAAAAGGCAATCCCTGGCGGATTTGAAATTTGCGAGAGTAAAAAATTATTTTTTGAATAATTTACTATAGAAAAGGCAATCCCTGGCGCAATTAAAATTTGCGACAGTAAAAAATTATTTTTTGAATAATTTACTATAGAAAAGGCAATCCCTGGCGTAATTTAAAATTTGCGACAGTTGAAAATTATTTTTTGAATAATTTACTATAGAAAAGGCAATCCCTGGCGTAATTAAAATTTGCGACAGTTGAAAATTATTTTTTGAATAATTTACTATAGAAAAGGCAATCCCTGGCGTAATTAAAATTTGCGACAGTAGAAAATTATTTTTTGAATAATTTACTATAGAAAAGGCATTCCCTGGCGTAATTAAAATTTGCGACAGTATAAAATTATTTTTTGAATAATTTACTATAGAAAAGGCAATCCCTGGCGTAATTAAAATTTGCGACAGTAGAAAATTATTTTTTGAATAATTTACTATAGAAAAGGCAATCCCTGGCGTATTTAAAATTTGCGACAGTAAAAAATTATTTTTTGAATAATTTACTATAGAAAAGGCAATCCCTGGCGTAATTAAAATTTGCGACAGTAGAAAATTATTTTTTGAATAATTTACTATAGAAAAGGCAATCCCTGGCGTAATTAAAATTTGCGACAGTATAAAATTATTTTTTAGATAATTTACTATAGAAAAGGCAATTCCTGGCGCAATTAAAATTTGCAACAGTAAAAAATTATTTTTTGCAAAATTTACTGTAGAAAAGGCAATCCCTGGCGGATTTGAAATTTGCGAGAGTAAAAAATTATTTTTTGAATAATTTACTATAGAAAAGGCAATCCCTGGCGCAATTAAAATTTGCGACAGTAAAAAATTATTTTTTGAATAATTTACTATAGAAAAGGCAATCCCTGGCGTAATTAAAATTTGCGACAGTTGAAAATTATTTTTTGAATAATTTACTATAGAAAAGGCAATCCCTGGCGTAATTAAAATTTGCGACAGTTGAAAATTATTTTTTGAATAATTTACTATAGAAAAGGCAATCCCTGGCGTAATTAAAATTTTCGACAGTAGAAAATTATTTTTGAATAATTTACTATAGAAAAGGCAATCCCTGGCGTAATTAAAATTTGCGACAGTATAAAATTATTTTTTGAATAATTTACTATAGAAAAGGCAATCCCTGGCGTAATTAAAATTTGCGACAGTAGAAAATTATTTTTTGAATAATTTACTGTAGAAAAGGCAATCCTTGGCGCAATTAAAATTTGCGACAGTAAAAAATTATTTTTTGCAAAATTTACTATAGAAAAGGCAATCCCTGGCGCACTTAAAATTTGCGACAGTATAAAATTATTTTTTGAATAATTTACTATAGAAAAGGCAATCCCTGGCGTAATTAAAATTTGCGACAGTACAAAATTAATTTGTGAGAAATTTACTATAGAAAAGGCAATCCCTGGCGTAATTAAAACTTGCGATAGTAAAAAATTATTTTTTGAATAATTTACTATAGAAAAGGCAATCCCTGGCGGATTTGAAATTTGCGACAGTAAAAAATTATTTTTTGAATAATTTACTATAGAAAAGGCAATCCCTGGCGTAATTAAAATTTGCGACAGTATAAAATTATATTTTGAATAATTTACTATAGAAAAGGCAATCCCTGGCGTAATTAAAATTTGCGACAGTAGAAAATTATTTTTTGAATAATTTACTATAGAAAAGGCAATCCCTGGCGTAATTAAAATTTGCGACAGTAAAAAATTATTTTTTGAATAATTTACTATAGAAAAGGCAATCCCTGGCGCACTTAAAATTGCGACAGTACAAAATTAATTTGTGAGAAATTTACTATAGAAAAGGCAATCCCTGGCGTAATTAAAACTTGCGATAGTAAAAAAATTATTTTTTGAATAATTTACTATAGAAAAGGCAACCCCTGGCGGATTTGAAATTTGCGACAGTAAAAAATTATTTTTTGAATAATTTACTATAGAAAAGGCAATCCCTGGCGTAATTAAAATTTGCGACAGTATAAAATTATTTTTTGAATAATTTACTATAGAAAAGGCAATCCCTGGCGTAATTAAAATTTGCGACAGTAGCAAATTATTTTTTGAATAATTTACTATAGAAAAGGCAATCCCTGGCGTAATTAAAATTTGCGACAGTAGAAAATTATTTTTTGAATAATTTACTATAGAAAAGGCAATCCCTGGCGTAATTAAAATTTGCGACAGTAGAAAATTATTTTTTGAATAATTTACTGTAGAAAAGGCAATCCCTGGCGCAATTAAAATTTGCGACAGTAAAAAATTATTTTTTGCAAAATTTACTATAGAAAAGGCAATCCCTGGCGCACTTAAAATTTACGACAGTATAAAATTATTTTTTGAATAATTTACTATAGAAAAGGCAATCCCTGGCGTAATTAAAATTTGCGACAGTATAAAATTATTTTTTGAATAATTTACTATAGAAAAGGCAATCCCTGGCGCACTTAAAATTTGCGACAGTATAACATTATTTTTTGAATAATTTACTATAGAAAAGGCAATCCCTGGCGTAATTAAAATTTGCGACAGTAGAAAATTATTTTTTGAATAATTTACTATAGAAAAGGCAATCCCTGGCGTAATTAAAATTTGCGACAGTTGAAAATTATTTTTTGAATAATTTACTATCGAAAAGGCAATCCCTGGCGTAATTAAAATTTGCGACAGTATAAAATTATTTTTTGAATAATTTACTATAGAAAAGGCAATCCCTGGCGTAATTAAAATTTGCGACAGTATAAAATTATTTTTTGAATAATTTACTATAGAAAAGGCAATCCCTGGCGCACTTAAAATTTGCGACAGTATAAAATTATTTTTTGAATAATTTACTATAGAAAAGGCAATCCCTGGCGTAATTAAAATTTGCGACAGTAGAAAATTATTTTTTGAATAATTTACTATAGAAAAGGCAATCCCTGGCGTAATTAAAATTTGCGACAGTAGAAAATTATTTTTTGAATAATTTACTATAGAAAAGGCAATCCCTTGCGTATTTAAAATTTGCGACAGTAAAAAATTAATTTGTGAGAAATTTACTATATAAAAGGCAATCCCTGGGATATTTAAAATTTGCGACAGTAAAAAATTATTTTTTTGCAAAATTTTTTATAGAAAAGGCAATCCCTGGCGTATTTAAAATTTGCGACAGTAAAAAATTATTTTTTGAATAATTTACTATAGAAAAGGTAATCCCTGGCGCAATTAAAATTTGCCACAGTAGAAAATTATTTTTTGAATAATTTACTGTAGAAAGGCAATTCCTGGCGCACTTAAAATTTGCGACAGTATAAAATTATTTTTTGAATAATTTACTATATAAAAGGCAATCCCTGGCGTATTTAAAATTTTGCGACAGTAAAAAATTATTTTTTGAATAATTTACTATAGAAAAGGCAATCCCAGGCGCAATTACAATTTGCGACAGTAGAAAATTATTTTTTGAATAATTTACTATAGAAAAGGCAATCCCTGGCGTAATTAAAATTTGCGACAGTAGAAAATTATTTTTTGAATAATTTACTATAGAAAAGGCAATCCCTGGCGTATTTAAAATTTGCGACAGTAAAAAATTATTTTTTGAATAATTTACTATAGAAAAGGCAATCCCTGGCGGATTTGAAATTTGCGACAGTAAAAAATTATTTTTTGAATAATTTACTATAGAAAAGGCAATCCCTGGCGTAATTAAAATTTGCGACAGTAGAAAATTATTTTTTGAAAAGTTTACTATAGAAAAGGCAATCCCTGGCGTAATTAAAATTTGCGACATTTGAAAATTATTTTTTGAATAATTTACTATAGAAAAGGCAATCCCTGGCGTATTTAAAATTTGCAACAGTATAAAATTATTTTTTGAATAATTTACTATAGAAAAGCAATCCCTGGCGCACTTAAAATTTGCGACAGTAAAAAAATATTTTTTGAATAATTTACTATAGAAAAGGCAATCCCTGGCGTAATTAAAATTTGCGACAGTAGAAAATTATTTTTTGAAAAGTTTACTATATAAAAGGCAATCCCTGGCGTAATTAAAATTTGCGACAGTAAAAAATTATTTTTTGAATAATTTACTATAGAAAAGGCAATACCTGGCGCAATTAAAATTTGCGACAGTAAAAAATTATTTTTTGCAAAATTTACTATAGAAAAGGCAATCCCTGGCGCACTTAAAATTTGCGACAGTATAAAATTATTTTTTGAATAATTTACTATAGAAAAGGCAATCCCTGGCGTAATTAAAATTTTGCGACAGTAAAAAATTATTTTTTGAATAATTTACTATAGAAAAGGCAATCCCAGGCGCAATTACAATTTGCGACAGTAGAAAATTATTTTTTGAATAATTTACTATAGAAAAGGCAATCCCTGGCGTAATTAAAATTTGCGACAGTAGAAAATTATTTTTTGAATAATTTACTATAGAAAAGGCAATCCCTGGCGTATTTAAAATTTGCGACAGTAAAAAATTATTTTTTGAATAATTTACTATAGAAAAGGCAATCCCTGGCGTAATTAAAATTTGCGACAGTAGAAAATTATTTTTTGAATAATTTACTATAGAAAAGGCAATCCCTGGCGTAATTAAAATTTGCGACAGTATAAAATTATTTTTTAGATAATTTACTATAGAAAAGGCAATTCCTGGCGCAATTAAAATTTGCAACAGTAAAAAATTATTTTTTGCAAAATTTACTGTAGAAAAGGCAATCCCTGGCGGATTTGAAATTTGCGAGAGTAAAAAATTATTTTTTGAATAATTTACTATAGAAAAGGCAATCCCTGGCGCAATTAAAATTTGCGACAGTAAAAAATTATTTTTTGAATAATTTACTATAGAAAAGGCAATCCCTGGCGTAATTAAAATTTGCGACAGTTGAAAATTATTTTTTGAATAATTTACTATAGAAAAGGCAATCCCTGGCGTAATTAAAATTTGCGACAGTTGAAAATTATTTTTTGAATAATTTACTATAGAAAAGGCAATCCCTGGCGTAATTAAAATTTGCGACAGTAGAAAATTATTTTTTGAATAATTTACTATAGAAAAGGCAATCCCTGGCGTAATTAAAATTTGCGACAGTATAAAATTATTTTTTGAATAATTTACTATAGAAAAGGCAATCCCTGGCGCAATTAAAATTTGCGACAGTAGAAAATTATTTTTTGAATAATTTACTATAGAAAAGGCAATCCCTGGCGTAATTAAAATTTGCGACAGTAGAAAATTATTTTTTGAATAATTTACTGTAGAAAAGGCAATCCCTGGCGCAATTAAAGTTTGCGACAGTAAAAAATTATTTTTTGCAAAATTTACTATAGAAAAGGCAATCCCTGGCGCACTTAAAATTTGCGACAGTATAAAATTATTTTTTGAATAATTTACTATAGAAAAGGCAATCCCTGGCGTAATTAAAATTTGCGACAGTATAAAATTATTTTTTGAATAATTTACTATAGAAAAGGCAATCCCTGGCGGATTTGAAATTTGCGACAGTAAAAAATTATTTTTTGAATAATTACTATAGAAAAGGCAATCCCTGGCGTAATTAAAATTTTGCGACAGTAAAAAATTATTTTTTGAATAATTTACTATAGAAAAGGCAATCCCAGGCGCAATTACAATTTGCGACAGTAGAAAATTATTTTTTGAATAATTTACTATAGAATAGGCAATCCTTGGCGTAATTAAAATTTGCGACAGTAGAAAATTATTTTTTGAATAATTTACTATAGAAAAGGCAGTCCCTGGCGTATTTAAAATTTGCGACAGTAAAAAATTATTTTTTGAATAATTTACTATAGAAAAGGCAATCCCTGGCGGATTTGAAATTTGCGACAGTAAAAAATTATTTTTTGAATAATTTACTATAGAAAAGGCAATCCCTGGCGTAATTAAAATTTGCGACAGTAGAAAATTATTTTTTGAATAATTTACTATAGAAAAGGCAATCCCTGGCGTAATTAAAATTTGCGACAGTAGAAAATTATTTTTTGAATAATTTACTATAGAAAAGGCAATCCCTGGCGTATTTGAAATTTGCGACAGTAAAAATTTTTTTTTTGAATAATTTACTATAGAAAAGGCAATCCCTGACGTAATTAAAATTTTGCGACAGTAAAAAATTATTTTTTGAATAATTTACTATAGAAAAGGCAATCCCAGGCGCAATTACAATTTGCGACAGTAGAAAATTATTTTTTGAATAATTTACTATAGAAAAGGCAATCCCTGGCGTAATTAAAATTTGCGACAGTAGAAAATTATTTTTTGAATAATTTACTATAGAAAAGGCAATACCTGGCGTATTTAAAATTTGCGACAGTAAAAAATTATTTTTTGAATAATTTACTATAGAAAAGGCAATCCCTGGCGTAATTAAAATTTGCGACAGTAGAAAATTATTTTTTGAATAATTTACTATAGAAAAGGCAATCCCTGGCGTAATTAAAATTTGCGACAGTATAAAATTATTTTTTAGATAATTTACTATAGAAAAGGCAATTCCTGGCGCAATCAAAATTTGCAACAGTAAAAAATTATTTTTTGCAAAATTTACTGTAGAAAAGGCAATCCCTGGCGGATTTGAAATTTGCGAGAGTAAAAAATTATTTTTTGAATAATTTACTATAGAAAAGGCAATCCCTGGCGCAATTAAAATTTGCGACAGTAAAAAATTATTTTTTGAATAATTTACTATAGAAAAGGCAATCCCTGGCGTAATTAAAATTTGCGACAGTTGAAAATTATTTTTTGAATAATTTACTATAGAAAAGGCAATCCCTGGCGTAATTAAAATTTGCGACAGTTGAAAATTATTTTTTGAATAATTTACTATAGAAAGGCAATCCCTGGCGTAATTAAAATTTGCGACAGTAGAAAATTATTTTTTGAATAATTTACTATAGAAAAGGCAATCCCTGGCGTAATTAAAATTTGCGACAGTATAAAATTATTTTTTGAATAATTTACTATAGAAAAGGCAATCCCTGGCGTAATTAAAATTTGCGACAGTAGAAAATTATTTTTTGAATAATTTACTATAGAAAAGGCAATCCCTGGCGTAATTAAAATTTGCGACAGTATAAAATTATTTTTTGAATAATTTACTATAGAAAAGGCAATCCCTGGCGTAATTAAAATTTGCGACAGTAGAAAATTATTTTTTGAATAATTTACTATAGAAAAGGCAATCCCTGGCGTAATTAAAATTTGCGACAGTATAAAATTATTTTTTAGATAATTTACTATAGAAAAAGCAATTCCTGGCGCAATCAAAATTTGCAACAGTAAAAAATTATTTTTTGCAAAATTTACTGTAGAAAAGGCAATCCCTGGCGGATTTGAAATTTGCGAGAGTAAAAAATTATTTTTTGAATAATTTACTATAGAAAAGGCAATCCCTGGCGCAATTAAAATTTGCGACAGTAAAAAATTATTTTTTGAATAATTTACTATAGAAAAGGCAATCCCTGGCGTAATTAAAATTTGCGACAGTTGAAAATTATTTTTTGAATAATTTACTATAGAAAAGGCAATCCCTGGCGTAATTAAAATTTGCGACAGTTGAAAATTATTTTTTGAATAATTTACTATAGAAAAGGCAATCCCTGGCGTAATTAAAATTTGCGACAGTAGAAAATTATTTTTTGAATAATTTACTATAGAAAAGGCAATCCCTGGCGTAATTAAAATTTGCGACAGTATAAAATTATTTTTTGAATAATTTACTATAGAAAAGGCAATCCCTGGCGTAATTAAAATTTGCGACAGTTGAAAATTATTTTTTGAATAATTTACTATAGAAAAGGCAATCCCTGGCGTAATTAAAATTTGACAGTTGAAAATTATTTTTTGAATAATTTACTATAGAAAAGGCAATCCCTGGCGTAATTAAAATTTGCGACAGTTGAAAATTATTTTTTGAATAATTTACTATAGAAAAGGCAATCCCTGGCGTAATTAAAATTTGCGACAGTAGAAAATTATTTTTTGAATAATTTACTATAGAAAAGGCAATCCCTGGCGTAATTAAAATTTGCGACAGTAGAAAATTATTTTTTGAATAATTTACTATAGAAAAGGCAATCCCTGGCGTAATTAAAATTTGCGACAGTATAAAATTATTTTTTAGATAATTTACTATAGAAAAGGCAATTCCTGGCGCAATTAAAATTTGCAACAGTAAAAAATTATTTTTTGCAAAATTTACTGTAGAAAAGGCAATCCCTGGCGGATTTGAAATTTGCGAGAGTAAAAAATTATTTTTTGAATAATTTACTATAGAAAAGGCAATCCCTGGCGCAATTAAAATTTGCGACAGTAAAAAATTATTTTTTGAATAATTTACTATAGAAAAGGCAATCCCTGGCGTAATTAAAATTTGCGACAGTTGAAAATTATTTTTTGAATAATTTACTATAGAAAAGGCAATCCCTGGCGTAATTAAAATTTGCGACAGTTGAAAATTATTTTTTGAATAATTTACTATAGAAAAGGCAATCCCTGGCGTAATTAAAATTTTCGACAGTAGAAAATTATTTTTTGAATAATTTACTATAGAAAAGGCAATCCCTGGCGTAATTAAAATTTGCGACAGTATAAAATTATTTTTTGAATAATTTACTATAGAAAAGGCAATCCCTGGCGTAATTAAAATTTGCGACAGTAGAAAATTATTTTTTGAATAATTTACTGTAGAAAAGGCAATCCTTGGCGCAATTAAAATTTGCGACAGTAAAAAATTATTTTTTGCAAAATTTACTATAGAAAAGGCAATCCCTGGCGCACTTAAAATTTGCGACAGTATAAAATTATTTTTTGAATAATTTACTATAGAAAAGGCAATCCCTGGCGTAATTAAAATTTGCGACAGTACAAAATTAATTTGTGAGAAATTTACTATAGAAAAGGCAATCCCTGGCGTAATTAAAACTTGCGATAGTAAAAAATTATTTTTTGAATAATTTACTATAGAAAAGGCAATCCCTGGCGGATTTGAAATTTGCGACAGTAAAAAATTATTTTTTGAATAATTTACTATAGAAAAGGCAATCCCTGGCGAAATAAAATTTGCGACAGTATAAAATTATATTTTGAATAATTTACTATAGAAAAGGCAATCCCTGGCGTAATTAAAATTTGCGACAGTAGAAAATTATTTTTTGAATAATTTACTATAGAAAAGGCAATCCCTGGCGTAATTAAAATTTGCGACAGTAAAAAATTATTTTTTTAATAATTTACTATAGAAAAGGCAATCCCTGGCGCACTTAAAATTTGCGACAGTACAAAATTAATTTGTGAGAAATTTACTATAGAAAAGGCAATCCCTGGCGTAATTAAAACTTGCGATAGTAAAAAATTATTTTTTGAATAATTTACTATAGAAAAGGCAATCCCTGGCGGATTTGAAATTTGCGAGAGTAAAAAATTATTTTTTGAATAATTTACTATAGAAAAGGCAATCCCTGGCGCAATTAAAATTTGCGACAGTAAAAAATTATTTTTTGAATAATTTACTATAGAAAAGGCAATCCCTGGCGTAATTAAAATTTGCGACAGTTGAAAATTATTTTTTGAATAATTTACTATAGAAAAGGCAATCCCTGGCGTAATTAAAATTTGCGACAGTATAAAATTATTTTTTAGATAATTTACTATAGAAAAGGCAATTAATTCCTGGCGCAATCAAAATTTGCGACAGTATAAAATTATATTTTTGAATAATTTACTATAGAAAAGGCAATCCCTGGCGTAATTAAAATTTGCGACAGTAGAAAATTATTTTTTGAATAATTTACTATAGAAAAAGGCAATCCCTGGCGTAATTAAAATTTGCGACAGATTTTTTAGATAATTTACTATAGAAAAGGCAATTCCTGGCGCAATCAAAATTTGCAACAGTAAAAAATTATTTTTTGCAAAATTTACTGTAGAAAAGGCAATCCCTGGCGGATTTGAAATTTGCGAGAGTAAAAAATTATTTTTTGAATAATTTACTATAGAAAAGGCAATCCCTGGCGCAATTAAAATTTGCGACAGTAAAAAATTATTTTTTGAATAATTTACTATAGAAAAGGCAATCCCTGGCGTAATTAAAATTTGCGACAGTTGAAAATTATTTTTTGAATAATTTACTATAGAAAAGGCAATCCCTGGCGTAATTAAAATTTGCGACAGTAGAAAATTATTTTTTGAATAATTTACTATAGAAAAGGCAATCCCTGGCGCAATTAAAATTTGCGACAGTAAAAAATTATTTTTTGAATAATTTACTATAGAAAAGGCAATCCCTGGCGTAATTAAAATTTGCGACAGTTGAAAATTATTTTTTGAATAATTTACTATAGAAAAGGCAATCCCTGGCGTAATTAAAATTTGCGACAGTAGAAAATTATTTTTTGAATAATTTACTATAGAAAAGGCAATCCCTGGCGTAATTAAAATTTGCGACAGTATAAAATTATTTTTTGAATAATTTACTATAGAAAAGGCAATCCCTGGCGTAATTAAAATTTGCGACAGTAGAAAATTATTTTTTGAATAATTTACTATAGAAAAGGCAATCCCTGGCGTAATTAAAATTTGCGACAGTATAAAATTATTTTTTGAATAATTTACTATAGAAAAGGCAATCCCTGGCGTAATTAAAATTTGCGACAGTAGAAAATTATTTTTTGAATAATTTACTATAGAAAAGGCAATCCCTGGCGTAATTAAAATTTGCGACAGTATAAAATTATTTTTTAGATAATTTACTATAGAAAAGGCAATTCCTGGCGCAATCAAAATTTGCAACAGTAAAAAATTATTTTTTGCAAAATTTACTGTAGAAAAGGCAATCCCTGGCGGATTTGAAATTTGCGAGAGTAAAAAATTATTTTTTGAATAATTTACTATAGAAAAGGCAATCCCTGGCGCAATTAAAATTTGCGACAGTAAAAAATTATTTTTTGAATAATTTACTATTGAAAAGGCAATCCCTGGCGTAATTAAAATTTGCGACAGTTGAAAATTATTTTTTGAATAATTTACTATAGAAAAGGCAATCCCTGGCGTAATTAAAATTTGCGACAGTTGAAAATTATTTTTTGAATAATTTACTATAGAAAGGCAATCCCTGGCGTAATTAAAATTTGCGACAGTAGAAAATTATTTTTTGAATAATTTACTATAGAAAAGGCAATCCCTGGCGTAATTAAAATTTGCGACAGTATAAAATTATTTTTTGAATAATTTACTATAGAAAAGGCAATCCCTGGCGTAATTAAAATTTGCGACAGTAGAAAATTATTTTTTGAATAATTTACTATAGAAAAGGCAATCCCTGGCGTAATTAAAATTTGCGACAGTATAAAATTATTTTTTGAATAATTTACTATAGAAAAGGCAATCCCTGGCGTAATTAAAATTTGCGACAGTAGAAAATTATTTTTTGAATAATTTACTATAGAAAAGGCAATCCCTGGCGTAATTAAAATTTGCGACAGTATAAAATTATTTTTTAGATAATTTACTATAGAAAAGGCAATTCCTGGCGCAATCAAAATTTGCAACAGTAAAAAATTATTTTTTGCAAAATTTACTGTAGAAAAGGCAATCCCTGGCGGATTTGAAATTTGCGAGAGTAAAAAATTATTTTTTGAATAATTTACTATAGAAAAGGCAATCCCTGGCGCAATTAAAATTTGCGACAGTAAAAAATTATTTTTTGAATAATTTACTATAGAAAAGGCAATCCCTGGCGTAATTAAAATTTGCGACAGTTGAAAATTATTTTTTGAATAATTTACTATAGAAAAGGCAATCCCTGGCGTAATTAAAATTTGCGACAGTTGAAAATTATTTTTTGAATAATTTACTATAGAAAAGGCAATCCCTGGCGTAATTAAAATTTGCGACAGTAGAAAATTATTTTTTGAATAATTTACTATAGAAAAGGCAATCCCTGGCGTAATTAAAATTTGCGACAGTATAAAATTATTTTTTGAATAATTTACTATAGAAAAGGCAATCCCTGGCGTAATTAAAATTTGCGACAGTTGAAAATTATTTTTTGAATAATTTACTATAGAAAAGGCAATCCCTGGCGTAATTAAAATTTGACAGTTGAAAATTATTTTTTGAATAATTTACTATAGAAAAGGCAATCCCTGGCGTAATTAAAATTTGCGACAGTTGAAAATTATTTTTTGAATAATTTACTATAGAAAAGGCAATCCCTGGCGTAATTAAAATTTGCGACAGTAGAAAATTATTTTTTGAATAATTTACTATAGAAAAGGCAATCCCTGGCGTAATTAAAATTTGCGACAGTAGAAAATTATTTTTTGAATAATTTACTATAGAAAAGGCAATCCCTGGCGTAATTAAAATTTGCGACAGTATAAAATTATTTTTTAGATAATTTACTATAGAAAAGGCAATTCCTGCCGCAATTAAAATTTGCAACAGTAAAAAATTATTTTTTGCAAAATTTACTGTAGAAAAGGCAATCCCTGGCGGATTTGAAATTTGCGAGAGTAAAAAATTATTTTTTGAATAATTTACTATAGAAAAGGCAATCCCTGGCGCAATTAAAATTTGCGACAGTAAAAAATTATTTTTTGAATAATTTACTATAGAAAAGGCAATCCCTGGCGTAATTAAAATTTGCGACAGTTGAAAATTATTTTTTGAATAATTTACTATAGAAAAGGCAATCCCTGGCGTAATTAAAATTTGCGACAGTTGAAAATTATTTTTTGAATAATTTACTATAGAAAAGGCAATCCCTGGCGTAATTAAAATTTTCGACAGTAGAAAATTATTTTTTGAATAATTTACTATAGAAAAGGCAATCCCTGGCGTAATTAAAATTTGCGACAGTATAAAATTATTTTTTGAATAATTTACTATAGAAAAGGCAATCCCTGGCGTAATTAAAATTTGCGACAGTAGAAAATTATTTTTTGAATAATTTACTGTAGAAAAGGCAATCCTTGGCGCAATTAAAATTTGCGAAAGTAAAAAATTATTTTTTGCAAAATTTACTATAGAAAAGGCAATCCCTGGCGCACTTAAAATTTGCGACAGTATAAAATTATTTTTTGAATAATTTACTATAGAAAAGGCAATCCCTGGCGTAATTAAAATTTGCGACAGTACAAAATTAATTTGTGAGAAATTTACTATAGAAAAGGCAATCCCTGGCGTAATTAAAACTTGCGATAGTAAAAAATTATTTTTTGAATAATTTACTAAAAAAGAAAAGGCAATCCCTGGCGGATTTGAAATTTGCGACAGTAAAAAATTATTTTTTGAATAATTTACTATAGAAAAGGCAATCCCTGGCGTAATTAAAATTTGCGACAGTATAAAATTATATTTTGAATAATTTACTATAGAAAAGGCAATCCCTGGCGTAATTAAAATTTGCGACAGTAGAAAATTATTTTTTGAATAATTTACTATAGAAAAGGCAATCCCTGGCGTAATTAAAATTTGCGACAGTAAAAAATTATTTTTTTAATAATTTACTATAGAAAAGGCAATCCCTGGCGCACTTAAAATTTGCGACAGTACAAAATTAATTTGTGAGAAATTTACTATAGAAAAGGCAATCCCTGGCGTAATTAAAACTTGCGATAGTAAAAAATTATTTTTTGAATAATTTACTATAGAAAAGGCAATCCCTGGCGGATTTGAAATTTGCGAGAGTAAAAAATTATTTTTTGAATAATTTACTATAGAAAAGGCAATCCCTGGCGCAATTAAAATTTGCGACAGTAAAAAATTATTTTTTGAATAATTTACTATAGAAAAGGCAATCCCTGGCGTAATTAAAATTTGCGACAGTTGAAAATTATTTTTTGAATAATTTACTATAGAAAAGGCAATCCCTGGCGTAATTAAAATTTGCGACAGTATAAAATTATTTTTTAGATAATTTACTATAGAAAAGGCAATTCCTGGCGCAATCAAAATTTGCGACAGTATAAAATTATTTTTTGAATAATTTACTATAGAAAAGGCAATCCCTGGCGTAATTAAAATTTGCGACAGTAGAAAATTATTTTTTGAATAATTTACTATAGAAAAGGCAATCCCTGGCGTAATTAAAATTTGCGACAGTATAAAATTATTTTTTAGATAATTTACTATAGAAAAGGCAATTCCTGGCGCAATCAAAATTTGCAACAGTAAAAAATTATTTTTTGCAAAATTTACTGTAGAAAAGGCAATCCCTGGCGGATTTGAAATTTGCGAGAGTAAAAAATTATTTTTTGAATAATTTACTATAGAAAAGGCAATCCCTGGCGCAATTAAAATTTGCGACAGTAAAAAATTATTTTTTGAATAATTTACTATAGAAAAGGCAATCCCTGGCGTAATTAAAATTTGCGACAGTTGAAAATTATTTTTTGAATAATTTACTATAGAAAAGGCAATCCCTGGCGTAATTAAAATTTGCGACAGTAGAAAATTATTTTTTGAATAATTTACTATAGAAAAGGCAATCCCTGGCGCAATTAAAATTTGCGACAGTAAAAAATTATTTTTTGAATAATTTACTATAGAAAAGGCAATCCCTGGCGTAATTAAAATTTGCGACAGTTGAAAATTATTTTTTGAATAATTTACTATAGAAAAGGCAATCCCTGGCGTAATTAAAATTTGCGACAGTAGAAAATTATTTTTTGAATAATTTACTATAGAAAAGGCAATCCCTGGCGTAATTAAAATTTGCGACAGTATAAAATTATTTTTTGAATAATTTACTATAGAAAAGGCAATCCCTGGCGTAATTAAAATTTGCGACAGTAGAAAATTATTTTTTGAATAATTTACTATAGAAAAGGCAATCCCTGGCGTAATTAAAATTTGCGACAGTATAAAATTATTTTTTGAATAATTTACTATAGAAAAGGCAATCCCTGGCGTAATTAAAATTTGCGACAGTAGAAAATTATTTTTTGAATAATTTACTATAGAAAAGGCAATCCCTGGCGTAATTAAAATTTGCGACAGTATAAAATTATTTTTTAGATAATTTACTATAGAAAAGGCAATTCCTGGCGCAATCAAAATTTGCAACAGTAAAAAATTATTTTTTGCAAAATTTACTGTAGAAAAGGCAATCCCTGGCGGATTTGAAATTTGCGAGAGTAAAAAATTATTTTTTGAATAATTTACTATAGAAAAGGCAATCCCTGGCGCAATTAAAATTTGCGACAGTAAAAAATTATTTTTTGAATAATTTACTATAGAAAAGGCAATCCCTGGCGTAATTAAAATTTGCGACAGTTGAAAATTATTTTTTGAATAATTTACTATAGAAAAGGCAATCCCTGGCGTAATTAAAATTTGCGACAGTTGAAAATTATTTTTTGAATAATTTACTATAGAAAGGCAATCCCTGGCGTAATTAAAATTTGCGACAGTAGAAAATTATTTTTTGAATAATTTACTATAGAAAAGGCAATCCCTGGCGTAATTAAAATTTGCGACAGTATAAAATTATTTTTTGAATAATTTACTATAGAAAAGGCAATCCCTGGCGTAATTAAAATTTGCGACAGTAGAAAATTATTTTTTGAATAATTTACTATAGAAAAGGCAATCCCTGGCGTAATTAAAATTTGCGACAGTATAAAATTATTTTTTGAATAATTTACTATAGAAAAGGCAATCCCTGGCGTAATTAAAATTTGCGACAGTAGAAAATTATTTTTTGAATAATTTACTATAGAAAAGGCAATCCCTGGCGTAATTAAAATTTGCGACAGTATAAAATTATTTTTTAGATAATTTACTATAGAAAAGGCAATTCCTGGCGCAATCAAAATTTGCAACAGTAAAAAATTATTTTTTGCAAAATTTACTGTAGAAAAGGCAATCCCTGGCGGATTTGAAATTTGCGAGAGTAAAAAATTATTTTTTGAATAATTTACTATAGAAAAGGCAATCCCTGGCGCAATTAAAATTTGCGACAGTAAAAAATTATTTTTTGAATAATTTACTATAGAAAAGGCAATCCCTGGCGTAATTAAAATTTGCGACAGTTGAAAATTATTTTTTGAATAATTTACTATAGAAAAGGCAATCCCTGGCGTAATTAAAATTTGCGACAGTTGAAAATTATTTTTTGAATAATTTACTATAGAAAAGGCAATCCCTGGCGTAATTAAAATTTGCGACAGTAGAAAATTATTTTTTGAATAATTTACTATAGAAAAGGCAATCCCTGGCGTAATTAAAATTTGCGACAGTATAAAATTATTTTTTGAATAATTTACTATAGAAAAGGCAATCCCTGGCGTAATTAAAATTTGCGACAGTTGAAAATTATTTTTTGAATAATTTACTATAGAAAAGGCAATCCCTGGCGTAATTAAAATTTGCGACAGTTGAAAATTATTTTTTGAATAATTTACTATAGAAAAGGCAATCCCTGGCGTAATTAAAATTTGCGACAGTTGAAAATTATTTTTTGAATAATTTACTATAGAAAAGGCAATCCCTGGCGTAATTAAAATTTGCGACAGTAGAAAATTATTTTTTGAATAATTTACTATAGAAAAGGCAATCCCTGGCGTAATTAAAATTTGCGACAGTAGAAAATTATTTTTTGAATAATTTACTATAGAAAAGGCAATCCCTGGCGTAATTAAAATTTGCGACAGTATAAAATTATTTTTTAGATAATTTACTATAGAAAAGGCAATTCCTGGCGCAATTAAAATTTGCAACAGTAAAAAATTATTTTTTGCAAAATTTACTGTAGAAAAGGCAATCCCTGGCGGATTTGAAATTTGCGAGAGTAAAAAATTATTTTTTGAATAATTTACTATAGAAAAGGCAATCCCTGGCGCAATTAAAATTTGCGACAGTAAAAAATTATTTTTTGAATAATTTACTATAGAAAAGGCAATCCCTGGCGTAATTAAAATTTGCGACAGTTGAAAATTATTTTTTGAATAATTTACTATAGAAAAGGCAATCCCTGGCGTAATTAAAATTTGCGACAGTTGAAAATTATTTTTTGAATAATTTACTATAGAAAAGGCAATCCCTGGCGTAATTAAAATTTTCGACAGTAGAAAATTATTTTTTGAATAATTTACTATAGAAAAGGCAATCCCTGGCGTAATTAAAATTTGCGACAGTATAAAATTATTTTTTGAATAATTTACTATAGAAAAGGCAATCCCTGGCGTAATTAAAATTTGCGACAGTAGAAAATTATTTTTTGAATAATTTACTGTAGAAAAGGCAATCCTTGGCGCAATTAAAATTTGCGACAGTAAAAAATTATTTTTTGCAAAATTTACTATAGAAAAGGCAATCCCTGGCGCACTTAAAATTTGCGACAGTATAAAATTATTTTTTGAATAATTTACTATAGAAAAGGCAATCCCTGGCGTAATTAAAATTTGCGACAGTACAAAATTAATTTGTGAGAAATTTACTATAGAAAAGGCAATCCCTGGCGTAATTAAAACTTGCGATAGTAAAAAATTATTTTTTGAATAATTTACTATAGAAAAGGCAATCCCTGGCGGATTTGAAATTTGCGACAGTAAAAAATTATTTTTTGAATAATTTACTATAGAAAAGGCAATCCCTGGCGTAATTAAAATTTGCGACAGTATAAAATTATATTTTGAATAATTTACTATAGAAAAGGCAATCCCTGGCGTAATTAAAATTTGCGACAGTAGAAAATTATTTTTTGAATAATTTACTATAGAAAAGGCAATCCCTGGCGTAATTAAAATTTGCGACAGTAAAAAATTATTTTTTTAATAATTTACTATAGAAAAGGCAATCCCTGGCGCACTTAAAATTTGCGACAGTACAAAATTAATTTGTGAGAAATTTACTATAGAAAAGGCAATCCCTGGCGTAATTAAAACTTGCGATAGTAAAAAATTATTTTTTGAATAATTTACTATAGAAAAGGCAATCCCTGGCGGATTTGAAATTTGCGAGAGTAAAAAATTATTTTTTGAATAATTTACTATAGAAAAGGCAATCCCTGGCGCAATTAAAATTTGCGACAGTAAAAAATTATTTTTTGAATAATTTACTATAGAAAAGGCAATCCCTGGCGTAATTAAAATTTGCGACAGTTGAAAATTATTTTTTGAATAATTTACTATAGAAAAGGCAATCCCTGGCGTAATTAAAATTTGCGACAGTTGAAAATTATTTTTTGAATAATTTACTATAGAAAAGGCAATCCCTGGCGTAATTAAAATTTGCGACAGTAGAAAATTATTTTTTGAATAATTTACTATAGAAAAGGCAATCCCTGGCGTAATTAAAATTTGCGACAGTATAAAATAATTTTTTGAATAATTTACTATAGAAAAGGCAATCCCTGGCGTAATTAAAATTTGCGACAGTAGAAAATTATTTTTTGAATAATTTACTATAGAAAAGGCAATCCCTGGCGTAATTAAAATTTGCGACAGTATAAAATTATTTTTTGAATAATTTACTATAGAAAAGGCAATCCCTGGCGTAATTAAAATTTGCGACAGTAGAAAATTATTTTTTGAATAATTTACTATAGAAAAGGCAATCCCTGGCGTAATTAAAATTTGCGACAGTATAAAATTATTTTTTAGATAATTTACTATAGAAAAGGCAATTCCTGGCGCAATCAAAATTTGCAACAGTAAAAAATTATTTTTTGCAAAATTTACTGTAGAAAAGGCAATCCCTGGCGGATTTGAAATTTGCGAGAGTAAAAAATTATTTTTTGAATAATTTACTATAGAAAAGGCAATCTCTGGCGCAATTAAAATTTGCGACAGTAAAAAATTATTTTTTGAATAATTTACTATAGAAAAGGCAATCCCTGGCGTAATTAAAATTTGCGACAGTTGAAAATTATTTTTTGAATAATTTACTATAGAAAAGGCAATCCCTGGCGTAATTAAAATTTGCGACAGTTGAAAATTATTTTTTGAATAATTTACTATAGAAAAGGCAATCCCTGGCGTAATTAAAATTTGCGACAGTAGAAAATTATTTTTTGAATAATTTACTATAGAAAAGGCAATCCCTGGCGTAATTAAAATTTGCGACAGTATAAAATTATTTTTTGAATAATTTACTATAGAAAAGGCAATCCCTGGCGTAATTAAAATTTGCGACAGTTGAAAATTATTTTTTGAATAATTTACTATAGAAAAGGCAATCCCTGGCGTAATTAAAATTTGCGACAGTTGAAAATTATTTTTTGAATAATTTACTATAGAAAAGGCAATCCCTGGCGTAATTAAAATTTGCGACAGTTGAAAATTATTTTTTGAATAATTTACTATAGAAAAGGCAATCCCTGGCGTTATTAAAATTTGCGACAGTAGAAAATTATTTTTTGAATAATTTACTATAGAAAAGGCAATCCCTGGCGTAATTAAAATTTGCGACAGTAGAAAATTATTTTTTGAATAATTTACTATAGAAAAGGCAATCCCTGGCGTAATTAAAATTTGCGACAGTATAAAATTATTTTTTAGATAATTTACTATAGAAAAGGCAATTCCTGGCGCAATTAAAATTTGCAACAGTAAAAAATTATTTTTTGCAAAATTTACTGTAGAAAAGGCAATCCCTGGCGGATTTGAAATTTGCGAGAGTAAAAAATTATTTTTTGAATAATTTACTATAGAAAAGGCAATCCCTGGCGCAATTAAAATTTGCGACAGTAAAAAATTATTTTTTGAATAATTTACTATAGAAAAGGCAATCCCTGGCGTAATTAAAATTTGCGACAGTTGAAAATTATTTTTTGAATAATTTACTATAGAAAAGGCAATCCCTGGCGTAATTAAAATTTGCGACAGTTGAAAATTATTTTTTGAATAATTTACTATAGAAAAGGCAATCCCTGGCGTAATTAAAATTTTCGACAGTAGAAAATTATTTTTTGAATAATTTACTATAGAAAAGGCAATCCCTGGCGTAATTAAAATTTGCGACAGTATAAAATTATTTTTTGAATAATTTACTATAGAAAAGGCAATCCCTGGCGTAATTAAAATTTGCGACAGTAGAAAATTATTTTTTGAATAATTTACTGTAGAAAAGGCAATCCTTGGCGCAATTAAAATTTGCGACAGTAAAAAATTATTTTTTGCAAAATTTACTATAGAAAAGGCAATCCCTGGCGCACTTAAAATTTGCGACAGTATAAAATTATTTTTTGAATAATTTACTATAGAAAAGGCAATCCCTGGCGTAATTAAAATTTGCGACAGTACAAAATTAATTTGTGAGAAATTTACTATAGAAAAGGCAATCCCTGGCGTAATTAAAACTTGCGATAGTAAAAAATTATTTTTTGAATAATTTACTATAGAAAAGGCAATCCCTGGCGGATTTGAAATTTGCGACAGTAAAAAATTATTTTTTGAATAATTTACTATAGAAAAGGCAATCCCTGGCGTAATTAAAATTTGCGACAGTATAAAATTATATTTTGAATAATTTACTATAGAAAAGGCAATCCCTGGCGTAATTAAAATTTGCGACAGTAGAAAATTATTTTTTGAATAATTTACTATAGAAAAGGCAATCCCTGGCGTAATTAAAATTTGCGACAGTAAAAAATTATTTTTTTAATAATTTACTATAGAAAAGGCAATCCCTGGCGCACTTAAAATTTGCGACAGTACAAAATTAATTTGTGAGAAATTTACTATAGAAAAGGCAATCCCTGGCGTAATTAAAACTTGCGATAGTAAAAAATTATTTTTTGAATAATTTACTATAGAAAAGGCAATCCCTGGCGGATTTGAAATTTGCGACAGTAAAAAATTATTTTTTGAATAATTTACTATAGAAAAGGCAATCCCTGGCGTAATTAAAATTTGCGACAGTATAAAATTATTTTTTGAATAATTTACTATAGAAAAGGCAATCCCTGGCGTAATTAAAATTTGCGACAGTAGAAAATTATTTTTTGAATAATTTACTATAGAAAAGGCAATCCCTGGCGTAATTAAAATTTGCGACAGTAGAAAATTATTTTTTGAATAATTTACTATAGAAAAGGCAATCCCTGGCGTAATTAAAATTTGCGACAGTAGAAAATTATTTTTTGAATAATTTACTGTAGAAAAGGCAATCCCTGGCGCAATTAAAATTTGCGACAGTAAAAAATTATTTTTTGCAAAATTTACTATAGAAAAGGCAATCCCTGGCGCACTTAAAATTTACGACAGTATAAAATTATTTTTTGAATAATTTACTATAGAAAAGGCAATCCCTGGCGTAATTAAAATTTGCGACAGTATAAAATTATTTTTTGAATAATTTACTATAGAAAAGGCAATCCCTGGCGCACTTAAAATTTGCGACAGTATAACATTATTTTTTGAATAATTTACTATAGAAAAGGCAATCCCTGGCGTAATTAAAATTTGCGACAGTAGAAAATTATTTTTTGAATAATTTACTATAGAAAAGGCAATCCCTGGCGTAATTAAAATTTGCGACAGTTGAAAATTATTTTTTGAATAATTTACTATCGAAAAGGCAATCCCTGGCGTAATTAAAATTTGCGACAGTATAAAATTATTTTTTGAATAATTTACTATAGAAAAGGCAATCCCTGGCGTAATTAAAATTTGCGACAGTATAAAATTATTTTTTGAATAATTTACTATAGAAAAGGCAATCCCTGGCGCACTTAAAATTTGCGACAGTATAAAATTATTTTTTGAATAATTTACTATAGAAAAGGCAATCCCTGGCGTAATTAAAATTTGCGACAGTAGAAAATTATTTTTTGAATAATTTACTATAGAAAAGGCAATCCCTGGAGTAATTAAAATTTGCGACAGTAGAAAATTATTTTTTGAATAATTTACTATAGAAAAGGCAATCCCTTGCGTATTTAAAATTTGCGACAGTAAAAAATTAATTTGTGAGAAATTTACTATATAAAAGGCAATCCCTGGGATATTTAAAATTTGCGACAGTAAAAAATTATTTTTTTGCAAAATTTTTTATAGAAAAGGCAATCCCTGGCGTATTTAAAATTTGCGACAGTAAAAAATTATTTTTTGAATAATTTACTATAGAAAAGGTAATCCCTGGCGCAATTAAAATTTGCCACAGTAGAAAATTATTTTTTTAATAATTTACTGTAGAAAGGCAATTCCTGGCGCACTTAAAATTTGCGACAGTATAAAATTATTTTTTGAATAATTTACTATATAAAAGGCAATCCCTGGCGTATTTAAAATTTTGCGACAGTAAAAAATTATTTTTTGAATAATTTACTATAGAAAAGGCAATCCCAGGCGCAATTACAATTTGCGACAGTAGAAAATTATTTTTTGAATAATTTACTATAGAAAAGGCAATCCCTGGCGTAATTAAAATTTGCGACAGTAGAAAATTATTTTTTGAATAATTTACTATAGAAAAGGCAATCCCTGGCGTAATTAAAATTTGCGACAGTAGAAAATTATTTTTTGAATAATTTACTATAGAAAAGGCAATCCCTGGCGTAATTAAAATTTGCGACAGTATAAAATTATTTTTTGAATAATTTACTATAGAAAAGGCAATCCCTGGCGTAATTAAAATTTGCGACAGTAGAAAATTATTTTTTGAATAATTTACTATAGAAAAGGCAATCCCTGGCGTAATTAAAATTTGCGACAGTAGAAAATTATTTTTTGAATAATTTACTATAGAAAAGGCAATCCCTGGCGTATTTAAAATTTGCGACAGTAAAAAATTATTTTTTGAATAATTTACTATAGAAGAGGCAATCCCTGGCGTAATTAAAATTTGCGACAGTAGAAAATTATTTTTTGAATAATTTACTATAGAAAAGGCAATCCCTGGCGTAATTAAAATTTGCGACAGTATAAAATTATTTTTTAGATAATTTACTATAGAAAAGGCAATTCCTGGCGCAATTAAAATTTGCAACAGTAAAAAATTATTTTTTGCAAAATTTACTGTAGAAAAGGCAATCCCTGGCGGATTTGAAATTTGCGAGAGTAAAAAATTATTTTTTGAATAATTTACTATAGAAAAGGTAATCCCTGGCGCAATTAAAATTTGCGACAGTAAAAAATTATTTTTTGAATAATTTACTATAGAAAAGGCAATCCCTGGCGTAATTAAAATTTGCGACAGTTGAAAATTATTTTTTGAATAATTTACTATAGAAAAGGCAATCCCTGGCGTAATTAAAATTTGCGACAGTTGAAAATTATTTTTTGAATAATTTACTATAGAAAAGGCAATCCCTGGCGTAATTAAAATTTTCGACAGTAGAAAATTATTTTTTGAATAATTTACTATAGAAAAGGCAATCCCTGGCGTAATTAAAATTTGCGACAGTATAAAATTATTTTTTGAATAATTTACTATAGAAAAGGCAATCCCTGGCGTAATTAAAATTTGCGACAGTAGAAAATTATTTTTTGAATAATTTACTGTAGAAAAGGCAATCCTTGGCGCAATTAAAATTTGCGACAGTAAAAAATTATTTTTTGCAAAATTTACTATAGAAAAGGCAATCCCTGGCGCACTTAAAATTTGCGACAGTATAAAATCATTTTTTGAATAATTTACTATAGAAAAGGCAATCCCTGGCGTAATTAAAATTTGCGACAGTTGAAAATTATTTTTTGAATAATTTACTATAGAAAAGGCAATCCCTGGCGTAATTAAAATTTGCGACAGTAGAAAATTATTTTTTGAATAATTTACTATAGAAAAGGCAATCCCTGGCGTAATTAAAATTTACGACAGTATAAAATTATTTTTTGAATAATTTACTATAGAAAAGGCAATCCCTGGCGTAATTAAAATTTGCGACAGTAGAAAATTATTTTTTGAATAATTTACTATAGAAAAGGCAATCCCTGGCGTATTTAAAATTTGCGACAGTAAAAAATTATTTTTTGAATAATTTACTATAGAAAAGGCAATCCCTGGCGTAATTAAAATTTGCGACAGTAGAAAATTATTTTTTGAATAATTTACTATAGAAAAGGCAATCCCTGGCGTAATTAAAATTTGCGACAGTATAAAATTATTTTTTAGATAATTTACTATAGAAAAGGCAATTCCTGGCGCAATTAAAATTTGCAACAGTAAAAAATTATTTTTTGCAAAATTTACTGTAGAAAAGGCAATCCCTGGCGGATTTGAAATTTGCGAGAGTAAAAAATTATTTTTTGAATAATTTACTATAGAAAAGGCAATCCCTGGCGCAATTAAAATTTGCGACAGTAAAAAATTATTTTTTGAATAATTTACTATAGAAAAGGCAATCCCTGGCGTAATTAAAATTTGCGACAGTTGAAAATTATTTTTTGAATAATTTACTATAGAAAAGGCAATCCCTGGCGTAATTAAAATTTGCGACAGTTGAAAATTATTTTTTGAATAATTTACTATAGAAAAGGCAATCCCTGGCGTAATTAAAATTTTCGACAGTAGAAAATTATTTTTTGAATAATTTACTATAGAAAAGGCAATCCCTGGCGTAATTAAAATTTGCGACAGTATAAAATTATTTTTTGAATAATTTACTATAGAAAAGGCAATCCCTGGCGTAATTAAAATTTGCGACAGTAGAAAATTATTTTTTGAATAATTTACTGTAGAAAAGGCAATCCTTGGCGCAATTAAAATTTGCGACAGTAAAAAATTATTTTTTGCAAAATTTACTATAGAAAAGGCAATCCCTGGCGCACTTAAAATTTGCGACAGTATAAAATTATTTTTTGAATAATTTACTATAGAAAAGGCAATCCCTGGCGTAATTAAAATTTGCGACAATACAAAATTAATTTGTGAGAAATTTACTATAGAAAAGGCAATCCCTGGCGTAATTAAAACTTGCGATAGTAAAAAATTATTTTTTGAATAATTTACTATAGAAAAGGCAATCCCTGGCGGATTTGAAATTTGCGACAGTAAAAAATTATTTTTTGAATAATTTACTATAGAAAAGGCAATCCCTGGCGTAATTAAAATTTGCGACAGTATAAAATTATATTTTGAATAATTTACTATAGAAAAGGCAATCCCTGGCGTAATTAAAATTTGCGACAGTAGAAAATTATTTTTTGAATAATTTACTATAGAAAAGGCAATCCCTGGCGTAATTAAAATTTGCGACAGTAAAAAATTATTTTTTGAATAATTTACTATAGAAAAGGCAATCCCTGGCGCACTTAAAATTTGCGACAGTACAAAATTAATTTGTGAGAAATTTACTATAGAAAAGGCAATCCCTGGCGTAATTAAAACTTGCGATAGTAAAAAATTATTTTTTGAATAATTTACTATAGAAAAGGCAATCCCTGGCGGATTTGAAATTTGCGACAGTAAAAAATTATTTTTTGAATAATTTACTATAGAAAAGGCAATCCCTGGCGTAATTAAAATTTGCGACAGTATAAAATTATTTTTTGAATAATTTACTATAGAAAAGGCAATCCCTGGCGTAATTAAAATTTGCGACAGTAGAAAATTATTTTTTGAATAATTTACTATAGAAAAGGCAATCCCTGGCGTAATTAAAATTTGCGACAGTAGAAAATTATTTTTTGAATAATTTACTATAGAAAAGGCAATCCCTGGCGTAATTAAAATTTGCGACAGTAGAAAATTATTTTTTGAATAATTTACTGTAGAAAAGGCAATCCCTGGCGCAATTAAAATTTGCGACAGTAAAAAATTATTTTTTGCAAAATTTACTATAGAAAAGGCAATCCCTGGCGCACTTAAAATTTACGACAGTATAAAATTATTTTTTGAATAATTTACTATAGAAAAGGCAATCCCTGGCGTAATTAAAATTTGCGACAGTATAAAATTATTTTTTGAATAATTTACTATAGAAAAGGCAATCCCTGGCGCACTTAAAATTTGCGACAGTATAACATTATTTTTTGAATAATTTACTATAGAAAAGGCAATCCCTGGCGTAATTAAAATTTGCGACAGTAGAAAATTATTTTTTGAATAATTTACTATAGAAAAGGCAATCCCTGGCGTAATTAAAATTTGCGACAGTTGAAAATTATTTTTTGAATAATTTACTATCGAAAAGGCAATCCCTGGCGTAATTAAAATTTGCGACAGTATAAAATTATTTTTTGAATAATTTACTATAGAAAAGGCAATCCCTGGCGTAATTAAAATTTGCGACAGTATAAAATTATTTTTTGAATAATTTACTATAGAAAAGGCAATCCCTGGCGCACTTAAAATTTGCGACAGTATAAAATTATTTTTTGAATAATTTACTATAGAAAAGGCAATCCCTGGCGTAATTAAAATTTGCGACAGTAGAAAATTATTTTTTGAATAATTTACTATAGAAAAGGCAATCCCTGGCGTAATTAAAATTTGCGACAGTAGAAAATTATTTTTTGAATAATTTACTATAGAAAAGGCAATCCCTTGCGTATTTAAAATTTGCGACAGTAAAAAATTAATTTGTGAGAAATTTACTATATAAAAGGCAATCCCTGGGATATTTAAAATTTGCGACAGTAAAAAATTATTTTTTTGCAAAATTTTTTATAGAAAAGGCAATCCCTGGCGTATTTAAAATTTGCGACAGTAAAAAATTATTTTTTGAATAATTTACTATAGAAAAGGTAATCCCTGGCGCAATTAAAATTTGCCACAGTAGAAAATTATTTTTTGAATAATTTACTGTAGAAAGGCAATTCCTGGCGCACTTAAAATTTGCGACAGTATAAAATTATTTTTTGAATAATTTACTATATAAAAGGCAATCCCTGGCGTATTTAAAATTTTGCGACAGTAAAAAATTATTTTTTGAATAATTTACTATAGAAAAGGCAATCCCAGGCGCAATTACAATTTGCGACAGTAGAAAATTATTTTTTGAATAATTTACTATAGAAAAGGCAATCCCTGGCGTAATTAAAATTTGCGACAGTAGAAAATTATTTTTTGAATAATTTACTATAGAAAAGGCAATCCCTGGCGTATTTAAAATTTGCGACAGTAAAAAATTATTTTTTGAATAATTTACTATAGAAAAGGCAATCCCTGGCGGATTTGAAATTTGCGACAGTAAAAAATTATTTTTTGAATAATTTACTATAGAAAAGGCAATCCCTGGCGTAATTAAAATTTGCGACAGTAGAAAATTATTTTTTGAAAAGTTTACTATAGAAAAGGCAATCCCTGGCGTAATTAAAATTTGCGACATTTGAAAATTATTTTTTGAATAATTTACTATAGAAAAGGCAATCCCTGGCGTATTTAAAATTTGCAACAGTATAAAATTATTTTTTGAATAATTTACTATAGAAAAGCAATCCCTGGCGCACTTAAAATTTGCGACAGTAAAAAAATATTTTTTGAATAATTTACTATAGAAAAGGCAATCCCTGGCGTAATTAAAATTTGCGACAGTAGAAAATTATTTTTTGAAAAGTTTACTATATAAAAGGCAATCCCTGGCGTAATTAAAATTTGCGACAGTAAAAAATTATTTTTTGAATAATTTACTATAGAAAAGGCAATACCTGGCGCAATTAAAATTTGCGACAGTAAAAAATTATTTTTTGCAAAATTTACTATAGAAAAGGCAATCCCTGGCGCACTTAAAATTTGCGACAGTATAAAATTATTTTTTGAATAATTTACTATAGAAAAGGCAATCCCTGGCGTAATTAAAATTTTGCGACAGTAAAAAATTATTTTTTGAATAATTTACTATAGAAAAGGCAATCCCAGGCGCAATTACAATTTGCGACAGTAGAAAATTATTTTTTGAATAATTTACTATAGAAAAGGCAATCCCTGGCGTAATTAAAATTTGCGACAGTATAAAATTATTTTTTGAATAATTTACTATAGAAAAGGCAATCCCTGGCGCACTTAAAATTTGCGACAGTATAAAATTATTTTTTGAATAATTTACTATAGAAAAGGCAATCCCTGGCGTAATTAAAATTTGCGACAGTAGAAAATTATTTTTTGAATAATTTACTATAGAAAAGGCAATCCCTGGCGTAATTAAAATTTGCGACAGTAGAAAATTATTTTTTGAATAATTTACTATAGAAAAGGCAATCCCTTGCGTATTTAAAATTTGCGACAGTAAAAAATTAATTTGTGAGAAATTTACTATATAAAAGGCAATCCCTGGGATATTTAAAATTTGCGACAGTAAAAAATTATTTTTTTGCAAAATTTTTTATAGAAAAGGCAATCCCTGGCGTATTTAAAATTTGCGACAGTAAAAAATTATTTTTTGAATAATTTACTATAGAAAAGGTAATCCCTGGCGCAATTAAAATTTGCCACAGTAGAAAATTATTTTTTGAATAATTTACTGTAGAAAGGCAATTCCTGGCGCACTTAAAATTTGCGACAGTATAAAATTATTTTTTGAATAATTTACTATATAAAAGGCAATCCCTGGCGTATTTAAAATTTTGCGACAGTAAAAAATTATTTTTTGAATAATTTACTATAGAAAAGGCAATCCCAGGCGCAATTACAATTTGCGACAGTAGAAAATTATTTTTTGAATAATTTACTATAGAAAAGGCAATCCCTGGCGTAATTAAAATTTGCGACAGTAGAAAATTATTTTTTGAATAATTTACTATAGAAAAGGCAATCCCTGGCGTATTTAAAATTTGCGACAGTAAAAAATTATTTTTTGAATAATTTACTATAGAAAAGGCAATCCCTGGCGGATTTGAAATTTGCGACAGTAAAAAATTATTTTTTGAATAATTTACTATAGAAAAGGCAATCCCTGGCGTAATTAAAATTTGCGACAGTAGAAAATTATTTTTTGAAAAGTTTACTATAGAAAAGGCAATCCCTGGCGTAATTAAAATTTGCGACATTTGAAAATTATTTTTTGAATAATTTACTATAGAAAAGGCAATCCCTGGCGTATTTAAAATTTGCAACAGTATAAAATTATTTTTTGAATAATTTACTATAGAAAAGCAATCCCTGGCGCACTTAAAATTTGCGACAGTAAAAAAATATTTTTTGAATAATTTACTATAGAAAAGGCAATCCCTGGCGTAATTAAAATTTGCGACAGTAGAAAATTATTTTTTGAAAAGTTTACTATATAAAAGGCAATCCCTGGCGTAATTAAAATTTGCGAGAGTAAAAAATTATTTTTTGAATAATTTACTATAGAAAAGGCAATACCTGGCGCAATTAAAATTTGCGACAGTAAAAAATTATTTTTTGCAAAATTTACTATAGAAAAGGCAATCCCTGGCGCACTTAAAATTTGCGACAGTATAAAATTATTTTTTGAATAATTTACTATAGAAAAGGCAATCCCTGGCGTAATTAAAATTTTGCGACAGTAAAAAATTATTTTTTGAATAATTTACTATAGAAAAGGCAATCCCAGGCGCAATTACAATTTGCGACAGTAGAAAATTATTTTTTGAATAATTTACTATAGAAAAGGCAATCCCTGGCGTAATTAAAATTTGCGACAGTAGAAAATTATTTTTTGTATAATTTACTATAGAAAAGGCAATCCCTGGCGTATTTAAAATTTGCGACAGTAAAAAATTATTTTTTGAATAATTTACTATAGAAAAGGCAATCCCTGGCGTAATTAAAATTTGCGACAGTAGAAAATTATTTTTTGAATAATTTACTATAGAAAAGGCAATCCCTGGCGTAATTAAAATTTGCGACAGTATAAAATTATTTTTTAGATAATTTACTATAGAAAAGGCAATTCCTGGCGCAATTAAAATTTGCAACAGTAAAAAATTATTTTTTGCAAAATTTACTGTAGAAAAGGCAATCCCTGGCGGATTTGAAATTTGCGAGAGTAAAAAATTATTTTTTGAATAATTTACTATAGAAAAGGCAATCCCTGGCGCAATTAAAATTTGCGACAGTAAAAAATTATTTTTTGAATAATTTACTATAGAAAAGGCAATCCCTGGCGTAATTAAAATTTGCGACAGTTGAAAATTATTTTTTGAATAATTTACTATAGAAAAGGCAATCCCTGGCGTAATTAAAATTTGCGACAGTTGAAAATTATTTTTTGAATAATTTACTATAGAAAAGGCAATCCCTGGCGTAATTAAAATTTGCGACAGTAGAAAATTATTTTTTGAATAATTTACTATAGAAAAGGCAACCCCTGGCGTAATTAAAATTTGCGACAGTATAAAATTATTTTTTGAATAATTTACTATAGAAAAGGCAATCCCTGGCGCAATTAAAATTTGCGACAGTAGAAAATTATTTTTTGAATAATTTACTATAGAAAAGGCAATCCCTGGCGTAATTAAAATTTGCGACAGTAGAAAATTATTTTTTGAATAATTTACTGTAGAAAAGGCAATCCCTGGCGCAATTAAAGTTTGCGACAGTAAAAAATTATTTTTTGCAAAATTTACTATAGAAAAGGCAATCCCTGGCGCACTTAAAATTTGCGACAGTATAAAATTATTTTTTGAATAATTTACTATAGAAAAGGCAATCCCTGGCGTAATTAAAATTTGCGACAGTATAAAATTATTTTTTGAATAATTTACTATAGAAAAGGCAATCCCTGGCGGATTTGAAATTTGCGACAGTAAAAAATTATTTTTTGAATAATTTACTATAGAAAAGGCAATCCCTGGCGTAATTAAAATTTTGCGACAGTAAAAAATTATTTTTTGAATAATTTTCTATAGAAAAGGCAATCCCAGGCGCAATTACAATTTGCGACAGTAGAAAATTATTTTTTGAATAATTTACTATAAAATAGGCAATCCTTGGCGTAATTAAAATTTGCGACAGTAGAAAATTATTTTTTGAATAATTTACTATAGAAAAGGCAGTCCCTGGCGTATTTAAAATTTGCGACAGTAAAAAATTATTTTTTGAATAATTTACTATAGAAAAGGCAATCCCTGGCGGATTTGAAATTTGCGACAGTAAAAAATTATTTTTTGAATAATTTACTATAGAAAAGGCAATCCCTGGCGTAATTAAAATTTGCGACAGTAGAAAATTATTTTTTGAATAATTTACTATAGAAAAGGCAATCCCTGGCGTAATTAAAATTTGCGACAGTAGAAAATTATTTTTTGAATAATTTACTATAGAAAAGGCAATCCCTGGCGTAATTAAAATTTGCGACAGTATAAAATTATTTTTTGAATAATTTACTATAGAAAAGGCAATCCCTGGCGTAATTAAAATTTGCGACAGTAGAAAATTATTTTTTGAATAATTTACTATAGAAAAGGCAATCCCTGGCGTAATTAAAATTTGCGACAGTAGAAAATTATTTTTTGAATAATTTACTATAGAAAAGGCAATCCCTGGCGTATTTAAAATTTGCGACAGTAAAAAATTATTTTTTGAATAATTTACTATAGAAGAGGCAATCCCTGGCGTAATTAAAATTTGCGACAGTAGAAAATTATTTTTTGAATAATTTACTATAGAAAAGGCAATCCCTGGCGTAATTAAAATTTGCGACAGTATAAAATTATTTTTTAGATAATTTACTATAGAAAAGGCAATTCCTGGCGCAATTAAAATTTGCAACAGTAAAAAATTATTTTTTGCAAAATTTACTGTAGAAAAGGCAATCCCTGGCGGATTTGAAATTTGCGAGAGTAAAAAATTATTTTTTGAATAATTTACTATAGAAAAGGTAATCCCTGGCGCAATTAAAATTTGCGACAGTAAAAAATTATTTTTTGAATAATTTACTATAGAAAAGGCAATCCCTGGCGTAATTAAAATTTGCGACAGTTGAAAATTATTTTTTGAATAATTTACTATAGAAAAGGCAATCCCTGGCGTAATTAAAATTTGCGACAGTTGAAAATTATTTTTTGAATAATTTACTATAGAAAAGGCAATCCCTGGCGTAATTAAAATTTTCGACAGTAGAAAATTATTTTTTGAATAATTTACTATAGAAAAGGCAATCCCTGGCGTAATTAAAATTTGCGACAGTATAAAATTATTTTTTGAATAATTTACTATAGAAAAGGCAATCCCTGGCGTAATTAAAATTTGCGACAGTAGAAAATTATTTTTTGAATAATTTACTGTAGAAAAGGCAATCCTTGGCGCAATTAAAATTTGCGACAGTAAAAAATTATTTTTTGCAAAATTTACTATAGAAAAGGCAATCCCTGGCGCACTTAAAATTTGCGACAGTATAAAATTATTTTTTGAATAATTTACTATAGAAAAGGCAATCCCTGGCGTAATTAAAATTTGCGACAGTTGAAAATTATTTTTTGAATAATTTACTATAGAAAAGGCAATCCCTGGCGTAATTAAAATTTGCGACTGTAGAAAATTATTTTTTGAATAATTTACTATAGAAAAGGCAATCCCTGGCGTAATTAAAATTTACGACAGTATAAAATTATTTTTTGAATAATTTACTATAGAAAAGGCAATCCCTGGCGTAATTAAAATTTGCGACAGTAGAAAATTATTTTTTGAATAATTTACTATAGAAAAGGCAATCCCTGGCGTATTTAAAATTTGCGACAGTAAAAAATTATTTTTTGAATAATTTACTATAGAAAAGGCAATCCCTGGCGTAATTAAAATTTGCGACAGTAGAAAATTATTTTTTGAATAATTTACTATAGAAAAGGCAATCCCTGGCGTAATTAAAATTTGCGACAGTATAAAATTATTTTTTAGATAATTTACTATAGAAAAGGCAATTCCTGGCGCAATTAAAATTTGCAACAGTAAAAAATTATTTTTTGCAAAATTTACTGTAGAAAAGGCAATCCCTGGCGGATTTGAAATTTGCGAGAGTAAAAAATTATTTTTTGAATAATTTACTATAGAAAAGGCAATCCCTGGCGCAATTAAAATTTGCGACAGTAAAAAATTATTTTTTGAATAATTTACTATAGAAAAGGCAATCCCTGGCGTAATTAAAATTTGCGACAGTTGAAAATTATTTTTTGAATAATTTACTATAGAAAAGGCAATCCCTGGCGTAATTAAAATTTGCGACAGTTGAAAATTATTTTTTGAATAATTTACTATAGAAAAGGCAATCCCTGGCGTAATTAAAATTTTCGACAGTAGAAAATTATTTTTTGAATAATTTACTATAGAAAAGGCAATCCCTGGCGTAATTAAAATTTGCGACAGTATAAAATTATTTTTTGAATAATTTACTATAGAAAAGGCAATCCCTGGCGTAATTAAAATTTGCGACAGTAGAAAATTATTTTTTGAATAATTTACTGTAGAAAAGGCAATCCTTGGCGCAATTAAAATTTGCGACAGTAAAAAATTATTTTTTGCAAAATTTACTATAGAAAAGGCAATCCCTGGCGCACTTAAAATTTGCGACAGTATAAAATTATTTTTTGAATAATTTACTATAGAAAAGGCAATCCCTGGCGTAATTAAAATTTGCGACAGTACAAAATTAATTTGTGAGAAATTTACTATAGAAAAGGCAATCCCTGGCGTAATTAAAACTTGCGATAGTAAAAAATTATTTTTTGAATAATTTACTATAGAAAAGGCAATCCCTGGCGGATTTGAAATTTGCGACAGTAAAAAATTATTTTTTGAATAATTTACTATAGAAAAGGCAATCCCTGGCGTAATTAAAATTTGCGACAGTATAAAATTATATTTTGAATAATTTACTATAGAAAAGGCAATCCCTGGCGTAATTAAAATTTGCGACAGTAGAAAATTATTTTTTGAATAATTTACTATAGAAAAGGCAATCCCTGGCGTAATTAAAATTTGCGACAGTAAAAAATTATTTTTTGAATAATTTACTATAGAAAAGGCAATCCCTGGCGCACTTAAAATTTGCGACAGTACAAAATTAATTTGTGAGAAATTTACTATAGAAAAGGCAATCCCTGGCGTAATTAAAACTTGCGATAGTAAAAAATTATTTTTTGAATAATTTACTATAGAAAAGGCAATCCCTGGCGGATTTGAAATTTGCGACAGTAAAAAATTATTTTTTGAATAATTTACTATAGAAAAGGCAATCCCTGGCGTAATTAAAATTTGCGACAGTATAAAATTATTTTTTGAATAATTTACTATAGAAAAGGCAATCCCTGGCGTAATTAAAATTTGCGACAGTAGAAAATTATTTTTTGAATAATTTACTATAGAAAAGGCAATCCCTGGCGTAATTAAAATTTGCGACAGTAGAAAATTATTTTTTGAATAATTTACTATAGAAAAGGCAATCCCTGGCGTAATTAAAATTTGCGACAGTAGAAAATTATTTTTTGAATAATTTACTGTAGAAAAGGCAATCCCTGGCGCAATTAAAATTTGCGACAGTAAAAAATTATTTTTTGCAAAATTTACTATAGAAAAGGCAATCCCTGGCGCACTTAAAATTTACGACAGTATAAAATTATTTTTTGAATAATTTACTATAGAAAAGGCAATCCCTGGCGTAATTAAAATTTGCGACAGTATAAAATTATTTTTTGAATAATTTACTATAGAAAAGGCAATCCCTGGCGCACTTAAAATTTGCGACAGTATAACATTATTTTTTGAATAATTTACTATAGAAAAGGCAATCCCTGGCGTAATTAAAATTTGCGACAGTAGAAAATTATTTTTTGAATAATTTACTATAGAAAAGGCAATCCCTGGCGTAATTAAAATTTGCGACAGTTGAAAATTATTTTTTGAATAATTTACTATCGAAAAGGCAATCCCTGGCGTAATTAAAATTTGCGACAGTATAAAATTATTTTTTGAATAATTTACTATAGAAAAGGCAATCCCTGGCGTAATTAAAATTTGCGACAGTATAAAATTATTTTTTGAATAATTTACTATAGAAAAGGCAATCCCTGGCGCACTTAAAATTTGCGACAGTATAAAATTATTTTTTGAATAATTTACTATAGAAAAGGCAATCCCTGGCGTAATTAAAATTTGCGACAGTAGAAAATTATTTTTTGAATAATTTACTATAGAAAAGGCAATCCCTGGCGTAATTAAAATTTGCGACAGTAGAAAATTATTTTTTGAATAATTTACTATAGAAAAGGCAATCCCTTGCGTATTTAAAATTTGCGACAGTAAAAAATTAATTTGTGAGAAATTTACTATATAAAAGGCAATCCCTGGGATATTTAAAATTTGCGACAGTAAAAAATTATTTTTTTGCAAAATTTTTTATAGAAAAGGCAATCCCTGGCGTATTTAAAATTTGCGACAGTAAAAAATTATTTTTTGAATAATTTACTATAGAAAAGGTAATCCCTGGCGCAATTAAAATTTGCCACAGTAGAAAATTATTTTTTGAATAATTTACTGTAGAAAGGCAATTCCTGGCGCACTTAAAATTTGCGACAGTATAAAATTATTTTTTGAATAATTTACTATATAAAAGGCAATCCCTGGCGTATTTAAAATTTTGCGACAGTAAAAAATTATTTTTTGAATAATTTACTATAGAAAAGGCAATCCCAGGCGCAATTACAATTTGCGACAGTAGAAAATTATTTTTTGAATAATTTACTATAGAAAAGGCAATCCCTGGCGTAATTAAAATTTGCGACAGTAGAAAATTATTTTTTGAATAATTTACTATAGAAAAGGCAATCCCTGGCGTATTTAAAATTTGCGACAGTAAAAAATTATTTTTTGAATAATTTACTATAGAAAAGGCAATCCCTGGCGGATTTGAAATTTGCGACAGTAAAAAATTATTTTTTGAATAATTTACTATAGAAAAGGCAATCCCTGGCGTAATTAAAATTTGCGACAGTAGAAAATTATTTTTTGAAAAGTTTACTATAGAAAAGGCAATCCCTGGCGTAATTAAAATTTGCGACATTTGAAAATTATTTTTTGAATAATTTACTATAGAAAAGGCAATCCCTGGCGTATTTAAAATTTGCAACAGTATAAAATTATTTTTTGAATAATTTACTATAGAAAAGCAATCCCTGGCGCACTTAAAATTTGCGACAGTAAAAAAATATTTTTTGAATAATTTACTATAGAAAAGGCAATCCCTGGCGTAATTAAAATTTGCGACAGTAGAAAATTATTTTTTGAAAAGTTTACTATATAAAAGGCAATCCCTGGCGTAATTAAAATTTGCGACAGTAAAAAATTATTTTTTGAATAATTTACTATAGAAAAGGCAATACCTGGCGCAATTAAAATTTGCGACAGTAAAAAATTATTTTTTGCAAAATTTACTATAGAAAAGGCAATCCCTGGCGCACTTAAAATTTGCGACAGTATAAAATTATTTTTTGAATAATTTACTATAGAAAAGGCAATCCCTGGCGTAATTAAAATTTTGCGACAGTAAAAAATTATTTTTTGAATAATTTACTATAGAAAAGGCAATCCCAGGCGCAATTACAATTTGCGACAGTAGAAAATTATTTTTTGAATAATTTACTATAGAAAAGGCAATCCCTGGCGTAATTAAAATTTGCGACAGTAGAAAATTATTTTTTGAATAATTTACTATAGAAAAGGCAATCCCTGGCGTATTTAAAATTTGCGACAGTAAAAAATTATTTTTTGAATAATTTACTATAGAAAAGGCAATCCCTGGCGTAATTAAAATTTGCGACAGTAGAAAATTATTTTTTGAATAATTTACTATAGAAAAGGCAATCCCTGGCGTAATTAAAATTTGCGACAGTATAAAATTATTTTTTAGATAATTTACTATAGAAAAGGCAATTCCTGGCGCAATTAAAATTTGCAACAGTAAAAAATTATTTTTTGCAAAATTTACTGTAGAAAAGGCAATCCCTGGCGGATTTGAAATTTGCGAGAGTAAAAAATTATTTTTTGAATAATTTACTATAGAAAAGGCAATCCCTGGCGCAATTAAAATTTGCGACAGTAAAAAATTATTTTTTGAATAATTTACTATAGAAAAGGCAATCCCTGGCGTAATTAAAATTTGCGACAGTTGAAAATTATTTTTTGAATAATTTACTATAGAAAAGGCAATCCCTGGCGTAATTAAAATTTGCGACAGTTGAAAATTATTTTTTGAATAATTTACTATAGAAAAGGCAATCCCTGGCGTAATTAAAATTTGCGACAGTAGAAAATTATTTTTTGAATAATTTACTATAGAAAAGGCAACCCCTGGCGTAATTAAAATTTGCGACAGTATAAAATTATTTTTTGAATAATTTACTATAGAAAAGGCAATCCCTGGCGCAATTAAAATTTGCGACAGTAGAAAATTATTTTTTGAATAATTTACTATAGAAAAGGCAATCCCTGGCGTAATTAAAATTTGCGACAGTAGAAAATTATTTTTTGAATAATTTACTGTAGAAAAGGCAATCCCTGGCGCAATTAAAGTTTGCGACAGTAAAAAATTATTTTTTGCAAAATTTACTATAGAAAAGGCAATCCCTGGCGCACTTAAAATTTGCGACAGTATAAAATTATTTTTTGAATAATTTACTATAGAAAAGGCAATCCCTGGCGTAATTAAAATTTGCGACAGTATAAAATTATTTTTTGAATAATTTACTATAGAAAAGGCAATCCCTGGCGGATTTGAAATTTGCGACAGTAAAAAATTATTTTTTGAATAATTTACTATAGAAAAGGAAATCCCTGGCGCAATTAAAATTTTGCGACAGTAAAAAATTATTTTTTGAATAATTTACTATAGAAAAGGCAATCCCAGGCGCAATTACAATTTGCGACAGTAGAAAATTATTTTTTGAATAATTTACTATAAAATAGGCAATCCTTGGCGTAATTAAAATTTGCGACAGTAGAAAATTATTTTTTGAATAATTTACTATAGAAAAGGCAGTCCCTGGCGTATTTAAAATTTGCGACAGTAAAAAATTATTTTTTGAATAATTTACTATAGAAAAGGCAATCCCTGGCGGATTTGAAATTTGCGACAGTAAAAAATTATTTTTTGAATAATTTACTATAGAAAAGGCAATCCCTGGCGTAATTAAAATTTGCGACAGTAGAAAATTATTTTTTGAAAAGTTTACTATAGAAAAGGCAATCCCTGGCGTAATTAAAATTTGCGACATTTGAAAATTATTTTTTGAATAATTTACTATAGAAAAGGCAATCCCTGGCGTAATTAAAATTTGCAACAGTATAAAATTATTTTTTGAATAATTTACTATAGAAAAGCAATCCCTGGCGCACTTAAAATTTGCGACAGTAAAAAATTATTTTTTGAATAATTTACTATAGAAAAGGCAATCCCTGGCGTAATTAAAATTTGCGACAGTAGAAAATTATTTTTTGAAAAGTTTACTATAGAAAAGGCAATCCCTGGCGTAATTAAAATTTGCCACAGTAAAAAATTATTTTTTGAATAATTTACTATAGAAAAGGCAATACCTGGCGGAATTAAAATTTGCGACAGTAAAAAATTATTTTTTGCAAAATTTACTATAGAAAAGGCAATCCCTGGTGTAATTAAAATTTGCGACAGTATAAAATTATTTTTTGAATAATTTACTATAGAAAAGGCAATACCTGGCGTATTTAAAATTTGCGACAGTAAAAAATTATTTTTTGCAAAATTTACTATAGAAAAGGCAATCCCTGGCGTAATTAAAATTTGCGACAGTATAAAATTATCTTTTGAATAATTTACTATAGAAAAGGCAATCCCTGGCGTAATTAAAATTTGCGACAGTAGAAAATTATTTTTTGAATAATTTACTATAGAAAAGGCAATCCCTGGCGTAATTAAAATTTGCGACAGTATAAAATTATTTTTTAGATAATTTACTATAGAAAAGGCAATCCCTGGCGCAATTAAAATTTGCAACAGTAAAAAATTATTTTTTGCAAAATTTACTGTAGAAAAGGCAATCCCTGGCGGATTTGAAATTTGCGAGAGTAAAAAATTATTTTTTGAATAATTTATTATAGAAAAGGCAATCCCTGACGCAATTAAAATTTGCGACAGTAAAAAATTATTTTTTGAATAATTTACTATAGAAAAGGCAATCCCTGGCGTAATTAAAATTTGCGACAGTTGAAAATTATTTTTTGAATAATTTACTACAGAAAAGGCAATCCCTGGCGTAATTAAAATTTGCGACAGTTGAAAATTATTTTTTGAATAATTTACTATAGAAAAGGCAATCCCTGGCGTAATTAAAATTTGCGACAGTAGAATATTATTTTTTGAATAATTTACTGTAGAAAAGGCAATCCCTGGCGCAGTTAAAATTTGCGACAGTAAAAAATTATTTTTTGCAAAATTTACTATAGAAAAGGCAATCCCTGGCGCACTTAAAATTTGCGACAGTATAAAATTATTTTGTGAATAATTTACTATAGAAAAGGCAATCCCTGGCGTAATTAAAATTTGCGACAGTATAAAATTATTTTTTGAATAATTTACTATAGAAAAGGCAATCCCTGGCGCACTTAAAATTTGCGACAGTATAAAATTATTTTTTGAATAATTTACTATAGAAAAGGCAATCCCTGGCGTAATTAAAATTTGCGACAGTAGAAAATTATTTTTTGAATAATTTACTATAGAAAAGGCAATCCCTGGCGTAATTAAAATTTGCGACAGTTGAAAATTATTTTTTGAATAATTTACTATAGAAAAGGCAATCCCTGGCGTAATTAAAATTTGCGACAGTAGAAAATTATTTTTTGAATAATTTACTATAGAAAAGGCAATCCCTGGCGTAATTAAAATTTGCGACAGTATAAAATTATTTTTTGAATAATTTACTATAGAAAAGGCAATCCCTGGCGTAATTAAAATTTGCGACAGTAGAAAATTATTTTTTGAATAATTTACTATAGAAAAGGCAATCCCTGGCGTAATTAAAATTTGCGACAGTAGAAAATTATTTTTTGAATAATTTACTATAGAAAAGGCAATCCCTGGCGTAATTAAAATTTGCGACAGTAGAAAATTATTTTTTGAATAATTTACTATAGAAAAGGCAATCCCTGGCGTATTTAAAATTTGCGACAGTAAAAAATTAATTTGTGAGAAATTTACTATAGAAAAGGCAATCCCTGGGATATTTAAAATATGCGACAGTAAAAAATTATTTTTTTGCAAAATTTACTATAGAAAATGCAATCCCTGGCGTATTTAAAATTTGCGACAGTAAAAAATTATTTTTTGAGTAATTTACTATAGAAAAGGCAATCCCTGGCGCAACTAAAATTTGCGACAGTAGAAAATTATTTTTTGAATAATTTACTGTAGAAAGGCAATCCCTGGCGCACTTAAAATTTGCGACAGTATAAAATTATTTTTTGAATAATTTACTATAGAAAAGGCAATCCCTGGCGTATTTAAAATTTTGCGACAGTAAAAAATTATTTTTTGAATAATTTACTATAGAAAAGGCAATCCCAGGCGCAATTACAATTTGCGACAGTAGAAAATTATTTTTTGAATAATTTACTATAGAAAAGGCAATCCCTGGCGTAATTGAAATTTGCGACAGTAGAAAATTATTTTTTGAATAATTTACTATAGAAAAGGCAATCCCTGGCGTATTTAAAATTTGCGACAGTAAAAAATTATTTTTTGAATAATTTACTATAGAAAAGGCAATCCCTGGCGGATTTGAAATTTGCGACAGTAAAAAATTATTTTTTGAATAATTTACTATAGAAAAGGCAATCCCTGGCGTAATTAAAATTTGCGACAGTAGAAAATGATTTTTTGAAAAGTTTACTATAGAAAAGGCAATCCCTGGCGTAATTAAAATTTGCGACAGTAAAAAATTATTTTTTTAATAATTTACTATAGAAAAGGCAATACCTGGCGCACTTAAAATTTGCGACAGTACAAAATTAATTTGTGTGAAATTTTCTATAGAAAAGGCAATCCCTGGCGTAATTAAAACTTGCGATAGTAAAAAATTATTTTTTGAATAATTTACTATAGAAAACGCAATCCCTGGCGTAATTAAAATTTGCGACAGTATAAAATTATTTTTTGAATAATTTACTATAGAAAAGGCAATCCCTGGCGCACTTAAAATTTGCGACAGTATAAAATTATTTTTTGAATAATTTACTATAGAAAAGGCAATCCCTGGCGTAATTAAAATTTGCGACAGTAGAAAATTATTTTTTGAATAATTTACTATAGAAAAGGCAATCCCTGGCGTAATTAAAATTTGCGACAGTTGAAAATTATTTTTTGAATAATTTACTATAGAAAAGGCAATCCCTGGCGTAATTAAAATTTGCGACAGTAGAAAATTATTTTTTGAATAATTTACTATAGAAAAGGCAATCCCTGGCGTAATTAAAATTTGCGACAGTATAAAATTATTTTTTGAATAATTTACTATAGAAAAGGCAATCCCTGGCGTAATTAAAATTTGCGACAGTAGAAAATTATTTTTTGAATAATTTACTATAGAAAAGGCAATCCCTGGCGTAATTAAAATTTGCGACAGTAGAAAATTATTTTTTGAATAATTTACTATAGAAAAGGCAATCCCTTGCGTATTAAAAATTTGCGACAGTAAAAAATTAATTTGTGAGAAATTTACTATATAAAAGGCAATCCCTGGGATATTTAAAATTTGCGACAGTAAAAAATTATTTTTTTGCAAAATTTACTATAGAAAAGGCAATCCCTGGCGTATTTAAAATTTGCGACAGTAAAAAATTATTTTTTGAATAATTTACTATAGAAAAGGCAATCCCTGGCGCAATTAAAATTTGCGACAGTAGAAAATTATTTTTTGAATAATTTACTGTAGAAAGGCAATTCCTGGCGCACTTAAAATTTGCGACAGTATAAAATTATTTTTTGAATAATTTACTATAGAAAAAGCAATCCCTGGCGTATTTAAAATTTTGCGACAGTAAAAAATTATTTTTTGAATAATTTACTATAGAAAAGGCAATCCCAGGCGCAATTACAATTTGCGACAGTAGAAAATTATTTTTTGAATAATTTACTATAGAAAAGGCAATCCCTGGCGTAATTAAAATTTGCGACAGTAGAAAATTATTTTTTGAATAATTTACTATAGAAAAGGCAATCCCTGGCGTATTTAAAATTTGCGACAGTAAAAAATTATTTTTTGAATAATTTACTATAGAAAAGGCAATCCCTGGCGGATTTGAAATTTGCGACAGTAAAAAATTATTTTTTGAATAATTTACTATAGAAAAGGCAATCCCTGGCGTAATTAAAATTTGCGAGAGTAGAAAATTATTTTTTGAAAAGTTTACTATAGAAAAGGCAATCCCTGGCGTAATTAAAATTTTCGACATTTGAAAATTATTTTTTGAATAATTTACTATAGAAAAGGCAATCCCTGGCGTAATTAAAATTTGCAACAGTATAAAATTATTTTTTGAATAATTTACTATAGAAAAACAATCCCTGGCGCACTTAAAATTTGCGACAGTAAAAAATTATTTTTTGAATAATTTACTATAGAAAAGGCAATCCCTGGCGTAATTAAAATTTGCGACAGTAGAAAATTATTTTTTGAAAAGTTTACTATAGAAAAGGCAATCCCTGGCGTAATTAAAATTTGCGACAGTAAAAAATTATTTTTTGAATAATTTACTATAGAAAAGGCAATACCTGGCGCACTTAAAATTTGCGACAGTACAAAATTAATTTGTGAGAAATTTACTATAGAAAAGGCAATCCCTGGCGTAATTAAAACTTGCGATAGTAAAAACTTATTTTTTGAATAATTTACTATAGAAAAGGCAATCCCTGGCGGATTTGAAATTTGCGACTGTAAAAAATTATTTTTTGAATAATTTACTATAGAAAAGGCAATCCCTGGCGTAATTAAAATTTGCGACAGTATAAAATTATTTTTTGAATAATTTATTATAGAAAAGGCAATCCCTGGCGTAATTAAAATTTGCGACAGTAGAAAATTATTTTTTGAATAATTTACTATAGAAAAGGCAATCCCTGGCGTAATTAAAATTTGCGACAGTAAAAAATTATTTTTTGAATAATTTACTATAGAAAAGGCAATCCCTGGCGCACTTAAAATTTGCGACAGTACAAAATTAATTTGTGAGAAATTTACTATAGAAAAGGCAATCCCTGGCGTAATTAAAACTTGCGATAGTAAAAAATTATTTTTTGAATAATTTACTATAGAAAAGGCAATCCCTGGCGGATTTGAAATTTGCGACAGTAAAAAATTATTTTTTGAATAATTTACTATAGAAAAGGCAATCCCTGGCGTAATTAAAATTTGCGACAGTATAAAATTATTTTTTGAATAATTTACTATAGAAAAGGCAATCCCTGGCGTAATTAAAATTTGCGACAGTTGAAAATTATTTTTTGAATAATTTACTACAGAAAAGGCAATCCCTGGCGTAATTAAAATTTGCGACAGTTGAAAATTATTTTTTGAATAATTTACTATAGAAAAGGCAATCCCTGGCGTAATTAAAATTTGCGACAGTAGAATATTATTTTTTGAATAATTTACTGTAGAAAAGGCAATCCCTGGCGCAGTTAAAATTTGCGACAGTAAAAAATTATTTTTTGCAAAATTTACTATAGAAAAGGCAATCCCTGGCGCACTTAAAATTTGCGACAGTATAAAATTATTTTGTGAATAATTTACTATAGAAAAGGCAATCCCTGGCGTAATTAAAATTTGCGACAGTATAAAATTATTTTTTGAATAATTTACTATAGAAAAGGCAATCCCTGGCGCACTTAAAATTTGCGACAGTATAAAATTATTTTTTGAATAATTTACTATAGAAAAGGCAATCCCTGGCGTAATTAAAATTTGCGACAGTAGAAAATTATTTTTTGAATAATTTACTATAGAAAAGGCAATCCCTGGCGTAATTAAAATTTGCGACAGTTGAAAATTATTTTTTGAATAATTTACTATAGAAAAGGCAATCCCTGGCGTAATTAAAATTTGCGACAGTAGAAAATTATTTTTTGAATAATTTACTATAGAAAAGGCAATCCCTGGCGTAATTAAAATTTGCGACAGTATAAAATTATTTTTTGAATAATTTACTATAGAAAAGGCAATCCCTGGCGTAATTAAAATTTGCGACAGTAGAAAATTATTTTTTGAATAATTTACTATAGAAAAGGCAATCCCTGGCGTAATTAAAATTTGCGACAGTAGAAAATTATTTTTTGAATAATTTACTATAGAAAAGGCAATCCCTGGCGTATTTAAAATTTGCGACAGTAAAAAATTAATTTGTGAGAAATTTACTATAGAAAAGGCAATCCCTGGGATATTTAAAATATGCGACAGTAAAAAATTATTTTTTTGCAAAATTTACTATAGAAAATGCAATCCCTGGCGTATTTAAAATTTGCGACAGTAAAAAATTATTTTTTGAGTAATTTACTATAGAAAAGGCAATCCCTGGCGCAACTAAAATTTGCGACAGTAGAAAATTATTTTTTGAATAATTTACTGTAGAAAGGCAATCCCTGGCGCACTTAAAATTTGCGACAGTATAAAATTATTTTTTGAATAATTTACTATAGAAAAGGCAATCCCTGGCGTATTTAAAATTTTGCGACAGTAAAAAATTATTTTTTGAATAATTTACTATAGAAAAGGCAATCCCAGGCGCAATTACAATTTGCGACAGTAGAAAATTATTTTTTGAATAATTTACTATAGAAAAGGCAATCCCTGGCGTAATTGAAATTTGCGACAGTAGAAAATTATTTTTTGAATAATTTACTATAGAAAAGGCAATCCCTGGCGTATTTAAAATTTGCGACAGTAAAAAATTATTTTTTGAATAATTTACTATAGAAAAGGCAATCCCTGGCGGATTTGAAATTTGCGACAGTAAAAAATTATTTTTTGAATAATTTACTATAGAAAAGGCAATCCCTGGCGTAATTAAAATTTGCGACAGTAGAAAATGATTTTTTGAAAAGTTTACTATAGAAAAGGCAATCCCTGGCGTAATTAAAATTTGCGACAGTAAAAAATTATTTTTTTAATAATTTACTATAGAAAAGGCAATACCTGGCGCACTTAAAATTTGCGACAGTACAAAATTAATTTGTGTGAAATTTTCTATAGAAAAGGCAATCCCTGGCGTAATTAAAACTTGCGATAGTAAAAAATTATTTTTTGAATAATTTACTATAGAAAACGCAATCCCTGGCGTAATTAAAATTTGCGACAGTATAAAATTATTTTTTGAATAATTTACTATAGAAAAGGCAATCCCTGGCGCACTTAAATTTGCGACAGTATAAAATTATTTTTTGAATAATTTACTATAGAAAAGGCAATCCCTGGCGTAATTAAAATTTGCGACAGTAGAAAATTATTTTTTGAATAATTTACTATAGAAAAGGCAATCCCTGGCGTAATTAAAATTTGCGACAGTTGAAAATTATTTTTTGAATAATTTACTATAGAAAAGGCAATCCCTGGCGTAATTAAAATTTGCGACAGTAGAAAATTATTTTTTGAATAATTTACTATAGAAAAGGCAATCCCTGGCGTAATTAAAATTTGCGACAGTATAAAATTATTTTTTGAATAATTTACTATAGAAAAGGCAATCCCTGGCGTAATTAAAATTTGCGACAGTAGAAAATTATTTTTTGAATAATTTACTATAGAAAAGGCAATCCCTGGCGTAATTAAAATTTGCGACAGTAGAAAATTATTTTTTGAATAATTTACTATAGAAAAGGCAATCCCTTGCGTATTAAAAATTTGCGACAGTAAAAAATTAATTGTGAGAAATTTACTATATAAAAGGCAATCCCTGGGATATTTAAAATTTGCGACAGTAAAAAATTATTTTTTTTGCAAAATTTACTATAGAAAAGGCAATCCCTGGCGTATTTAAAATTTGCGACAGTAAAAAATTATTTTTTGAATAATTTACTATAGAAAAGGCAATCCCTGGCGCAATTAAAATTTGCGACAGTAGAAAATTATTTTTTGAATAATTTACTGTAGAAAGGCAATTCCTGGCGCACTTAAAATTTGCGACAGTATAAAATTATTTTTTGAATAATTTACTATAGAAAAAGCAATCCCTGGCGTATTTAAAATTTTGCGACAGTAAAAAATTATTTTTTGAATAATTTACTATAGAAAAGGCAATCCCAGGCGCAATTACAATTTGCGACAGTAGAAAATTATTTTTTGAATAATTTACTATAGAAAAGGCAATCCCTGGCGTAATTAAAATTTGCGACAGTAGAAAATTATTTTTTGAATAATTTACTATAGAAAAGGCAATCCCTGGCGTATTTAAAATTTGCGACAGTAAAAAATTATTTTTTGAATAATTTACTATAGAAAAGGCAATCCCTGGCGGATTTGAAATTTGCGACAGTAAAAAATTATTTTTTGAATAATTTACTATAGAAAAGGCAATCCCTGGCGTAATTAAAATTTGCGAGAGTAGAAAATTATTTTTTGAAAAGTTTACTATAGAAAAGGCAATCCCTGGCGTAATTAAAATTTTCGACATTTGAAAATTATTTTTTGAATAATTTACTATAGAAAAGGCAATCCCTGGCGTAATTAAAATTTGCAACAGTATAAAATTATTTTTTGAATAATTTACTATAGAAAAACAATCCCTGGCGCACTTAAAATTTGCGACAGTAAAAAAATTATTTTTTGAATAATTTACTATAGAAAAGGCAATCCCTGGCGTAATTAAAATTTGCGACAGTAGAAAATTATTTTTTGAAAAGTTTACTATAGAAAAGGCAATCCCTGGCGTAATTAAAATTTGCGACAGTAAAAAATTATTTTTTGAATATTTTTACTATAGAAAAGGCAATACCTGGCGCACTTAAAATTTGCGACAGTACAAAATTAATTTGTGAGAAATTTACTATAGAAAAGGCAATCCCTGGCGTAATTAAAACTTGCGATAGTAAAAACTTATTTTTTGAATAATTTACTATAGAAAAGGCAATCCCTGGCGGATTTGAAATTTGCGACTGTAAAAAATTATTTTTTGAATAATTTACTATAGAAAAGGCAATCCCTGGCGTAATTAAAATTTGCGACAGTATAAAATTATTTTTTGAATAATTTATTATAGAAAAGGCAATCCCTGGCGTAATTAAAATTTGCGACAGTAGAAAATTATTTTTTGAATAATTTACTATAGAAAAGGCAATCCCTGGCGTAATTAAAATTTGCGACAGTAAAAATTATTTTTTGAATAATTTACTATAGAAAAGGCAATCCCTGGCGCACTTAAAATTTGCGACAGTACAAAATTAATTTGTGAGAAATTTACTATAGAAAAGGCAATCCCTGGCGTAATTAAAACTTGCGATAGTAAAAAATTATTTTTTGAATAATTTACTATAGAAAAGGCAATCCCTGGCGGATTTGAAATTTGCGACAGTAAAAATTATTTTTTGAATAATTTACTATAGAAAAGGCAATCCCTGGCGTAATTAAAATTTGCGACAGTATAAAATTATTTTTTGAATAATTTACTATTGAAAAGGCAATCCCTGGCGTAATTAAAATTTGCGACAGTAGAAAATTATTTTTTGAATAATTTACTATAGAAAAGGCAATCCCTGGCGTAATTAAAATTTGCGACAGTAGAAAATTATTTTTTGAATAATTTACTATAGAAAAGGCAATCCCTGGCGTAATTAAAATTTGCGACAGTAGAAAATTATTTTTTGAATAATTTACTGTAGAAAAGGCAATCCCTGGCGCAATTAAAATTTGCGACAGTAAAAAATTATTTTTTGCAAAATTTACTATAGAAAAGGCAATCCCTGGCGCACTTAAAATTTGCGACAGTATAAAATTATTTTTTGAATAATTTACTGTAGAAAAGGCAATCCCTGGCGTAATTAAAATTTGCGACAGTATAAAACTATTTTTTGAATAATTTACTATAGAAAAGGCAATCCCTGGCGCACTTAAAATTTGCGACAGTATAAAATTATTTTTTAAATAATTTACTATAGAAAAGGCAATCCCTGGCGTAATTAAAATTTGCGACAGTAGAAAATTATTTTTTGAATAATTTACTATAGAAAAGGCAATCCCTGGCGTAATTAAAATTTGCGACAGTTGAAAATTATTTTTTGAATAATTTACTATAGAAAAGGCAATCCCTGGCGTAATTAAAATTTGCGACAGTAGAAAATTATTTTTTGAATAATTTACTATAGAAAAGGCAATCCCTGGCGTAATTAAAATTTGCGACAGTATAAGATTATTTTTTGAATAATTTACTATAGAAAAGGCAATCCCTGGCGTAATTAAAATTTGCGACAGTAGAAAATTATTTTTTGAATAATTTACTATAGAAAAGGCAATCCCTGGCGTAATTAAAATTTGCGACAGTAGAAAATTATTTTTTGAATAATTTACTATAGAAAAGGCAATCCCTTGCGTATTTAAAATTTGCGACAGTAAAAAATTAATTTGTGAGAAATTTACTATATAAAAGGCAATCCCTGGGATATTTAAAATTTGCGACAGTAAAAAATTATTTTTTTGCAAAATTTACTATAGAAAAGGCAATCCCTGGCGTATTTAAAATTTGCGACGGTAAAAAATTATTTTTTGAATAATTTACTATAGAAAAGGCAATCCCTGGCGCAATTAAAATTTGCGACAGTAGAAAATTATTTTTTGAATAATTTACTGTAGAAAGGCAATTCCTGGCGCACTTAAAATTTGCGACAGTATAAAATTATTTTTTGAATAATTTACTATAGAAAAGGCAATCCCTGGCGTATTTAAAATTTTGCGACAGTAAAAAATTATTTTTTGAATAATTTACTATAGAAAAGGCAATCCCAGGCGCAATTACAATTTGCGACAGTAGAAAATTATTTTTTGAATAATTTACTATAGAAAAGGCAATTCCTGGCGTAATTAAAATTTGCGACAGTAGAAAATTATTTTTTGAATAATTTACTATAGAAAAGGCAATCCCTGGCGTATTTAAAATTTTCGACAGTAAAAAATTATTTTTTGAATAATTTACTATAGAAAAGGCAATCCCTGGCGGATTTGAAATTTGCGACAGTAAAAAATTATTTTTTGAATAATTTACTATAGAAAAGACAATCCCTGGCGTAATTAAAATTTGCGAGAGTAGAAAATTATTTTTTGAAAAGTTTACTATAGAAAAGGCAATCCCTGGCGTAATTAAAATTTGCGACATTTGAAAATAATTTTTTGAATAATTTACTATAGAAAAGGCAATCCCTGGCGTAATTAAAATTTGCAACAGTATAAAATTATTTTTTGAATAATTTACTATAGAAAAGCAATCCCTGGCGCACTTAAAATTTGCGACAGTAAAAAATTATTTTTTGAATAATTTACTATAGAAAAGGCAATCCCTGGCGTAATTAAAATTTGCGACAGTAGAAAATTATTTTTTGAAAAGTTTACTATAGAAAAGGCAACCCCTGGCGTAATTAAAATTTGCGACAGTAAAAAATTATTTTTTGAATAATTTACTATAGAAAAGGCAATACCTGGCGCACTTAAAATTTGCGACAGTACAAAATTAATTTGTGAGAAATTTACTATAGAAAAGGCAATCCCTGGCGTAATTAAAACTTGCGATAGTAAAAAATTATTTTTTGATTAATTTACTATAGAAAAGGCAATCCCTGGCGGATTTGAAATTTGCGACTGTAAAAAATTATTTTTTGAATAATTTACTATAGAAAAGGCAATCCCTGGCGTAATTAAAATTTGCGACAGTATAAAATTATTTTTTGAATAATTTATTATAGAAAAGGCATTCCCTGGCGTAATTAAAATTTGCGACAGTAGAAAATTATTTTTTGAATAATTTACTATAGAAAAGGCAATCCCTGGCGTAATTAAAATTTGCGACAGTAAAAAATTATTTTTTGAATAATTTACTATAGAAAAGGCAATCCCTGGCGCACTTAAAATTTGCGAGAGTACAAAATTAATTTGTGAGAAATTTACTATAGAAAAGGCAATCCCTGGCGTAATTAAAACTTGCGATAGTAAAAAATTATTTTTTGAATAATTTACTATAGAAAAGGCAATCCCTGGCGGATTTGAAATTTGCGACAGTAAAAAATTATTTTTTGAATAATTTACTATAGAAAAGGCAATCCCTGGCGTAATTAAAATTTGCGACAGTATAAAATTATTTTTTGAATAATTTACTATAGAAAAGGCAATCCCTGGCGTAATTAAAATTTGCGACGGTAGAAAATTATTTTTTGAATAATTTACTATAGAAAAGGCAATCCCTGGCGTAATTAAAATTTGCGACAGTAGAAAATTATTTTTTGAATAATTTACTATAGAAAAGGCAATCCCTGGCGTAATTAAAATTTGCCACAGTAGAAAATTATTTTTTGAATAATTTACTGTAGAAAAGGCAATCCCTGGCGCAATTAAAATTTGCGACAGTAAAAAATTATTTTTTGCAAAATTTACTATAGAAAAGGCAATCCCTGGCGCACTTAAAATTTGCGACAGTATAAAATTATTTTTTGAATAATTTACTATAGAAAAGGCAATCCCTGGCGTAATTAAAATTTGCGACAGTATAAAATTATTTTTTGAATATTTTACTATAGAAAAGGCAATCCCTGGCGCACTTAAAGTTTGCGACAGTATAAAATTATTTTTTGAATAATTTACTATAGAAAAGGCAATCCCTGGCGTAATTAAAATTTGCGACAGTAGAAAATTATTTTTTGAATAATTTACTATAGAAAAGGCAATCCCTGGCGTAATTAAAATTTGCGACAGTTGAAAATTATTTTTTGAATAATTTACTATAGAAAAGGCAATCCCTGGCGTAATTAAAATTTGCGACAGTAGAAAATTATTTTTTGAATAATTTACTATAGAAAAGGCAATCCCTGGCGTAATTAAAATTTGCGACAGTATAAAATTATTTTTTGAATAATTTACTATAGAAAAGGCAATCCCTGGCGTAATTAAAATTTGCGACAGTAGAAAATTATTTTTTGAATAATTTACTATAGAAAAGGCAATCCCTGGCGTAATTAAAATTTGCGACAGTAGAAAATTATTTTTTGAATAATTTACTATAGAAAAGGCAATCCCTGGCGTATTTAAAATTTGCGACAGTAAAAAATTAATTTGTGAGAAATTTACTATAGAAAAGGCAATCCCTGGGATATTTAAAATTTGCGACAGTAAAAAATTATTTTTTTGCAAAATTTACTATAGAAAAGGCAATCCCTGGCGTATTTAAAATTTGCGACAGTAAAAAATTATTTTTTGAATAATTTACTATAGAAAAGGCAATCCCTGGCGTAATTAAAATTTGCGACAGTAGAAAATTATTTTTTGAATAATTTACTGTAGAAAGGCAATTCCTGGCGCACTTAAAATTTGCGACAGTATAAAATTATTTTTTGAATAATTTACTATAGAAAAGGCAATCCCTGGCGTATTTAAAATTTTGCGACAGTAAAAAATTATTTTTTGAGTAATTTACTATAGAAAAGGCAATCCCAGGCGCAATTACAATTTGCGACAGTAGAAAATTATTTTTTGAATAATTTACTATAGAAAAGGCAATCCCTGGCGTAATTAAAATTTGCGACAGTAGAAAATTATATTTTGAATAATTTACTATAGAAAAGGCAATCCCTGGCGTATTTAAAATTTGCGACAGTAAAAAATTATTTTTTGAATAATTTACTATAGAAAAGGCAATCCCTGGCCGATTTGAAATTTGCGACAGTAAAAAATTATTTTTTGAATAATTTACTATAGAAAAGGCAATCCCTGGCGTAATTAAAATTTGCGACAGTAGAAAATTATTTTTTGAAAAGTTTACTATAGAAAAGGCAATCCCTGGCGTAATTAAAATTTGCGACAGTAAAAAATTATTTTTTGAATAATTTACTATAGAAAAGGCAATCCCTGGCGCACTTAAAATTTGCGACAGTACAAAATTAATTTGTGAGAAATTTACTATAGAAAAGGCAATCCCTGGCGTAATTAAAACTTGCGATAGTAAAAAATTATTTTTTGAATAATTTACTATAGAAAAGGCAATCCCTGGCGGATTTGAAATTTGCGACAGTAAAAAATTATTTTTTGAATAATTTACTATTGAAAAGGCAATCCCTGGCGTAATTAAAATTTGCGACAGTATAAAATTATTTTTTGAATAATTTACTCTAGAAAAGGCAATCCCTGGCGTAATTAAAATTTGCGAAAGTAGAAAATTATTTTTTGAATAATTTACTATAGAAAAGGCAATCCCTGGCGTAATTAAAATTTGCGACAGTAGAAAATTATTTTTTGAATAATTTACTATAGAAAAGGCAATCCCTGGTGTATTTAAAATTTGCGACAGTAAAAAATTAATTTGTGAGAAATTTACTATAGAAAAGGCAATCCCTGGGATATTTAAAATTTGCGACAGTAAAAAATTATTTTTTTGCAAAATTTACTATAGAAAAGGCAATCCCTGGCGTAATTAAAATTTGCGACAGTAAAAAATTATTTTTTGAATAATTTACTATAGAAAAGGCAATCCCTGGCGCACTTAAAATTTGCGACATTTGAAAATTATTTTTTGAATAATTTACTATAGAAAAGGCAATCCCTGGCGTAATTAAAATTTGCGACAGTAGAAAATTATTTTTTGAATAATTTACTATAGAAAAGGCAATCCCTGGCGCACTTAAAATTTGCGACAGTAAAAAATTATTTTTTGAATAATTTACTATAGAAAAGGCAATCCCTGGCGTAATTAAAATTTGCAACAGTATAAAATTATTTTTTGAATAATTTACTATAGAAAAGCAATCCCTGGCGCACTTAAAATTTGCGACAGTAAAAAATTATTTTTTGAATAATTTACTATAGAAACGGCAATCCCTGGCGTAATTAAAATTTGCGACAGTAAAAAATTATTTTTTGAATAATTTACTATAGAAAAGGCAATCCCTGGCGTAATTAAAATTTGCGACAGTAGAAAATTATTTTTTGAATAATTTACTGTAGAAAAGGCAATCCCTGGCGCAATTAAAATTTGCGACAGTAAAAAATTATTTTTTGCAAAATTTACTATAGAAAAGGCAATCCCTGGCGCACTTAAAATTTGCGACAATATAAAATTATTTTTTGAATAATTTACTATAGAAAAGGCAATCCCTGGCGTAATTAAAATTTGCGACAGTATAAAATTATTTTTTGAATAATTTACTATAGAAAAGGCAATCCCTGGCTCACTTAAAATTTGCGACAGTATAAAATTATTTTTTGAATAATTTACTATAGAAAAGGCAATCCCTGGCGCAATTACAATTTGCGACAGTTGAAAATTATTTTTTGAATAATTTACTATAGAAAAGGCAATCCCTGGCGCAATTAAAATTTGCGACAGTAAAAAATTATTTTTTGCAAAATTTACTATAGAAAAGGCAATGCCTGGCGCACTTAAAATTTGCGACAGTAAAAAATTATTTTTTGAATAATTTACTATAGAAAAGGCAATCCCTGGCGTAATTAAAATTTGCGACATTTGAAAATTATTTTTTGAATAATTTACTATAGAAAAGGCAATCCCTGGCGTAATTAAAATTTGCGACAGTAAAAAATTATTTTTTGAATAATTTACTATAGAAAAGGCAATCCCTGGCGTAATTAAAATTTGCGACAGTTGAAAATTATTTTTTGAATAATTTACTATAGAAAAGGCAATCCCTGGCGTAATTAAAATTTGCGACAGTAGAAAATTATTTTTTGAATAATTTACTATAGAAAAGGCAATCCCTGGCGTAATTAAAATTTGCGACAGTATAAAATTATTTTTTGAATAATTTACTATAGAAAAGGCAATCCCTGGCGTAATTAAAATTTGCGACAGTAGAAAATTATTTTTTGAATAATTTACTATAGAAAAGGCAATCCCTGGCGTAATTAAAATTTGCGACAGTAGAAAATTATTTTTTGAATAATTTACTATAGAAAAGGCAATCCCTGGCGTAATTAAAATTTGCGACAGTATAAAATTATCTTTTGAATAATTTACTATAGAAAAGGCAATCCCTGGCGTAATTAAAATTTGCGACAGTAGAAAATTATTTTTTGAATAATTTACTATAGAAAAGGCAATCCCAGGCGTAATTAAAATTTGCGACAGTAGAAAATTATTTTTTGAATAATTTACTATAGAAAAGGCAATCCATGGCGTAATTAAAATTTGCGACAGTATAAAATTATTTTTTGAATAATTTACTATAGAAAAGGCAATCCCTGGCGTAATTAAAATTTGCGACAGTAGAAAATTATTTTTTGAATAATTTACTATAGAAAAGGCAATCCCTGGCGTAATTAAAATTTGCGGCAGTTGAAAATTATTTTTTGAATAATTTACTATAGAAAAGGCAATCCCTGGCGTAATTAAAATTTGCGACAGTAGAAAATTATTTTTTGAATAATTTACTATAGAAAAGGCAATCCCTGGCGTAATTAAAATTTGCGACAGTATAAAATTATTTTTTGAATAATTTACTATAGAAAAGGCAATCCCTGGCGTAATTAAAATTTGCGACAGTAGAAAATTATTTTTTGAATAATTTACTATAGAAAAGGCAATCCCTGGCGTAATTAAAATTTGCGACAGTAGAAAATTATTTTTTGAATAATTTACTATAGAAAAGGCAATCCCTGGCGCAATTAAAATTTGCGACAGTAAAAACTTATTTTTTGCAAAATTTACTATAGAAAAGGCAATCCCTGGCGCACTTAAAATTTGCGACAGTAAAAAATTATTTTTTGAATAATTTACTATAGAAAAGGCAATCCCTGGCGTAATTAAAATTTGCGACAGTTGAAAATTATTTTTTGAATAATTTACTATAGAAAAGGCAATCCCTGGCGTATTTAAAATTTGCGACAGTATAAAATTATTTTTTGAATAATTTACTATAGAAAAGGCAATCCCTGGCGTAATTAAAATTTGCGACAGTTGAAAATTATTTTTTGAATAATTTACTATAGAAAAGGCAATCCCTGGCGTATTTAAAATTTGCGACAGTAGAAAATTATTTTTTGAATAATTTACTATAGAAAAGGCAATCCCTGGCGTAATTAAAATTTGCGGCAGTTGAAAATTATTTTTTGAATAATTTACTATAGAAAAGGCAATCCCTGGCGTAATTAAAATTTGCGACAGTAGAAAATTATTTTTTGAATAATTGACTATAGAAAAGGCAATCCCTGGCGTAATTAAAATTTGCGACAGTATAAAATTATTTTTTGAATAATTTACTATAGAAAAGGCAATCCCTGGCGTAATTAAAACTTGCGACAGTAGAAAATTATTTTTTGAATAATTTACTATAGAAAAGGCAATCCCTGGCGTAATTAAAATTTGCGGCAGTTGAAAATTATTTTTTGAATAATTTACTATAGAAAAGGCAATCCCTGGCGTAATTAAAATTTGCGACAGGAGAAAATTATTTTTTGAATAATTTACTATAGAAAAGGCAATCCCTGGCGTAATTAAAATTTGCGACAGTATAAAATTATTTTTTGAATAATTTACTATAGAAAAGGCAATCCCTGGCGTAATTAAAATTTGCGACAGTAGAAAATAATTTTTTGAATAATTTACTATAGAAAAGGCAATCCCTGGCGTAATTAAAATTTGCGACAGTAGAAAATTATTTTTTGAATAATTTACTATAGAAAAGGCAATCCCTGGCGCAATTAAAATTTGCGACAGTAAAAACTTATTTTTTGCAAAATTTACTATAGAAAAGGCAATCCCTGGCGCACTTAAAATTTGCGAAAGTAAAAAATTATTTTTTGAATAAATTACTATAGAAAAGGCAATCCCTGGCGTAATTAAAATTTGCGACAGTTGAAAATTATTTTTTGAATAATTTACTATAGAAAAGGCAATCCCTGGCGTATTTAAAATTTGCGACAGTATAAAATTAATTTTTGAAAAATTTACTGTAGAAAAGTCAATCCCTGGCGCAATTAAAATTTGCGACAGTAAAAAATTATTTTTTGAATAATTTACTATAGAAAAGGCAATCCCTGGCGTAATTAAAATTTGCGACAGTAGAAAATTATTTTTTGAATAATTTACTATAGAAAAGGCAATCCCTGGCGCAATTAAAATTTGCGACAGTAAAAAATTATTTTTTTAATAATTTACTATAGAAAAGGCAATCCCTGGCGTAATTAAAATTTGCGACAGTAAAAAATTATTTTTTGAATAATTTACTATAGAAAAGGCAAACCCTGGCGTAATTAAAATTTGCGACAGTAGAAAATTATTTTTTGAATAATTTTCTATAGAAAAGGCAATCCCTGGCGCAATTAAAATTTGCGACAGTAGAAAATTATTTTTTGAATAATTTACTATAGAAAAGGCAATCCCTGGCGTAATTAAAATTTGTGACAGTAAAAAATTATTTTTTGAATAATTTACTATAGAAAAGGCAATCCCTGGTGCACTTAAAATTTGCGACAGTAAAAAATTATTTTTTGAATAATTTACTATAGAAAAGGCATTCCCTGGCGTAATTAAAATTTGCGACAGTAAAAAATTATTTTTTGAATAATTTACTATAGAAAAGGCAATCCCTGGCGCATTTAAAATTTGCGACAGTAAAAACTTATTTTTTGCAAAATTTACTATAAAAAAATGCAATCCCTGGCGCACTTAAAATTTGCGACAGTAAAAAATTATTTTTTGAATAATTTACTATAGAAAAGGCAATCCCTGGCGTAATTAAAATTTGCGACAGTTGAAAATTATTTTTTGAATAATTTACTATAGAAAAGGCAATCCCTGGCGTATTTAAAATTTGCGACAGTATAAAATTATTTTTTGAATAATTTACTATAGAAAAGGCAATCCCTGGCGTAATTAAAATTTGCGACAGTTGAAAATTATTTTTTGAATTTACTATAGAAAAGGCAATCCCTGGCGTATTTAAAATTTGCGACAGTAGAAAATTATTTTTTGAATAATTTACTATAGAAAAGGCAATCCCTGGCGTAATTAAAATTTGCGGCAGTTGAAAATTATTTTTTGAATAATTTACTATAGAAAAGGCAATCCCTGGCGTAATTAAAATTTGCGACAGTAGAAAATTATTTTTTGAATAATTGACTATAGAAAAGGCAATCCCTGGCGTAATTAAAATTTGCGACAGTATAAAATTATTTTTTGAATAATTTACTATAGAAAAGGCAATCCCTGGCGTAATTAAAATTTGCGACAGTAGAAAATTATTTTTTGAATAATTTACTATAGAAAAGGCAATCCCTGGCGTAATTAAAATTTGCGGCAGTTGAAAATTATTTTTTGAATAATTTACTATAGAAAAGGCAATCCCTGGCGTAATTAAAATTTGCGACAGGAGAAAATTATTTTTTGAATAATTTACTATAGAAAAGGCAATCCCTGGCGTAATTAAAATTTGCGACAGTATAAAATTATTTTTTGAATAATTTACTATAGAAAAGGCAATCCCTGGCGTAATTAAAATTTGCGACAGTAGAAAATAATTTTTTGAATAATTTACTATAGAAAAGGCAATCCCTGGCGTAATTAAAATTTGCGACAGTAGAAAATTATTTTTTGAATAATTTACTATAGAAAAGGCAATCCCTGGCGCAATTAAAATTTGCGACAGTAAAAACTTATTTTTTGCAAAATTTACTATAGAAAAGGCAATCCCTGGCGCACTTAAAATTTGCGAAAGTAAAAAATTATTTTTTGAATAATTTACTATAGAAAAGGCAATCCCTGGCGTAATTAAAATTTGCGACAGTTGAAAATTATTTTTTGAATAATTTACTATAGAAAAGGCAATCCCTGGCGTATTTAAAATTTGCGACAGTATAAAATTAATTTTTGAAAAATTTACTGTAGAAAAGTCAATCCCTGGCGCAATTAAAATTTGCGACAGTAAAAAATTATTTTTTGAATAATTTACTATAGAAAAGGCAATCCCTGGCGTAATTAAAATTTGCGACAGTAGAAAATTATTTTTTGAATAATTTACTATAGAAAAGGCAATCCCTGGCGCAATTAAAATTTGCGACAGTAAAAAATTATTTTTTTAATAATTTACTATAGAAAAGGCAATCCCTGGCGTAATTAAAATTTGCGACAGTAAAAAATTATTTTTTGAATAATTTACTATAGAAAAGGCAAACCCTGGCGTAATTAAAATTTGCGACAGTAGAAAATTATTTTTTGAATAATTTTCTATAGAAAAGGCAATCCCTGGCGCAATTAAAATTTGCGACAGTAGAAAATTATTTTTTGAATAATTTACTATAGAAAAGGCAATCCCTGGCGTAATTAAAATTTGTGACAGTAAAAAATTATTTTTTGAATAATTTACTATAGAAAAGGCAATCCCTGGTGCACTTAAAATTTGCGACAGTAAAAAATTATTTTTTTTTAATAATTTACTATAGAAAAGGCATTCCCTGGCGTAATTAAAATTTGCGACAGTAAAAAATTATTTTTTGAATAATTTACTATAGAAAAGGCAATCCCTGGCGCATTTAAAATTTGCGACAGTAAAAACTTATTTTTTGCAAAATTTACTATAGAAAAGGCAATCCCTGGCGCACTTAAAATTTGCGACAGTAAAAAATTATTTTTTGAATAATTTACTATAGAAAAGGCAATCCCTGGCGTAATTAAAATTTGCGACAGTAGAAAATAATTTTTTGAATAATTTACTATAGAAAAGGCAATCCCTGGCGTATTTAAAATTTGCGACAGTATAAAATTATTTTTTGAATAATTTACTATACAAAAGGCAATCCCTGGCGTAATTAAAATTTGCGACAGTTGAAAATTATTTTTTGAATAATTTACTATAGAAAAGGCAATCCCTGGCGTATTTAAAATTTGCGACAGTAGAAAATTATTTTTTGAATAATTTACTATAGAAAAGGCAATCCCTGGCGTAATTAAAATTTGCGGCAGTTGAAAATTATTTTTTGAATAATTTACTATAGAAAAGGCAATCCCTGGCGTAATTAAAATTTGCGACAGTAGAAAATTATTTTTTGAATAATTGACTATAGAAAAGTCAATCCCTGGCGTAATTAAAATTTGCGACAGTATAAAATTATTTTTTGAATAATTTACTATAGAAAAGGCAATCCCTGGCGTAATTAAAATTTGCGACAGTAGAAAATTATTTTTTGAATAATTTACTATAGAAAAGGCAATCCCTGGCGTAATTAAAATTTGCGGCAGTTGAAAATTATTTTTTGAATAATTTACTATAGAAAAGGCAATCCCTGGCGTAATTAAAATTTGCGACAGGAGAAAATTATTTTTTGAATAATTTACTATAGAAAAGGCAATCCCTGGCGTCATTAAAATTTGCGACAGTTTAAAATAATTTTTTGAATAATTTACTATAGAAAAGGCAATCCCTGGCGTAATTAAAATTTGCGACAGTAGAAAATTATTTTTTGAATAATTTACTATAGAAAAGGCAATCCCTGGCGTAATTAAAATTTGCGACAGTAGAAAATTATTTTTTGAATAATTTACTATAGAAAAGGCAATCCCTGGCGCAATTAAAATTTGCGACAGTAAAAACTTATTTTTTGCAAAATTTACTATAGAAAAGGCAATCCCTGGCGCACTTAAAATTTGCGAAAGTAAAAAATTATTTTTTGAATAATTTACTATAGAAAAGGCAATCCCTGGCGTAATTAAAATTTGCGACAGTTGAAAATTATTTTTTGAATAATTTACTATAGAAAAGGCAATCCCTGGCGTATTTAAAATTTGCGACAGTATAAAATTAATTTTTGAAAAATTTACTGTAGAAAAGTCAATCCCTGGCGCAATTAAAATTTGCGACAGTAAAAAATTATTTTTTGAATAATTTACTATAGAAAAGGCAATCCCTGGCGTAATTAAAATTTGCGACAGTAGAAAATTATTTTTTGAATAATTTACTATAGAAAAGGCAATCCCTGGCGCAATTAAAATTTGCGACAGTAAAAAATTATTTTTTTAATAATTTACTATAGAAAAGGCAATCCCTGGCGTAATTAAAATTTGCGACAGTAAAAAATTATTTTTTGAATAATTTACTATAGAAAAGGCAATCCCTGGCGTAATTAAAATTTGCGACAGTAGAAAATTATTTTTTGAATAATTTTCTATAGAAAAGGCAATCCCTGGCGCAATTAAAATTTGCGACAGTAGAAAATTATTTTTTGAATAATTTACTATAGAAAAGGCAATCCCAGGCGTAATTAAAATTTGTGACAGTAAAAAATTATTTTTTGAATAATTTACTATAGAAAAGGCAATCCCTGGTGCACTTAAAATTTGCGACAGTAAAAAATTATTTTTTGAATAATTTACTATAGAAAAGGCATTCCCTGGCGTAATTAAAATTTGCGACAGTAAAAAATTATTTTTTGAATAATTTACTATAGAAAAGGCAATCCCTGGCGCATTTAAAATTTGCGACAGTAAAAAATTATTTTTTGAATAATTTACTATAGAAAAGGCAATCCCTGGCGCACTAAAAATTTGCGACAGTAAAAAATTATTTTTTGCAAAATTTACTATAGAAAAGGCAATCCCTGGCGTAATTAAAATTTGCGACAGTATAAAATTATTTTTTGAATAATTTACTGTAGAAAAGGCAATCCCTGGCGTAATTAAAATTTGCGACAGTAGAAAATTATTTTTTGAATAATTTACTATAGAAAAGGCAATCCCTGGCGTAATTAAAATTTGCGACAGTTGAAAATTATTTTTTGAATAATTTACTATAGAAAAGGCAATCCCTGGCGTAATTAAAATTTGCGACAGTAGAAAATTATTTTTTGAATAATTTACTATAGAAAAGGCAATCCCTGGCGTAATTAAAATTTGCGACAGTATAAAATTATTTTTTGAATAATTTACTATAGAAAAGGCAATCCCTGGCGTAATTAAAATTTGCGACAGTAGAAAATTATTTTTTGAATAATTTACTATAGAAAAGGCAATCCCTGGCGTAATTAAAATTTGCGACAGTAGAAAATTATTTTTTGAATAATTTACTATAGAAAAGGCAATCCCTGGCGTATTTAAAATTTGCGGCAGTAAAAAATTAATTTGTGAGAAATTTACTATAGAAAAGGCAATCCCTGGGATATTTAAAATTTGCGACAGTAAAAAATTATTTTTTTGCAAAATTTACTATAGAAAAGGCAATCCCTGGCGTATTTAAAATTTGCGACAGTAAAAAATTATTTTTTGAATAATTTACCATAGAAAAGGCAATCCCTGGCCTAATTAAAATTTGCGACAGTATAAAATTATTTTTTGAATAATTTACTATAGAAAAGGCAATCCCTGGCGTATTTAAAATTTGCGACAGTAAAAAATTATTTTTTGCAAAATTTACTATAGAAAAGGCAATCCCTGGCGCAATTAAAATTTGCGACAGTATAAAATTATTTTTTGAATAATTTACTATAGAAAAGGCAATCCCTGGCGTAACTAAAATTTGCGAGAGTAGAAAATTATTTTTTGAATAATTTACTATGGAAAAGGCAATCCCTGGCGTAATTAAAATTTGCGACAGTAGAAAATTATTTTTTGAATAATTTACTATAGAAAAGGCAATCCCTGGCGCAATTAAAATTTGCGACAGTAAAAAATTATTTTTTGCAAAATTTACTATAGAAAAGGCAATCCCTGGCGTAATTAAAATTTGCGACAGTATAAAATTATTTTTTGAATAATTTACTATAGAAAAGGCAATCCCTGGCGTATTTAAAATTTGCGACAGTAAAAAATTATTTTTTGCAAAATTTACTATAGAAAAGGCAATCCCTGGCGTAATTAAAATTTGCGACAGTATAAAATTATTTTTTGAATAATTTACTATAGAAAAGGCAACCCCTGGCGTAATTAAAATTTGCGACAGTAGAAAATTATTTTTTGAATAATTTACTATAGAAAAGGCAATCCCTGGCGTAATTAAAATTTGCGACAGTTGAAAATTATTTTTTGAATAATTTACTATAGAAAAGGCAATCCCTGGCGTATTTAAAATTTGCGACAGTAAAAAATTATTTTTTGAATAATTTACTATAGAAAAGGCAATCCCTGGCGTAATTAAAATTTGCGACAGTAAAAAATTATTTTTTGAATAATTTACTATAGAAAGGCAATCCCTGGCGCACTTAAAATTTGCGACAGTAAAAAAATATTTTTTGAATAATTTACTATAGAAAAGGCAATCCCTGGCGCACTTAAAATTTGCGACAGTAAAAAATTATTTTTTGAATAATTTACTATAGAAAAGGCAATCCCTAGCGTAATTAAAATTTGCGACAGTAAAAAATTATTTTTTGAATAATTTACTATAGAAAAGGCAATCCCTGGCGCACTTAAAATTTGCGACAGTAAAAAATTATTTTTTGAATAATTTACTATAGAAAAGGCAATCCCTGGCGTAATTAAAATTTGCGACAGTAGACAATTATTTTTTGAATAATTTACTATAGAAAAGGCAATCCCTGGCGTATTTAAAATTTGCGACAGTAAAAAATTAATTTGTGAAAAATTTACCTGGCGAAATTGAAATTTTCGAGAGTAAAAAATTATTTTTTTGGATAATTTACTATAGAAAAGGCAATCCCTGGCGCACTTAAAATTTGCGACAGTAAAAAATTACTTTTTGAATAATTTACTATAGAAAAGGCGTAATTAAAATTTGCGACAGTAGAAAATTATTTTTTGAATAATTTACTATAGAAAAGGCAATCCCTGGCGTATTTAAAATTTGCGACAGTAAAAAATTAATTTGTGAAAAACTTACCTGGCGAAATTGAAATTTTCGAGAGTAAAAAATTATTTTTTGAATAATTTACTATAGAAAAGGCAATCCCTGGCGTAATTAAAATTTGCGACAGTATAAAATTATTTTTTGAATAATTTACTACAGAAAAGGCAATCCCTGGCGTAATTAAAATTTGCGACAGTAGAAAATTATTTTTTGAATAATTTACTATGGAAAAGGCAATCCCTGGCGTAATTAAAATTTGCGACACTTGAAAATTATTTTTTGAATAATTTACTATAGAAAAGGCAATCCCTGGCGCAATTAAAATTTGCGACAGTAAAAAATTATTTTTTTAATAATTTACTATAGAAAAGGCAATCCCTGGCGTAATTAAAATTTGCGACAGTAAAAAATTATTTTTTGAATAATTTACTATAGAAAAGGCAATCCCTGGCGTAATTAAAATTTGCGACAGTATAAAATTATTTTTTGAATAATTTACTACAGAAAAGGCAATCCCTGGCGTAATTAAAATTTGCGACAGTAGAAAATTATTTTTTGAATAATTTACTATAGAAAAGGCAATCCCTGGCGTAATTAAAATTTGCGACAGTAGAAAATTATTTTTTGAATAATTTACTATAGAAAAGGCAATCCCTGGCGCAATTAAAATTTGCGACAGTAAAAACTTATTTTTTGCAAAATTTACTATAGAAAAGGCAATCCCTGGCGCACTTAAAATTTGCGAAAGTAAAAAATTATTTTTTGAATAATTTACTATAGAAAAGGCAATCCCTGGCGTATTTAAAATTTGCGACAGTATAAAATTAATTTTTGAAAAATTTACTGTAGAAAAGTCAATCCCTGGCGCAATTAAAATTTGCGACAGTAAAAAATTATTTTTTGAATAATTTACTATAGAAAAGGCAATCCCTGGCGTAATTAAAATTTGCGACAGTAGAAAATTATTTTTTGAATAATTTACTATAGAAAAGGCAATCCCTGGCGCAATTAAAATTTGCGACAGTAAAAAATTATTTTTTTAATAATTTACTATAGAAAAGGCAATCCCTGGCGTAATTAAAATTTGCGACAGTAAAAAAATTATTTTTTGAATAATTTACTATAGAAAAGGCAATCCCTGGCGTAATTAAAATTTGCGACAGTAGAAAATTATTTTTTGAATAATTTACTATAGAAAAGGCAATCCCTGGCGCAATTAAAATTTGCGACAGTAGAAAATTATTTTTTGAATAATTTACTATAGAAAAGGCAATCCCTGGCGTAATTAAAATTTGTGACAGTAAAAAATTATTTTTTGAATAATTTACTATAGAAATGGCAATCCCTGGTGCACTTAAAATTTGCGACAGTAAAAAATTATTTTTTGAATAATTTACTATAGAGAAGGCATTCCCTGGCGTAATTAAAATTTGCGACAGTAAAAAATTATTTTTTGAATAATTTACTATAGAAAAGGCAATCCCTGGCGCATTTAATATTTGCGACAGTAAAAAATTATTTTTTGAATAATTTACTATAGAAAAGGCAATCCCTGGCGCAATTAAAATTTGCGACAGTAGAAAATTATTTTTTGAATAATTTACTATAGAAAAGGCAATCCCTGGCGTAATTAAAATTTGTGACAGTAAAAAATTATTTTTTGAATAATTTACTATAGAAATGGCAATCCCTGGTGCACTTAAAATTTGCGACAGTAAAAAATTATTTTTTGAATAATTTACTATAGAGAAGGCATTCCCTGGCGTAATTAAAATTTGCGACAGTAAAAAATTATTTTTTGAATAATTTACTATAGAAAAGGCAATCCCTGGCGCATTTAATATTTGCGACAGTAAAAAATTATTTTTTGAATAATTTACTATAGAAAAGGCAATCCCTGGCGCACTAAAAATTTGCGACAGTAAAAAATTATTTTTTGCAAAATTTACTATAGAAAAGGCAATCCCTGGCGTATTTAAAATTTGCGACAGTAAAAAATTAATTTGTGAAAAATTTACCTGGCGAAATTGAAATTTTCGAGAGTAAAAAATTATTTTTTGGATAATTTACTATAGAAAAGGCAATCCCTGGCGCACTTAAAATTTGCGACAGTAAAAAATTACTTTTTGAATAATTTACTATAGAAAAGGCGTAATTAAAATTTGCGACAGTAGAAAATTATTTTTTGAATAATTTACTATAGAAAAGGCAATCCCTGGCGTATTTAAAATTTGCGACAGTAAAAAATTAATTTGTGAAAAATTTACCTGGCGAAATTGAAATTTTCGAGAGTAAAAAATTATTTTTTGAATAATTTACTATAGAAAAGGCAATCCCTGGCGCACTTAAAATTTGCGACAGTAAAAAATTACTTTTTGAATAATTTACTATAGAAAAGGCAATCCCTGGCGTAATTAAAATTTGCGACAGTAGAAAATTATTTTTTGAATAATTTACTATAGAAAATGCAATCCCTGGCGCAATTAAAATTTGCGACAGTAAAAAATTATTTTTTTAATAATTTACTATAGAAAAGGCAATCCCTGGCGTAATTAAAATTTGCGACAGTTGAAAATTATTTTTTGAATAATTTACTATAGAAAAGGCAATCCCTGGCGTAATTAAAATTTGCGACAGTAGAAAATTATTTTTTGAATAATTTACTATAGAAAAGGCAATCCCTGGCGTAATTAAAATTTGCGACAGTATAAAATTATTTTTTGAATAATTTACTATAGAAAAGGCAATCCCTGGCGTAATTAAAATTTGCGACAGTAGAAAATTATTTTTTGAATAATTTACTATAGAAAAGGCAATCCCTGGCGTAATTAAAATTTGCGACAGTAGAAAATTATTTTTTGAATAATTTACTATAGAAAAGGCAATCCCTGGCGCAATTAAAATTTGCGACAGTAAAAACTTATTTTTTGCAAAATTTACTATAGAAAAGGCAATCCCTGGCGCACTTAAAATTTGCGAAAGTAAAAAATTATTTTTTGAATAATTTACTATAGAAAAGGCAATCCCTGGCGTAATTAAAATTTGCGACAGTTGAAAATTATTTTTTGAATAATTTACTATAGAAAATGCAATCCCTGGCGCAATTAAAATTTGCGACAGTAAAAAATTATTTTTTGAATAATTTACTATAGAAAAGGCAATCCCTGGCGTAATTAAAATTTGCGACAGTAGACAATTATTTTTTGAATAATTTACTATAGAAAAGGCAATCCCTGGCGTATTTAAAATTTGCGACAGTAAAAAATTAATTTGTGAAAAATTTACCTGGCGAAATTGAAATTTTCGAGAGTAAAAAATTATTTTTTGGATAATTTACTATAGAAAAGGCAATCCCTGGCGCACTTAAAATTTGCGACAGTAAAAAATTACTTTTTGAATAATTTACTATAGAAAAGGCGTAATTAAAATTTGCGACAGTAGAAAATTATTTTTTGAATAATTTACTATAGAAAAGGCAATCCCTGGCGTATTTAAAATTTGCGACAGTAAAAAATTAATTTGTGAAAAATTTACCTGGCGAAATTGAAATTTTCGAGAGTAAAAAATTATTTTTTGAATAATTTACTATAGAAAAGGCAATCCCTGGCGCACTTAAAATTTGCGACAGTAAAAAATTACTTTTTGAATAATTTACTATAGAAAAGGCAATCCCTGGCGTAATTAAAATTTGCGACAGTAGAAAATTATTTTTTGAATAATTTACTATAGAAAATGCAATCCCTGGCGCAATTAAAATTTGCGACAGTAAAAAATTATTTTTTTAATAATTTACTATAGAAAAGGCAATCCCTGGCGTAATTAAAATTTGCGACAGTAAAAAATTATTTTTTGAATAATTTACTATAGAAAAGGCAATCCCTGGCGCATTTAAAATTTGCGACAGTAAAAAATTATTTTTTAATAATTTACTATAGAAAAGGCAATCCCTGGCGTAATTAAAATTTGCGACAGTAAAAAATTATTTTTTGAATAATTTACTATAGAAAAGGCAATCCCTGGCGTAATTAAAATTTGCGACAGTATAAAATTATTTTTTGAATAATTTACTATAGAAAAGGCAATCCCTGGCGTAATTAAAATTTGCGACAGTAGAAAATTATTTTTTGAATAATTTACTATAGAAAAGGCAATCCCTGGCGTAATTAAAATTTGCGACAGTAGAAAATTATTTTTTGAATAATTTACTATAGAAAAGGCAATCCCTGGCGCAATTAAAATTTGCGACAGTAAAAACTTATTTTTTGCAAAATTTACTATAGAAAAGGCAATCCCTGGCGCACTTAAAATTTGCGAAAGTAAAAAATTATTTTTTGAATAATTTACTATAGAAAAGGCAATCCCTGGCGTAATTAAAATTTGCGACAGTTGAAAATTATTTTTTGAATAATTTACTATAGAAAAGGCAATCCCTGGCGTATTTAAAATTTGCGACAGTATAAAATTAATTTTTGAAAAATTTACTTTAGAAAAGTCAATCCCTGGCGCAATTAAAATTTGCGACAGTAAAAAATAATTTTTTGAATAATTTACTATAGAAAAGGCAATCCCTGGCATAATTAAAATTTGCGACAGTAGAAAATTATTTTTTGAATAATTTACTATAGAAAAGGCAATCCCTGGCGCAATTAAAATTTGCGACAGTAAAAAATTATTTTTTTAATAATTTACTATAGAAAAGGCAATCCCTGGCGTAATTAAAATTTGCGACAGTAAAAAATTATTTTTTGAATAATTTACTATAGAAAAGGCAATCCCTGGCGTAATTAAAATTTGCGACAGTATAAAATTATTTTTTGAATAATTTTCTGTAGAAAAGGCAATCCCTGGCGTAATTAAAATTTGCGACATAAGATAATTATTTTTTGAATAATTTACTATAGAAAAGGCAATCCCTGGCGTAATTAAAATTTGCGACAGTATAAAATTATTTTTTGAATAATTTACTATAGAAAAGGCAATCCCTGGCGTAATTAAAATTTGCGACAGTAGAAAATTATTTTTTGAATAATTTACTATAGAAAAGGCAATCCCTGGCGTAATTAAAATTTGCGACAGTAGAAAATTATTTTTTGAATAATTTACTATAGAAAAGGCAATCCCTGGCGTAATTAAAATTTGCGACAGTATAAAATTATTTTTTGAATAATTTACTATAGAAAAGGCAATCCCTGGCGTAATTAAAATTTGCGACAGTAGAAAATTATTTTTTGAATAATTTACTATAGAAAAGGCAATCCCTGGCGTAATTAAAATTTGCGACAGTAGAAAATTATTTTTTGAATAATTTACTATAGAAATGGCAATCCCTGGCGCAATTAAAATTTGCGACAGTAAAAAACTATTTTTTTAATAATTTACTATAGAAAAGGCAATCCCTGGCGTAATTAAAATTTGCGACAGTAAAAAATTATTTTTTGAATAATTTACTATAGAAAAGGCAATCCCTGGCGTAATTAAAATTTGCGACAGTATAAAATTATTTTTTGAATAATTTACTGTAGAAAAGGCAATCCCTGGCGTAATTAAAATTTGCGACAGTAGATAATTATTTTTTGAATAATTTACTATAGAAAAGGCAATCCCTGGCGTAATTAAAATTTGCGACAGTTGAAAATTATTTTTTGAATAATTTACTATAGAAAAGGCAATCCCTGGCGTAATTAAAATTTGCGACAGTAGAAAATTATATTTTGAATAATTTACTATAGAAAAGGCAATCCCTGGCGTAATTAAAATTTGCGACAGTATAAAATTATTTTTTGAATAATTTACTATAGAAAAGGCAATCCCTGGCGCAATTAAAATTTGCGACAGTAAAAACTTATTTTTTGCAAAATTTACTATAGAAAAGGCAATCCCTGGCGCACTTAAAATTTGCGAAAGTAAAAAATTATTTTTTGAATAATTTACTATAGAAAAGGCAATCCCTGGGGTAATTAAAATTTGCGACAGTTGAAAATTATTTTTTGAATAATTTACTATAGAAAATGCAATCCCTGGCGCAATTAAAATTTGCGACAGTAAAAAATTATTTTTTGAATAATTTACTATAGAAAAGGCAATCCCTGGCGTAATTAAAATTTGCGACAGTAGACAATTATTTTTTGAATAATTTACTATAGAAAAGGCAATCCCTGGCGTATTTAAAATTTGCGACAGTAAAAAATTAATTTGTGAAAAATTTACCTGGCGAAATTGAAATTTTCGAGAGTAAAAAATTATTTTTTGGATAATTTACTATAGAAAAGGCAATCCCTGGCGCACTTAAAATTTGCGACAGTAAAAAATTACTTTTTGAATAATTTACTATAGAAAAGGCGTAATTAAAATTTGCGACAGTAGAAAATTATTTTTTGAATAATTTACTATAGAAAAGGCAATCCCTGGCGTATTTAAAATTTGCGACAGTAAAAAATTAATTTGTGAAAAATTTACCTGGCGAAATTGAAATTTTCGAGAGTAAAAAATTATTTTTTGAATAATTTGCTATAGAAAAGGCAATCCCTGGCGCACTTAAAATTTGCGACAGTAAAAAATTACTTTTTGAATAATTTACTATAGAAAAGGCAATCCCTGGCGTAATTAAAATTTGCGACAGTAGAAAATTATTTTTTGAATAATTTACTATAGAAAATGCAATCCCTGGCGCAATTAAAATTTGCGACAGTAAAAAATTATTTTTTTAATAATTTACTATAGAAAAGGCAATCCCTGGCGTAATTAAAATTTGCGACAGTAAAAAATTATTTTTTGAATAATTTACTATAGAAAAGGCAATCCCTGGCGCAATTAAAATTTGCGACAGTAAAAAATTATTTTTTTAATAATTTACTATAGAAAAGGCAATCCCTGGCTTAATTAAAATTTGCGACAGTAAAAAATTATTTTTTGAATAATTTACTATAGAAAAGGCAATCCCTGGCGTAATTAAAATTTGCGACAGTATAAAATTATTTTTTGAATAATTTACTATAGAAAAGGCAATCTCTGGCGTAATTAAAATTTGCGACAGTTGAAAATTATTTTTTGAATAATTTACTATAGAAAAGGCAATCCCTGGCGTAATTAAAATTTGCGACAGTAGAAAATTATTTTTTGAATAATTTACTATAGAAAAGGCAATCCCTGGCGCAATTAAAATTTGCGACAGTAAAAACTTATTTTTTGCAAAATTTACTATAGAAAAGGCAATCCCTGGCGCACTTAAAATTTGCGAAAGTAAAAAATTATTTTTTGAATAATTTACTAAAGAAAAGGCAATCCCTGGCGTAATTAAAATTTGCGACAGTTGAAAATTATTTTTTGAATAATTTACTATAGAAAAGGCAATCCCTGGCGTATTTAAAATTTGCGACAGTATAAAATTAATTTTTGAAAAATTTACTGTAGAAAAGTCAATCCCTGGCGCAATTAAAATTTGCGACAGTAAAAAATTATTTTTTGAATAATTTACTATAGAAAAGGCAATCCCTGGCGTAATTAAAATTTGCGAGAGTAGAAAATTATTTTTTGAATAATTTACTATAGAAAAGGCAATCCCTGGCGCAATTAAAATTTGCGACAGTAAAAAATTATTTTTTGAATAATTTACTATAGAAAAGGCAATCCCTGGCGTAATTAAAATTTGCGACAGTAGAAAATTATTTTTTGAATAATTTACTATAGAAAAGGCAATCCCTGGCGTAATTAAAATTTGCGACAGTATAAAATTATTTTTTGAATTATTTACTATAGAAAAGGCAATCCCTGGCGTAATTAAAATTTGCGACAGTAGAAAATTATTTTTTGAATAATTTACTATAGAAAAGGCAATCCCTGGCGTAATTAAAATTTGCGACAGTAGAAAATTATTTTTTGAATAATTTACTATAGAAAAGGCAATCCCTGGCGCAATTAAAATTTGCGACAGTAAAAACTTATTTTTTGCAAAATTTACTATAGAAAAGGCAATCCCTGGCGCACTTAAAATTTGCGAAAGTAAAAAATTATTTTTTGAATAATTTACTATAGAAAAGGCAATCCCTGGCGTAATTAAAATTTGCGACAGTTGAAAATTATTTTTTGAATAATTTACTATAGAAAATGCAATCCCTGGCGCAATTAAAATTTGCGACAGTAAAAAATTATTTTTTGAATAATTTACTATAGAAAAGGCAATCCCTGGCGTAATTAAAATTTGCGACAGTAGACAATTATTTTTTGAATAATTTACTATAGAAAAGGCAATCCCTGGCGTATTTAAAATTTGCGACAGTAAAAAATTAATTTGTGAAAAATTTACCTGGCGAAATTGAAATTTTCGAGAGTAAAAAATTATTTTTTGGATAATTTACTATAGAAAAGGCAATTCCTGGCGCACTTAAAATTTGCGACAGTAAAAAATTACTTTTTGAATAATTTACTATAGAAAAGGCGTAATTAAAATTTGCGACAGTAGAAAATTATTTTTTGAATAATTTACTATAGAAAAGGCAATCCCTTGCGTATTTAAAATTTGCGACAGTAAAAAATTAATTTGTGAAAAATTTACCTGGCGAAATTGAAATTTTCGAGAGTAAAAAATTATTTATTGAATAATTTACTATAGAAAAGGCAATCCCTGGCGCACTTAAAATTTGCGACAGTAAAAAATTACTTTTTGAATAATTTACTATAGAAAAGGCAATCCCTGGCGTAATTAAAATTTGCGACAGTAGAAAATTATTTTTTGAATAATTTACTATAGAAAATGCAATCCCTGGCGCAATTAAAATTTGCGACAGTAAAAAATTATTTTTTTAATAATTTACTATAGAAAAGGCAATCCCTGGCGTAATTAAAATTTGCGACAGTAAAAAATTATTTTTTGAATAATTTACTATAGAAAAGGCAATCCCTGGCGCAATTAAAATTTGCGACAGTAAAAAATTATTTTTTTAATAATTTACTATATAAAAGGCAATCCCTGGCGTAATTAAAATTTGCGACAGTAAAAAATTATTTTTTGAATAATTTACTATAGAAAAGGCAATCCCTGGCGTAATTAAAATTTGCGACAGTATAAAATTATTTTTTGAATAATTTACTATAGAAAAGGCAATCCCTGGCGTAATTAAAATTTGCGACAGTTGAAAATTATTTTTTGAATAATTTACTATAGAAAAGGCAATCCCTGGCGTATTTAAAATTTGCGACAGTATAAAATTAATTTTTGAAAAATTTACTGTAGAAAAGTCAATCCCTGGCGCAATTAAAATTTGCGACTGTAAAAAATTATTTTTTGAATAATTTACTATAGAAAAGGCAATCCCTGGCGTAATTAAAATTTGCGACAGTAGAAAATTATTTTTTGAATAATTTACTATAGAAAAGGCAATCCCTGGCGCAATTAAAATTTGCGACAGTAAAAAATTATTTTTTTAATAATTTACTATAGAAAAGGCAATCCCTGGCGTAATTAAAATTTGCGACAGTAAAAAATTATTTTTTGAATAATTTACTATAGAAAAGGCAATCCCTGGCGTAATTAAAATTTGCGACAGTAGAAAATTATTTTTTGAATAATTTACTATAGAAAAGGCAATCCCTGGCGCAGTTAAAATTTGCGACAGTAGAAAATTATTTTTTGAATAATTTACTATAGAAAAGGCAATCCCTGGCGTAATTAAAATTTGAGACAGTAAAAAATTATTTTTTGAATAATTTACTATAGAAAAGGCAATCCCTGGTGCACTTAAAATTTGCGACAGTAAAAAATTATTTTTTGAATAATTTACTATAGAAAAGGCATTCCCTGGCGTAATTAAAATTTGCGACAGTAAAAAATTATTTTTTGAATAATTTACTATAGAAAAGGCAATCCCTGGCGCATTTAAAATTTGCGACAGTAAAAAATTATTTTTTGAATAATTTACTATAGAAAAGGCAATCCCTGGCGCACTAAAAATTTGCGACAGTAAAAAATTATTTTTTGCAAAATTTACTATAGAAAAGGCAATCCCTGGCGTAATTAAAATTTGCGACAGTATAAAATTATTTTTTGAATAATTTACTGTAGAAAAGGCAATCCTTGGCGTAATTAAAATTTGCGACAGTAGAAAATTATTTTTTGAATAATTTACTATAGAAAAGGCAATCCCTGGCGTAATTAAAATTTGCGACAGTTGAAAATTATTTTTTGAATAATTTACTATAGAAAAGGCAATCCCTGGCGTAATTAAAATTTGCGACAGTAGAAAATTATTTTTTGAATAATTTACTATAGAAAAGGCAATCCCTGGCGTAATTAAAATTTGCGACAGTATAAAATTATTTTTTGAATAATTTACTATAGAAAAGGCAATCCCTGGCGTAATTAAAATTTGCGACAGTAGAAAATTATTTTTTGAATAATTTACTATAGAAAAGGCAATCCCTGGCGTAATTAAAATTTGCGACAGTAGAAAATTATTTTTTGAATAATTTACTATAAAAAGGCATTCCCTGGCGTATTTAAAATTTGCGACAGTAAAAAATTAATTTGTGAGAAATTTACTATAGAAAATGCAATACCTGGGATATTTAAAATTTGCGACAGTAAAAAATTATTTTTTTGCAAAATTTACTATAGAAAAGGCAATCCCTGGCGTATTTAAAATTTGCGACAGTAAAAAATTATTTTTTGAATAATTTACCATAGAAAAGGCAATCCCTGGCCTAATTAAAATTTGCGACAGTAAAAAATTATTTTTTGAATAATTTACTATAGAAAAGGCAATCCCTGGCGTAATTAAAATTTGCGACAGTATAAAATTATTTTTTGAATAATTTACTATAGAAAAGGCAATCCCTGGCGTATTTAAAATTTGCGACAGTAAAAAATTATTTTTTGCAAAATTTACTATAGAAAAGGCAAACCCTGGCGTAATTAAAATTTGCGACAGTATAAAATTATTTTTTAAATAATTTACTATAGAAAAGGCAATCCCTGGCGTAATTAAAATTTGCGACAGTAGAAAATTATTTTTTGAATAATTTACTATAGAAAAGGCAATCCCTGGCGCAATTAAAATTTGCGACAGTAAAAAATTATTTTTTGCAAAATTTACTATAGAAAAGGCAATCCCTGGCGTAATTAAAATTTGCGACAGTATAAAATTATTTTTTGAATAATTTACTATAGAAAAGGCAATCCCTGGCGTATTTAAAATTTGCGACAGTAAAAAATTATTTTTTGCAAAATTTACTATAGAAAAGGCAATCCCTGGCGTAATTAAAATTTGCGACAGTATAAAATTATTTTTTGAATAATTTACTATAGAAAAGGCAATCCCTGGCGTAATTAAAATTTGCGACAGTAGAAAATTATTTTTTGAATAATTTACTATAGAAAAGGCAATCCCTGGCGTAATTAAAATTTGCGACAGTTGAAAATTATTTTTTGAATAATTTACTATAGAAAAGGCAATCCCTGGCGTAATTAAAATTTGAGACAGTAAAAAATTATTTTTTGAATAATTTACTATAGAAAAGGCAATCCCTGGTGCACTTAAAATTTGCGACAGTAAAAAATTATTTTTTGAATAATTTACTATAGAAAAGGCATTCCCTGGCGTAATTAAAATTTGCGACAGTAAAAAATTATTTTTTGAATAATTTACTATAGAAAAGGCAATCCCTGGCGCATTTAAAATTTGCGACAGTAAAAAATTATTTTTTGAATAATTTACTATAGAAAAGGCAATCCCTGGCGCACTAAAAATTTGCGACAGTAAAAAATTATTTTTTGCAAAATTTACTATAGAAAAGGCAATCCCTGGCGTAATTAAAATTTGCGACAGTATAAAATTATTTTTTGAATAATTTACTGTAGAAAAGGCAATCCTTGGCGTAATTAAAATTTGCGACAGTAGAAAATTATTTTTTGAATAATTTACTATAGAAAAGGCAATCCCTGGCGTAATTAAAATTTGCGACAGTTGAAAATTATTTTTTGAATAATTTACTATAGAAAAGGCAATCCCTGGCGTAATTAAAATTTGCGACAGTAGAAAATTATTTATTGAATAATTTACTATAGAAAAGGCAATCCCTGGCGTAATTAAAATTTGCGACAGTATAAAATTATTTTTTGAATAATTTACTATAGAAAAGGCAATCCCTGGCGTAATTAAAATTTGCGACAGTAGAAAATTATTTTTTGAATAATTTACTATAGAAAAGGCAATCCCTGGCGTAATTAAAATTTGCGACAGTAGAAAATTTTTTTTTGAATAATTTACTATAAAAAGGCAATCCCTGGCGTATTTAAAATTTGCGACAGTAAAAAATTAATTTGTGAGAAATTTACTATAGAAAATGCAATACCTGGGATATTTAAAATTTGCGACAGTAAAAAATTATTTTTTTGCAAAATTTACTATAGAAAAGGCAATCCCTGGCGTATTTAAAATTTGCGACAGTAAAAAATTATTTTTTGAATAATTTACCATAGAAAAGGCAATCCCTGGCCTAATTAAAATTTGCGACAGTAAAAAATTATTTTTTGAATAATTTACTATAGAAAAGGCAATCCCTGGCGTAATTAAAATTTGCGACAGTATAAAATTATTTTTTGAATAATTTACTATAGAAAAGGCAATCCCTGGCGTATTTAAAATTTGCGACAGTAAAAAATTATTTTTTGCAAAATTTACTATAGAAAAGGCTAACCCTGGCGTAATTAAAATTTGCGACAGTATAAAATTATTTTTTAAATAATTTACTATAGAAAAGGCAATCCCTGGCGTAATTAAAATTTGCGACAGTAGAAAATTATTTTTTGAATAATTTACTATAGAAAAGGCAATCCCTGGCGCAATTAAAATTTGCGACAGTAAAAAATTATTTTTTGCAAAATTTACTATAGAAAAGGCAATCCCTGGCGTAATTAAAATTTGCGACAGTATAAAATTATTTTTTGAATAATTTACTATAGAAAAGGCAATCCCTGGCGTATTTAAAATTTGCGACAGTAAAAAATTATTTTTTGCAAAATTTACTATAGAAAAGGCAATCCCTGGCGTAATTAAAATTTGCGACAGTATAAAATTATTTTTTGAATAATTTACTATAGAAAAGGCAATCCCTGGCGTAATTAAAATTTGCGACAGTAGAAAATTATTTTTTGAATAATTTACTATAGAAAAGGCAATCCCTGGCGTAATTAAAATTTGCGACAGTTGAAAATTATTTTTTGAATAATTTACTATAGAAAAGGCAATCCCTGGCGTATTTAAAATTTGCGACAGTAAAAAATTATTTTTTGAATAATTTACTATAGAAAAGGCAATCCCTGGCGCACTTAAAATTTGCGACAGTAAAAAATTATTTTTTGAATAATTTACTATAGAAAAGGCAATCCCTGGCGTAATTAAAATTTGCGACAGTAAAAAATTATTTTTTGAATAATTTACTATAGAAAAGGCAATCCCTGGCGCACTTAAAATTTGCGACAGTAAAAAATTATTTTTTGAATAATTTACTATAGAAAAGGCAATCCCTGGCGTAATTAAAATTTGCGACAGTAGACAATTATTTTTTGAATAATTTACTATAGAAAAGGCAATCCCTGGCGTATTTAAAATTTGCGACAGTAAAAAATTAATTTGTGAAAAATTTACCTGGCGAAATTGAAATTTTCGAGAGTAAAAAATTATTTTTTGAATAATTTACTATAGAAAAGGCAATCCCTGGCGCACTTAAAATTTGCGACAGTAAAAAATTACTTTTTGAATAATTTACTATAGAAAAGGCGTAATTAAAATTTGCGACAGTAGAAAATTATTTTTTGAATAATTTACTATAGAAAAGGCAATCCCTGGCGTATTTAAAATTTCCGACAGTAAAAAATTAATTTGTGAAAAATTTACCTGGCGAAATTGAAATTTTCGAGAGTAAAAAATTATTTTTTGAATAATTTACTATAGAAAAGGCAATCCCTGGCGCACTTAAAATTTGCGACAGTAAAAAATTACTTTTTGAATAATTTACTATAGAAAAGGCAATCCCTGGCGTAATTAAAATTTGCGACAGTAGAAAATTATTTTTTGAATAATTTACTATAGAAAATGCAATCCCTGGCGCAATTAAAATTTGCGACAGTAGAAAATTATTTTTTTAATAATTTACTATAGAAAAGGCAATCCCTGGCGTAATTAAAATTTGCGACAGTAAAAAATTATTTTTTGAATAATTTACTATAGAAAAGGCAATCCCTGGCGCAATTAAAATTTGCGACAGTAAAAAATTATTTTTTTAATAATTTACTATAGAAAAGGCAATCCCTGGCGTAATTAAAATTTGCGACAGTAAAAAATTATTTTTTGAATAATTTACTATAGAAACGGCAATCCCTGGCGTAATTAAAATTTGCGACAGTAGAAAATTATTTTTTGAATAATTTACTATAGAAAAGGCAATCCCTGGCGCAATTAAAATTTGCGACAGTAGAAAATTATTTTTTGAATAATATACTATAGAAAAGGCAATCCCTGGCGTAATTAAAATTTGTGACAGTAAAATTATTTTTTGAATAATTTACTATAGAAAAGGCAATCCCTGGCGTACTTAAAATTTGCGACAGTAAAAAATTATTTTTTGCAAAATTTACTATAGAAAAGGCAATCACTGGCGTAATTAAAATTTGCGACAGTATAAAATTATTTTTTGAATAATTTACTGTAGAAAAGGCAATCCTTGGCGTAATTAAAATTTGCGACAGTAGAAAATTATTTTTTGAATAATTTACTATAGAAAAGGCAATCCCTGGCGTAATTAAAATTTGCGACAGTTGAAAATTATTTTTTGAATAATTTACTATAGAAAAGGCAATCCCTGGCGTAATTAAAATTTGCGACAGTAGAAAATTATTTTTTGAATAATTTACTATAGAAAAGGCAATCCCTGCCGTAATTAAAATTTGCGACAGTATAAAATTATTTTTTGAATAATTTACTATAGAAAAGGCAATCCCTCGCGTAATTAAAATTTGCGACAGTAGAAAATTATTTTTTGAATAATTTACTATAGAAAAGGCAATCCCTGGCGTAATTAAAATTTGCGACAGTAGAAAATTATTTTTTGAATAATTTACTATAGAAAAGGCAATCCCTGGCGTATTTAAAATTTGCGACAGTAAAAAATTAATTTGTGAGAAATTTACTATAGAAAAGGCAATCCCTGGGATATTTAAAATTTGCGACAGTAAAATATTATTTTTTTGCAAAATTTACTATAGAAAAGGCAATCCCTGGCGTATTTAAAATTTGCGACAGTAAAAAATTATTTTTTGAATAATTTACTATAGAAAAGGCAATCCCTGGCCTAATTAAAATTTGCGACAGTAAAAAATTATTTTTTGAATAATTTACTATAGAAAAGGCAATCCTGGCGTAATTAAAATTTGCACAATATAAAATTATTTTTTGAATAATTTACTATAGAAAAGGCAATCCCTGGCGTATTTAAAATTTGCGACAGTAAAAAATTATTTTTTGCAAAATTTACTATAGAAAAGGCAAACCCTGGCGTAATTAAAATTTGCGACAGTATAAAATTATTTTTTGAATAATTTACTATAGAAAAGGCAATCCCTGGCGTAATTAAAATTTGCGACAGTAGAAAATTATATTTTGAATAATTTACTATAGAAAAGGCAATCCCTGGCGCAATTAAAATTTGCGACAGTAAAAAATTATTTTTTGCAAAATTTACTATAGAAAAGGCAATCCCTGGCGTAATTAAAATTTGCGACAGAATAAAATTATTTTTTGAATAATTTACTATAGAAAAGGCAATCCCTGGCGTATTTAAAATTTGCGACAGTAAAAAATTATTTTTCGCAAAATTTACTATAGAAAAGGCAATCCCTGGCGTAATTAAAATTTGCGACAGTATAAAATTATTTTTTGAATAATTTACTATAGAAAAGGCAATCCCTGGCGTAATTAAAATTTGCGACAGTAGAAAATTATTTTTTGAATAATTTACTATAGAAAAGGCAATCCCTGGCGTAATTAAAATTTGCGACAGTCGAAAATTATTTTTTGAATAATTTACTATAGAAAAGGCAATCCCTGGCGTAATTAAAATTTGCGACAGTAGAAAATTATTTTTTGAATAATTTACTATAAAAAAGGCAATCCCTGGCGTAATTAAAATTTGCGACAGTATAAAATTATTTTTTGAATAATTTACTATAGAAAAGGCAATCCCTGGCGTAATTAAAATTTGCGACAGTAGAAAATTATTTTTTGAATAATTTACTATAGAAAAGGCAATCCCTGGCGTAATTAAAATTTGCGACAGTAGAAAATTATTTTTTGAATAATTTACTATAAAAAAAGCAATCCCTGGCGTATTTAAAATTTGCGACAGTAAAAAATTAATTTGTGAGAAATTTACTATAGAAAAGGCAATCCCTGGGATATTTAAAATTTGCGACAGTAAAAAATTATTTTTTGAATAATTTACTATAGAAAAGGCAATCCCTGGCGTAATTAAAATTTGCGACAGTATAAAATTATTTTTTGAATAATTTACTATAGAAAAGGCAATCCCTGGCGTAATTAAAATTTGCGACAGTAAAAAATTATTTTTTGAATAATTTACTATAGAAAAGGCAATCCCTGGCGTAATTAAAATTTGCGACAGTAAAAAATTATTTTTTGAATAATTTACTATAGAAAAGGCAATCCCTGGCGCACTTAAAATTTGCGACAGTAAAAAATTATTTTTTGAATAATTTACTATAGAAAAGGCAATCCCTGGCGTATTTAAAATTTGCGACAATAAAAAATTATTTTTTGAATAATTTACTATAGAAAAGGCAATCCCTGCCGTAATTAAAATTTGCGACAGTAAAAAATTATTTTTTGAATAATTTACTATAGAAAAGCAATCCCTGGCGCACTTAAAATTTGCGACAGTAAAAAATTATTTTTTGAATAATTTACTATAGAAAAGGCAATCCCTGGCGCACTTAAAATTTGCGACAATAAAAAATTATTTTTTGAATAATTTACTATAGAAAAGCCAATCCCTGGCGTAATTAAAATTTGCGACAATAGAAAATTATTTTTTGAATAATTTACTATAGAAAAGGCAATCCCTGGCGTATTTAAAATTTGCGACAGTAAAAAATTAATTTGTGAAAAATTTACCTGGCGAAATTGAAATTTGCGAGAGTAAAAAATTATTTTTTGAATAATTTACTTTAGAAAAGGCAATCCCTGGCGCACTTAAAATTTGCGACAGTAAAAAATTACTTTTTGAATAATTTACTATAGAAAAGGCAATCCCTGGCGTAATTAAAATTTGCGACAGTAGAAAATTATTTTTTGAATAATTTACTATAGAAAAGGCAATCCCTGGCGCAATTAAAATTTGCGACAGTAAAAAATTATTTTTTTAATAATTTACTATAGAAAAGGCAATCCCTGGCGTAATTAAAATTTGCGACAGTAAAAAATTATTTTTTGAATAATTTACTATAGAAAAGGCAATCCCTGGCTTAATTAAAATTTGCGACAGTAGAAAATTATTTTTTGAATAATTTACTATAGAAAAGGCAATCCCTGGCGCAATTAAAATTTGCGACAGTAGAAAATTATTTTTTGAATAATTTACTATAGAAAAGGCAATCCCTGGCGTAATTAAAATTTGTGACAGTAAAAAATTATTTTTTGAATAATTTACTATAGAAAAGGCAATCCCTGGTGCACTTAAAATTTGCGACAGTAAAAAATTATTTTTTGAATAATTTACTATAGAAAAGGCATTCCCTGGCGTAATTAAAATTTGCGACAGTAAAAAATTATTTTTTGAATAATTTACTATAGAAAAGGCAATCCTTGGCGCACTTAAAATTTGCGACAGTAAAAAATTATTTTTTGAATAATTTACTATAGAAAAGGCAATCCCTGGCGCACTTAAAATTTGCGACAGTCGAAAATTATTTTTTGAATAATTTACTATAGAAAAGGCAATCCCTGGCGTAATTAAAATTTGCGACAGTAGAAAATTATTTTTTGAATAATTTACTATAAAAAAGGCAATCCCTGGCGTAATTAAAATTTGCGACAGTATAAAATTATTTTTTGAATAATTTACTATAGAAAAGGCAATCCCTGGCGTAATTAAAATTTGCGACAGTACAAAATTATTTTTTGAATAATTTACTATAGAAAAGGCAATCCCTGGCGTAATTAAAATTTGCGACAGTAGAAAATTATTTTTTGAATAATTTACTATAGAAAAAGAAATCCCTGGCGTATTTAAAATTTGCGACAGTAAAAAATTAATTTGTGAGAAATTTACTATAGAAAAGGCAATCCCTGGGATATTTAAAATTTGCGACAGTAAAAAATTATTTTTTGAATAATTTACTATAGAAAAGGCAATCCCTGGCGTAATTAAAATTTGCGACAGTATAAAATTATTTTTTGAATAATTTACTATAGAAAAGGCAATCCCTGGCGTAATTAAAATTTGCGACAGTAAAAAATTATTTTTTGAATAATTTACTATAGAAAAGGCAATCCCTGGCGTAATTAAAATTTGCGACAGTAAAAAATTATTTTTTGAATAATTTACTATAGAAAAGGCAATCCCTGGCGCACTTAAAATTTGCGACAGTAAAAAATTATTTTTTGAATAATTTACTATAGAAAAGGCAATCCCTGGCGTATTTAAAATTTGCGACAATAAAAAATTATTTTTTGAATAATTTACTATAGAAAAGGCAATCCCTGCCGTAATTAAAATTTGCGACAGTAAAAAATTATTTTTTGAATAATTTACTATAGAAAAGCAATCCCTGGCGCACTTAAAATTTGCGACAGTAAAAAATTATTTTTTGAATAATTTACTATAGAAAAGGCAATCCCTGGCGCACTTAAAATTTGCGACAGTAAAAAATTATTTTTTGAATAATTTACTATAGAAAAGCCAATCCCTGGCGTAATTAAAATTTGCGACAATAGAAAATTATTTTTTGAATAATTTACTATAGAAAAGGCAATCCCTGGCGTATTTAAAATTTGCGACAGTAAAAAATTAATTTGTGAAAAATTTACCTGGCGAAATTAAAATTTTCGAGAGTAAAAAATTATTTTTTGAATAATTTACTTTAGAAAAGGCAATCCCTGGCGCACTTAAAATTTGCGACAGTAAAAAATTACTTTTTGAATAATTTACTATAGAAAAGGCAATCCCTGGCGTAATTAAAATTTGCGACAGTAGAAAATTATTTTTTGAATAATTTACTATAGAAAAGGCAATCCCTGGCGCAATTAAAATTTGCGACAGTAAAAAATTATTTTTTTAATAATTTACTATAGAAAAGGCAATCCCTGGCGTAATTAAAATTTGCGACAGTAAAAAATTATTTTTTGAATAATTTACTATAGAAAAGGCAATCCCTGGCGTAATTAAAATTTGCGACAGTAGAAAATTATTTTTTGAATAATTTACTATAGAAAAGGCAATCCCTGGCGCAATTAAAATTTGCGACAGTAGAAAATTATTTTTTGAATAATTTACTATAGAAAAGGCAATCCCTGGCGTAATTAAAATTTGTGACAGTAAAAAATTATTTTTTGAATAATTTACTATAGAAAAGGCAATCCCTGGTGCACTTAAAATTTGCGACAGTAAAAAATTATTTTTTGAATAATTTACTATAGAAAAGGCATTCCCTGGCGTAATTAAAATTTTCGACAGTAAAAAATTATTTTTTGAATAATTTACTATAGAAAAGGCAATCCTTGGCGCACTTAAAATTTGCGACAGTAAAAAATTATTTTTTGAATAATTTACTATAGAAAAGGCAATCCCTGGCGCACTTAAAATTTGCGACAGTAAAAAATTATTTTTTGCAAAATTTACTATAGAAAAGGCAATCCCTGGCGTAATTAAAATTTGCGACAGTATAAAATTATTTTTTGAATAATTTACTATAGAAAAGGCAATACCTGGCGTAATTAAAATTTGCGACAGTAGAAAATTATTTTTTGAATAATTTACTATAGAAAAGGCAATCCCTGGCGTAATTAAAATTTGCGACAGTTGAAAATTATTTTTTGAATAATTTACTATAGAAAAGGCAATCCCTGGCGTAATTAAAATTTGCGACAGTAGAAAATTATTTTTTGAATAATTTACTATAGAAAAGGCAATCCCTGGCGTAATTAAAATTTGCGACAGTATAAAATTATTTTTTGAATAATTTACTATAGAAAAGGCAATCCCTGGCGTAATTAAAATTTGCGACAGTAGAAAATTATTTTTTGAATAATTTACTATAGAAAAGGCAATCCCTGGCGTAATTAAAATTTGCGACAGTAGAAAATTATTTTTTGAATAATTTACTATAGAAAAGGCAATCCCTGGCGTATTTAAAATTTGCGACAGTAAAAAATTAATTTGTGAGAAATTTACTATAGAAAAGGCAATCCCTGGGATATTTAAAATTTGCGACAGTAAAAAAATATTTTTTTGCAAAATTTACTATAGAAAAGGCAATCCCTGGCGTATTAAAATTTTGCGACAGTAAAAAATTATTTTTTGAATAATTTACTATAGAAAAGGCAATCCCTGGAGTAATTAAAATTTGCGACAGTAAAAAATTATTTTTTGAATAATTTACTATAGAAAAGGCAATCCCTGGCGTAATTAAAATTTGCGACAGTATGAAATTATTTTTTGAATAATTTACTATAGAAAAGGCAATCCCTGGCGAAATTAAAATTTGCGACAGTAAAAAATTATTTTTTGCAAAATTTACTATAGAAAAGGCAATCCCTGGCGTAATTAAAATTTGCGACAGTATAAAATTATTTTTTGAATAAATTACTATAGAAAAGGCAATCCCTGGCGTATTTAAATTTTGCGACAGTAAAAAATTATTTTTTGAATAATTTACTATAGAAAAGGCAATCCCTGGATTAATTAAAATTTGCGACAGTAAAAATTTATTTTTTGAATAATTTACTATAGAAAAGGCAATCCCTGGCGCACTTAAAATTTGCGACAGTAAAAAATTATTTTTTGAATAATTTACTATAGAAAAGGCAATCCCTGGCGTATTTAAAATTTGCGACAATAAAAAATTATTTTTTGAATAATTTACTATAGAAAAGGCAATCCCTGCCGTAATTAAAATTTGCGACAGTAAAAAATTATTTTTTGAATAATTTACTATAGAAAAGCAATCCCTGGCGCACTTAAAATTTGCGACAGTAAAAAATTATTTTTTGAATAATTTACTATAGAAAAGGCAATCCCTGGCGCACTTAAAATTTGCGACAGTAAAAAATAATTTTTTGAATAATTTACTATAGAAAAGCCAATCCCTGGCGTAATTAAAATTTGCGACAATAGAAAATTATTTTTTGAATAATTTACTATAGAAAAGGCAATCCCTGGCGTATTTAAAATTTGCGACAGTAAAAAATTAATTTGTGAAAAATTTACCTGGCGAAATTGAAATTTTCGAGAGTAAAAAATTATTTTTTGAATAATTTACTTTAGAAAAGGCAAACCCTGGCGCACTTAAAATTTGCGACAGTAAAAAATTACTTTTTGAATAATTTACTATAGAAAAGGCAATCCCTGGCGTAATTAAAATTTGCGACAGTAGAAAATTATTTTTTGAATAATTTACTATAGAAAAGGCAATCCCTGGCGCAATTAAAATTTGCGACAGTAAAAAATTATTTTTTTAATAATTTACTATAGAAAGGGCAATCCCTGGCGTAATTAAAATTTGCGACAGTAAAAAATTATTTTTTGAATAATTTACTATAGAAAAGGCAATCCCTGGCGTAATTAAAATTTGCGACAGTAGAAAATTATTTTTTGAATAATTTACTATAGAAAAGGCAATCCCTGGCGCAATTAAAATTTGCGACAGTAGAAAATTATTTTTTGAATAATTTACTATAGAAAAGGCAATCCCTGGCGTAATTAAAATTTGTGACAGTAAAAAATTATTTTTTGAATAATTTACTATAGAAAAGGCAATCCCTGGTGCACTTAAAATTTGCGACAGTAAAAAATTATTTTTTGAATAATTTACTATAGAAAAGGCATTCCCTGGCGTAATTAAAATTTGCGACAGTAAAAAATTATTTTTTGAATAATTTACTATAGAAAAGGCAATCCTTGGCGCACTTAAAATTTGCGACAGTAAAAAATTATTTTTTGAATAATTTACTATAGAAAAGGCAATCCCTGGCACACTTAAAATTTGCGACAGTAAAAAATTATTTTTTGCAAAATTTACTATAGAAAAGGCAATCCCTGGCGTAATTAAAATTTGCGACAGTATAAAATTATTTTTTGAATAATTTACTATACAAAAGGCAATACCTGGCGTAATTAAAATTTGCGACAGTAGAAAATTATTTTTTGAATAATTTACTATAGAAGAGGCAATCCCTGGCGTAATTAAAATTTGCGACAGTTGAAAATTATTTTTTGAATAATTTACTATAGAAAAGGCAATCCCTGGCGTAATTAAAATTTGCGACAGTAGAAAATTATTTTTTGAATAATTTACTATAGAAAAGGCAATCCCTGGCGTAATTAAAATTTGCGACAGTAAAAAATTATTTTTTGAATAATTTACTATAGAAAAGGCAATCCCTGGCGTAATTAAAATTTGCGACAGTAAAAAATTATTTTTTGAATAATTTACTATAGAAAAGGCAATCCCTGGCGTAATTAAAATTTGCGACAGTATGAAATTATTTTTTGAATAATTTACTATAGAAAAGGCAATCCCTGGCGTATTTAAAATTTGCGACAGTAAAAAATTATTTTTTGCAAAATTTACTATAGAAAAGGCAATCCCTGGCGTAATTAAAATTTGCGACAGTATAAAATTATTTTTTGAATAATTTACTATAGAAAAGGCAATCCCTGGCGTAATTAAAATTTGCGAGAGTAGAAAATTATTTTTTGAATAATTTACTATAGAAAAGGCAATCCCTGGCGCAATTAAAATTTGCGACAGTAAAAAATTATTTTTTGCAAAATTTACTATAGAAAAGGCAATCCCTGGCGTAATTAAAATTTGCGACAGTATAAAATTATTTTTTGAATAATTTACTATAGAAAAGGCAATCCCTGGCGTATTTAAAATTTGCGACAGTAAAAAATTATTTTTTGCAAAATTTACTATAGAAAAGGCAATCCCTGGCGTAATTAAAATTTGCGACAGTATAAAATTATTTTTTGAATAATTTACTATAGAAAAGGCAATCCCTGGCGTAATTAAAATTTGCGACAGTAGAAAATTATTTTTTGAATAATTTACTATAGAAAAGGCAATCCCTGGCGTAATTAAAATTTGCGACAGTTGAAAATTATTTTTTGAATAATTTACTATAGAAAAGGCAATCCCTGGCGTAATTAAAATTTGCTACAGTAGAAAATTATTTTTTGAATAATTTACTATAGAAAAGGCAATCCCTGGCGTAATTAAAATTTGCGACAGTATAAAATTATTTTTTGAATAATTTACTATAGAAAAGGCAATCCCTGGCGTAATTAAAATTTGCGACAGTAGAAAATTATTTTTTGAATAATTTACTATAAAAAGGCAATCCCTGGCGTAATTAAAATTTGCGACAGTTGAAAATTATTTTTTGAATAATTTACTATAGAAAAGGCAATCCCTGGCGTAATTAAAATTTGCGACAGTAGAAAATTATTTTTTGAATAATTTACTATAGAAAAGGCAATCCCTGGCGTAATTAAAATTTGCGACAGTATAAAATTATTTTTTGAATAATTTACTATAGAAAAGGCAATCCCTGGCGTAATTAAAATTTGCGACAGTAGAAAATTATTTTTTGAATAATTTACTATAGAAAAGGCAATCCCTGGCGTAATTAAAATTTGCAACCAGAGAAAATTATTTTTTGAATAATTTACTATAGAAAAGTCAATCCCTGGCGTATTTAAAATTTGCGACAGTAAAAAATTAATTTGTGAGAAATTTACTATAGAAAAGGCAATCCCTGGGATATTTAAAATTTGCGACAGTAAAAAATTATTTTTTTGCAAAATTTACTATAGAAAAGGCAATCCCTGGCGTATTTAAAATTTGCGACAGTATAAAATTATTTTTTGAATAATTTACTATAGAAAAGGCAATACCTGGCGTAATTAAAATTTGCGACAGTAGAAAATTATTTTTTGAATAATTTACTATAGAAAAGGCAATCCCTGGCGTAATTAAAATTTGCGACAGTTGAAAATTATTTTTTGAATAATTTACTATAGAAAAGGCAATCCCTGGCGTAATTAAAATTTGCGACAGTAGAAAATTATTTTTTGAATAATTTACTATAGAAAAGGCAATCCCTGGCGTAATTAAAATTTGCGACAGTATAAAATTATTTTTTGAATAATTTACTATAGAAAAGGCAATCCCTGGCGTAATTAAAATTTGCGACAGTATAAAATTATTTTTTGAATAATTTACTATAGAAAAGGCAATTTCTGGCGTAATTAAAATTTGCGACAGTAGAAAATTATTTTTTGAATAATTTACTATAGAAAAGGCAATCCCTGGCGTAATTAAAATTTGCGACAGTTGAAAATTATTTTTTGAATAATTTACTATAGAAAAGGCAATCCCTGGCGTAATTAAAATTTGCGACAGTAGAAAATTATTTTTTGAATAATTTACTATAGAAAAGGCAATCCCTGGCGTAATTAAAATTTGCGACAGTATAAAATTATTTTTTGAATAATTTACTATAGAAAAGGCAATCCCTGGCGTAATTAAAATTTGCGACAGTAGAAAATTATTTTTTGAATAATTTACTATAGAAAAGGCAATCCCTGGCGTAATTAAAATTTGCAACCAGAGAAAATTATTTTTTGAATAATTTACTATAGAAAAGGCAATCCCTGGCGTATTTAAAATTTGCGACAGTAAAAAAGTAATTTGTGAGAAATTTACTATATAAAAGGCAATCCCTGGGATATTTAAAATTTGCGACAGTAAAAAATTATTTTTTTGCAAAATTTACTATAGAAAAGGCAATCCCTGGCGTATTTAAAATTTGTGACAGTAAAAAATTATTTTTTGAATAATTTACTATAGAAAAGGCAATCCCTGGCGCACTTAAAATTTGCGACAGTAAAAAATTATTTTTTGAATAATTTACTATAGAAAAGCCAATCCCTGGTGTAATTAAAATTTGCGACAATAGAAAATTATTTTTTGGATAATTTACTATAGAAAAGGCAATCCCTGGCGTATTTAAAATTTGCGACAGTAAAAAATTAATTTGTGAAAAATTTACCTGGCGAAATTGAAATTTTCGAGAGTAAAAAATTATTTTTTGAATAATTTACTTTAGAAAAGGCAATCCCTGGCGCACTTAAAATTTGCGACAGTAAAAAATTACTTTTTGAATAATTTACTATAGAAAAGGCAATCCCTGGCGTAATTAAAATTTGCGACAGTAGAAAATTATTTTTTGAATAATTTACTATAGAAAAGGCAATCCCTGGCGTAATTAAAATTTGCGACATTTGAAAATTATATTTTTGAATAATTTACTATAGAAAAGGCAATCCCTGGCGCACTTAAAATTTGCGACAGTAAAAAATTATGTTTTGCAAAATTTACTATAGAAAAGGCAATCCCTGGCGTAATTAAAATTTGCGACAGTATAAAATTATTTTTTGAATAATTTACTATAGAAAAGGCAATACCTGGCGTAATTAAAATTTGCGACAGTAGAAAATTATTTTTTGAATAATTTACTATAGAAAAGGCAATCCCTGGCGTAATTAAAATTTGCGACAGTTGAAAATTATTTTTTGAATAATTTACTATAGAAAAGGCAATCCCTGGCGTAATTAAAATTTGCGACAGTAGAAAATTATTTTTTGAATAATTTACTATAGAAAAGGCAATCCCTGGCGTAATTAAAATTTGCGACAGTATAAAATTATTTTTTGAATAATTTACTATAGAAAAGGCAATCCCTGGCGTAATTAAAATTTGCGACAGTAGAAAATTATTTTTTGAATAATTTACTATAGAAAAGGCAATCCCTGGCGTAATTAAAATTTGCGACAGTAGAAAATTATTTTTTGAATAATTTACTATAGAAAAGGCAATCCCTGGCGTATTTAAAATTTGCGACAGTAAAAAATTAATTTGTGAGAAATTTACTATATAAAAGGCAATCCCTGGGATATTTAAAATTTGCGACAGTAAAAAATTATTTTTTTGCAAAATTTACTATAGAAAAGGCAATCCCTGGCGAATTTAAATTTTGCGACAGTAAAAAATTATTTTTTGAATAATTTACTATAGAAAAGGCAATCCCTGGCGTAATTAAAATTTGCGACAGTAAAAAATTATTTTTTGAATAATTTACTATAGAAAAGGCAATCCCTGGCGTAATTAAAATTTGCGACAGTATGAAATTATTTTTTGAACAATTTACTATAGAAAAGGCAATCCCTGGCGTATTTAAAATTTGCGACAGTAAAAAATTATTTTTTGCAAAATTTACTATAGAAAAGGCAATCCCTGGCGTAATTAAAATTTGCGACAGTATAAAATTATTTTTTGAATAATTTACTATAGAAAAGGCAATCCCTGGCGTAATTAAAATTTGCGAGAGTAGAAAATTATTTTTTGAATAATTTACTATAGAAAAGGCAATCCCTGGCGCAATTAAAATTTGCGACAGTAAAAAATTATTTTTTGCAAAATTTACTATAGAAAAGGCAATCCCTGGCGTAATTAAAATTTGCGACAGTATAAAATTATTTTTTGAATAATTTACTATAGAAAAGGCAATCCCTGGCGTATTTAAAATTTGCGACAGTAAAAAATTATTTTTTGCAAAATTTACTATAGAAAAGGCAATCCCTGGCGTAATTAAAATTTGCGACAGTATAAAATTATTTTTTGAATAATTTACTATAGAAAAGGCAATCCCTGGCGTAATTAAAATTTGCGACAGTAGAAAATTATTTTTTGAATAATTTACTATAGAAAAGGCAATCCCTGGCGTAATTAAAATTTGCGACAGTTGAAAATTATTTTTTGAATAATTTACTATAGAAAAGGCAATCCCTGGCGTAATTAAAATTTGCGACAGTAGAAAATTATTTTTTGAATAATTTACTATAGAAAAGGCAATCCCTGGCGTAATTAAAATTTGCGACAGTATAAAATTATTTTTTGAATAATTTACTATAGAAAAGGCAATCCCTGGCGTAATTAAAATTTGCGACAGTAGAAAATTATTTTTTGAATAATTTACTATAGAAAAGGCAATCCCTGGCGTAATTAAAATTTGCAACCAGAGAAAATTATTTTTTGAATAATTTACTATAGAAAAGTCAATCCCTGGCGTATTTAAAATTTGCGACAGTAAAAAATTAATTTGTGAGAAATTTACTATAGAAAAGGCAATCCCTGGGATATTTAAAATTTGCGACAGTAAAAAATTATTTTTTTGCAAAATTTACTATAGAAAAGGCAATCCCTGGCTTATTTAAAATTTGCGACAGTATAAAATTATTTTTTGAATAATTTACTATAGAAAAGGCAATACCTGGCGTAATTAAAATTTGCGACAGTAGAAAATTATTTTTTGAATAATTTACTATAGAAAAGGCAATCCCTGGCGTAATTAAAATTTGCGACAGTTGAAAATTATTTTTTGAATAATTTACTATAGAAAAGGCAATCCCTGGCGTAATTAAAATTTGCGACAGTAGAAAATTATTTTTTGAATAATTTACTATAGAAAAGGCAATCCCTGGCGTAATTAAAATTTGCGACAGTAGAAAATTATTTTTTGTATAATTTACTATAGAAAAGGCAATCCCTGGCGTATTTAAAATTTGCGACAGTAAAAAATTATTTTTTGAATAATTTACTATAGAAAAGGCAATCCCCGGCGTAATTAAAATTTGCGACAGTATAAAATTATTTTTTGAATAATTTACTATAGAAAAGGCAATCCCTGGCGCAGTTAAAATTTGCGACAGTAAAAAATTATTTTTTGCAAAATTTACTATAGAAAAGGCAATCCCTGGCGTAATTAAAATTTGCGACAGTATAAAATTATTTTTTGAATAATTTACTATAGAAAAGGCAATCCCTGGCGTATTTAAAATTTGCGACAGTAAAAAATTATTTTTTGCAAAATTTACTATAGAAAAGGCAATCCCTGGCGTAATTAAAATTTGCGACAGTATAAAATTATTTTTTGAATAATTTACTATAGAAAAGGCAATCCCTGGCGTAATTAAAATTTGCGACAGTAGAAAATTATTTTTTGAATAATTTACTATAGAAAAGGCAATCCCTGGCGTAATTAAAATTTGCGACAGTAGAAAATTATTTTTTGAATAATTTACTATAGAAAAGGCAATCCCTGGCGTATTTAAAATTTGCGACAGTAAAAAATTAATTTGTGAGAAATTTACTATAGAAAAGGCAATCCCTGGGATATTTAAAATTTGCGACAGTAAAAAATGATTTTTTTGCAAAATTTACTATAGAAAAGGCAATCCCTGGCGTATTTAAATTTTGCGACAGTAAAAAATTATTTTTTGAATAATTTACTATAGAAAAGGCAATCCCTGGCGCAATTAAAATTTGCGACACTAAAAAATTATTTTTTGAATAATTTACTATAGAAAAGGCAATCCCTGGCGTAATTAAAATTTGCGACAGTATGAAATTATTTTTTGAATAATTTACTATAGAAAAGGCAATCCCTGGCGTATTTAAAATTTGCGACAGTAAAAAATTATTTTTTGCAAAATTTACTATAGAAAAGGCAATCCCTGGCGCAATTAAAATTTGCGACAGTATAAAATTATTTTTTGAATAATTTACTATAGAAAAGGCAATCCCTGGCGTAACTAAAATTTGCGAGAGTAGAAAATTATTTTTTGAATAATTTACTATGGAAAAGGCAATCCCTGGCGCAATTAAAATTTGCGACAGTAAAAAATTATTTTTTGCAAAATTTACCATAGAAAAGGCAATCCCTGGCGTAATTAAAATTTCCGACAGTATAAAATTATTTTTTGAATAATTTACTATAGAAAAGGCAATCCCTGGCGTATTTAAAATTTGCGACAGTAAAAAATTATTTTTTGCAAAATTTACTATAGAAAAGGCAATCCCTGGCGTAATTAAAATTTGCGACAGTATAAAATTATTTTTTGAATAATTTACTATAGAAAAGGCAATCCCTGGCGTAATTAAAATTTGCGACAGTAGAAAATTATTTTTTGAATAATTTACTATAGAAAAGGCAATCCCTGGCGTAATTAAAATTTGCGACAGTTGAAAATTATTTTTTGAATAATTTACTATAGAAAAGGCAATCCCTGGCGTAATTAAAATTTGCGACAGTAGAAAATTATTTTTTGAATAATTTACTATAGAAAAGGCAATCCCTGGCGTAATTAAAATTTGCGACAGTAGAAAATTATTTTTTGAATAATTTACTATAGAAAAGGCAATCCCTGGCGTAATTAAAATTTGCAACCAGAGAAAATTATTTTTTGAATAATTTACTATAGAAAAGTCAATCCCTGGCGTATTTAAAATTTGCGACAGTAAAAAATTAATTTGTGAGAAATTTACTATAGAAAAGGCAATCCCTGGGATATTTAAAATTTGCGACAGTAAAAAATTATTTTTTTGCAAAATTTACTATAGAAAAGGCAATCCCTGGCTTATTTAAAATTTGCGACAGTATAAAATTATTTTTTGAATAATTTACTATAGAAAAGGCAATACCTGGCGTAATTAAAATTTGCGACAGTAGAAAATTATTTTTTGAATAATTTACTATAGAAAAGGCAATCCCTGGCGTAATTAAAATTTGCGACAGTTGAAAATTATTTTTTGAATAATTTACTATAGAAAAGGCAATCCCTGGCGTAATTAAAATTTGCGACAGTAGAAAATTATTTTTTGAATAATTTACTATAGAAAAGGCAATCCCTGGCGTAATTAAAATTTGCGACAGTAGAAAATTATTTTTTGTATAATTTACTATAGAAAAGGCAATCCCTGGCGTATTTAAAATTTGCGACAGTAAAAAATTATTTTTTGAATAATTTACTATAGAAAAGGCAATCCCCGGCGTAATTAAAATTTGCGACAGTATAAAATTATTTTTTGAATAATTTACTATAGAAAAGGCAATCCCTGGCGCAGTTAAAATTTGCGACAGTAAAAAATTATTTTTTGCAAAATTTACTATAGAAAAGGCAATCCCTGGCGTAATTAAAATTTGCGACAGTATAAAATTATTTTTTGAATAATTTACTATAGAAAAGGCAATCCCTGGCGTATTTAAAATTTGCGACAGTAAAAAATTATTTTTTGCAAAATTTACTATAGAAAAGGCAATCCCTGGCGTAATTAAAATTTGCGACAGTATAAAATTATTTTTTGAATAATTTACTATAGAAAAGGCAATCCCTGGCGTAATTAAAATTTGCGACAGTAGAAAATTATTTTTTGAATAATTTACTATAGAAAAGGCAATCCCTGGCGTAATTAAAATTTGCGACAGTAGAAAATTATTTTTTGAATAATTTACTATAGAAAAGGCAATCCCTGGCGTATTTAAAATTTGCGACAGTAAAAAATTAATTTGTGAGAAATTTACTATAGAAAAGGCAATCCCTGGGATATTTAAAATTTGCGACAGTAAAAAATGATTTTTTTGCAAAATTTACTATAGAAAAGGCAATCCCTGGCGTATTTAAATTTTGCGACAGTAAAAAATTATTTTTTGAATAATTTACTATAGAAAAGGCAATCCCTGGCGCAATTAAAATTTGCGACACTAAAAAATTATTTTTTGAATAATTTACTATAGAAAAGGCAATCCCTGGCGTAATTAAAATTTGCGACAGTATGAAATTATTTTTTGAATAATTTACTATAGAAAAGGCAATCCCTGGCGTATTTAAAATTTGCGACAGTAAAAAATTATTTTTTGCAAAATTTACTATAGAAAAGGCAATCCCTGGCGCAATTAAAATTTGCGACAGTATAAAATTATTTTTTGAATAATTTACTATAGAAAAGGCAATCCCTGGCGTAACTAAAATTTGCGAGAGTAGAAAATTATTTTTTGAATAATTTACTATGGAAAAGGCAATCCCTGGCGCAATTAAAATTTGCGACAGTAAAAAATTATTTTTTGCAAAATTTACCATAGAAAAGGCAATCCCTGGCGTAATTAAAATTTCCGACAGTATAAAATTATTTTTTGAATAATTTACTATAGAAAAGGCAATCCCTGGCGTATTTAAAATTTGCGACAGTAAAAAATTATTTTTTGCAAAATTTACTATAGAAAAGGCAATCCCTGGCGTAATTAAAATTTGCGACAGTATAAAATTATTTTTTGAATAATTTACTATAGAAAAGGCAATCCCTGGCGTAATTAAAATTTGCGACAGTAGAAAATTATTTTTTGAATAATTTACTATAGAAAAGGCAATCCCTGGCGTAATTAAAATTTGCGACAGTTGAAAATTATTTTTTGAATAATTTACTATAGAAAAGGCAATCCCTGGCGTAATTAAAATTTGCGACAGTAGAAAATTATTTTTTGAATAATTTACTATAGAAAAGGCAATCCCTGGCGTAATTAAAATTTGCGACAGTAGAAAATTATTTTTTGAATAATTTACTATAGAAAAGGCAATCCCTGGCGTAATTAAAATTTGCAACCAGAGAAAATTATTTTTTGAATAACTTACTATAGAAAAGTCAATCCCTGGCGTATTTAAAATTTGCGACAGTAAAAAATTAATTTGTGAGAAATTTACTATAGAAAAGGCAATCCCTGGGATATTTAAAATTTGCGACAGTAAAAAATTATTTTTTTGTAAAATTTACTATAGAAAAGGCAATCCCTGGCGTATTTAAAATTTGTGACAGTAAAAAATTATTTTTTGAATAATTTACTATAGAAAAGGCAATCCCTGGCGCACTTAAAATTTGCGACAGTAAAAAATTATGTTTTGCAAAATTTACTATAGAAAAGGCAATCCCTGGCGTAATTAAAATTTGCGACAGTATAAAATTATTTTTTGAATAATTTACTATAGAAAAGGCAATACCTGGCGTAATTAAAATTTGCGACAGTAGAAAATTATTTTTTGAATAATTTACTATAGAAAAGGCAATCCCTGGCGTAATTAAAATTTGCGACAGTTGAAAATTATTTTTTGAATAATTTACTATAGAAAAGGCAATCCCTGGCGTAATTAAAATTTGCGACAGTAGAAAATTATTTTTTGAATAATTTACTATAGAAAAGGCAATCCCTGGCGTAATTAAAATTTGCGACAGTATAAAATTATTTTTTGAATAATTTACTATAGAAAAGGCAATCCCTGGCGTAATTAAAATTTGCGACAGTAGAAAATTATTTTTTGAATAATTTACTATAGAAAAGGCAATCCCTGGCGTAATTAAAATTTGCGACAGTAGAAAATTATTTTTTGAATAATTTACTATAGAAAAGGCAATCCCTGGCGTATTTAAAATTTGCGACAGTAAAAAATTAATTTGTGAGAAATTTACTATATAAAAGGCAATCCCTGGGATATTTAAAATTTGCGACAGTAAAAAATTATTTTTTTGCAAAATTTACTATAGAAAAGGCAATCCCTGGGGAATTTAAATTTTGCGACAGTAAAAAATTATTTTTTGAATAATTTACTATAGAAAAGGCAATCCCTGGCGTAATTAAAATTTGCGACAGTAAAAAATTATTTTTTGAATAATTTACTATAGAAAAGGCAATCCCTGGCGTAATTAAAATTTGCGACAGTATGAAATTATTTTTTGAATAATTTACTATAGAAAAGGCAATCCCTGGCGTATTTAAAATTTGCGACAGTAAAAAATTATTTTTTGCAAAATTTACTATAGAAAAGGCAATCCCTGGCGTAATTAAAATTTGCGACAGTATAAAATTATTTTTTGAATAATTTACTATAGAAAAGGCAATCCCTGGCGTAATTAAAATTTGCGAGAGTAGAAAATTATTTTTTGAATAATTTACTATAGAAAAGGCAATCCCTGGCGCAATTAAAATTTGCGACAGTAAAAAATTATTTTTTGCAAAATTTACTATAGAAAAGGCAATCCCTGGCGTAATTAAAATTTGCGACAGTATAAAATTATTTTTTGAATAATTTACTATAGAAAAGGCAATCCCTGGCGTATTTAAAATTTGCGACAGTAAAAAATTATTTTTTGCAAAATTTACTATAGAAAAGGCAATCCCTGGCGTAATTAAAATTTGCGACAGTATAAAATTATTTTTTGAATAATTTACTATAGAAAAGGCAATCCCTGGCGTAATTAAAATTTGCGACAGTAGAAAATTATTTTTTGAATAATTTACTATAGAAAAGGCAATCCCTGGCGTAATTAAAATTTGCGACAGTTGAAAATTATTTTTTGAATAATTTACTATAGAAAAGGCAATCCCTGGCGTAATTAAAATTTGCGACAGTAGAAAATTATTTTTTGAATAATTTACTATAGAAAAGGCAATCCCTGGCGTAATTAAAATTTGCGACAGTATAAAATTATTTTTTGAATAATTTACTATAGAAAAGGCAATCCCTGGCGTAATTAAAATTTGCGACAGTAGAAAATTATTTTTTGAATAATTTACTATAGAAAAGGCAATCCCTGGCGTAATTAAAATTTGCAACCAGAGAAAATTATTTTTTGAATAATTTACTATAGAAAAGTCAATCCCTGGCGTATTTAAAATTTGCGACAGTAAAAAATTAATTTGTGAGAAATTTACTATAGAAAAGGCAATCCCTGGGATATTTAAAATTTGCGACAGTAAAAAATTATTTTTTTGCAAAATTTACTATAGAAAAGGCAATCCCTGGCTTATTTAAAATTTGCGACAGTATAAAATTATTTTTTGAATAATTTACTATAGAAAAGGCAATACCTGGCGTAATTAAAATTTGCGACAGTAGAAAATTATTTTTTGAATAATTTACTATAGAAAAGGCAATCCCTGGCGTAATTAAAATTTGCGACAGTTGAAAATTATTTTTTGAATAATTTACTATAGAAAAGGCAATCCCTGGCGTAATTAAAATTTGCGACAGTAGAAAATTATTTTTTGAATAATTTACTATAGAAAAGGCAATCCCTGGCGTAATTAAAATTTGCGACAGTAGAAAATTATTTTTTGTATAATTTACTATAGAAAAGGCAATCCCTGGCGTATTTAAAATTTGCGACAGTAAAAAATTATTTTTTGAATAATTTACTATAGAAAAGGCAATCCCCGGCGTAATTAAAATTTGCGACAGTATAAAATTATTTTTTGAATAATTTACTATAGAAAAGGCAATCCCTGGCGCAGTTAAAATTTGCGACAGTAAAAAATTATTTTTTGCAAAATTTACTATAGAAAAGGCAATCCCTGGCGTAATTAAAATTTGCGACAGTATAAAATTATTTTTTGAATAATTTACTATAGAAAAGGCAATCCCTGGCGTATTTAAAATTTGCGACAGTAAAAAATTATTTTTTGCAAAATTTACTATAGAAAAGGCAATCCCTGGCGTAATTAAAATTTGCGACAGTATAAAATTATTTTTTGAATAATTTACTATAGAAAAGGCAATCCCTGGCGTAATTAAAATTTGCGACAGTAGAAAATTATTTTTTGAATAATTTACTATAGAAAAGGCAATCCCTGGCGTAATTAAAATTTGCGACAGTAGAAAATTATTTTTTGAATAATTTACTATAGAAAAGGCAATCCCTGGCGTATTTAAAATTTGCGACAGTAAAAAATTAATTTGTGAGAAATTTACTATAGAAAAGGCAATCCCTGGGATATTTAAAATTTGCGACAGTAAAAAATGATTTTTTTGCAAAATTTACTATAGAAAAGGCAATCCCTGGCGTATTTAAATTTTGCGACAGTAAAAAATTATTTTTTGAATAATTTACTATAGAAAAGGCAATCCCTGGCGCAATTAAAATTTGCGACACTAAAAAATTATTTTTTGAATAATTTACTATAGAAAAGGCAATCCCTGGCGTAATTAAAATTTGCGACAGTATGAAATTATTTTTTGAATAATTTACTATAGAAAAGGCAATCCCTGGCGTATTTAAAATTTGCGACAGTAAAAAATTATTTTTTGCAAAATTTACTATAGAAAAGGCAATCCCTGGCGCAATTAAAATTTGCGACAGTATAAAATTATTTTTTGAATAATTTACTATAGAAAAGGCAATCCCTGGCGTAACTAAAATTTGCGAGAGTAGAAAATTATTTTTTGAATAATTTACTATGGAAATGGCAATCCCTGGCGCAATTAAAATTTGCGACAGTAAAAAATTATTTTTTGCAAAATTTACCATAGAAAAGGCAATCCCTGGCGTAATTAAAATTTCCGACAGTATAAAATTATTTTTTGAATAATTTACTATAGAAAAGGCAATCCCTGGCGTATTTAAAATTTGCGACAGTAAAAAATTATTTTTTGCAAAATTTACTATAGAAAAGGCAATCCCTGGCGTAATTAAAATTTGCGACAGTATAAAATTATTTTTTGAATAATTTACTATAGAAAAGGCAATCCCTGGCGTAATTAAAATTTGCGACAGTAGAAAATTATTTTTTGAATAATTTACTATAGAAAAGGCAATCCCTGGCGTAATTAAAATTTGCGACAGTTGAAAATTATTTTTTGAATAATTTACTATAGAAAAGGCAATCCCTGGCGTAATTAAAATTTGCGACAGTAGAAAATTATTTTTTGAATAATTTACTATAGAAAAGGCAATCCCTGGCGTAATTAAAATTTGCGACAGTAGAAAATTATTTTTTGAATAATTTACTATAGAAAAGGCAATCCCTGGCGTAATTAAAATTTGCAACCAGAGAAAATTATTTTTTGAATAACTTACTATAGAAAAGTCAATCCCTGGCGTATTTAAAATTTGCGACAGTAAAAAATTAATTTGTGAGAAATTTACTATAGAAAAGGCAATCCCTGGGATATTTAAAATTTGCGACAGTAAAAAATTATTTTTTTGTAAAATTTACTATAGAAAAGGCAATCCCTGGCGTATTTAAAATTTGTGACAGTAAAAAATTATTTTTTGAATAATTTACTATAGAAAAGGCAATCCCTGGCGTAATTAAAATTTGCGACAGTAGAAAATTATTTTTTGAATAATTTACTATAGAAAAGGCAATCCCTGGCGTATTTAAAATTTGCGACATTAAAAAATTATTTTTTGAATAATTTACTATAGAAAAGGCAATCCCCGGCGTAATTAAAATTTGCGACAGTATAAAATTATTTTTTGAATAATTTACTATAGAAAAGGCAATCCCTGGCGCAGTTAAAATTTGCGACAGTAAAAAATAATTTTTTGCAAAATTTACTATAGAAAAGGCAATCCCTGGCGTAATTAAAATTTGCGACAGTATAAAATTATTTTTTGAATAATTTACTATAGAAAAGGCAATCCCTGGCGTATTTAAAATTTGCGACAGTAAAAAATTATTTTTTGCAAAATTTACTATAGAAAAGGCAATCCCTGGCGTAATTGAAATTTGCGACAGTATAAAATTATTTTTTGAATAATTTACTATAGAAAAGGCAATCCCTGGCGTAATTAAAATTTGCGACAGTAGAAAATTATTTTTTGAATAATTTACTATAGAAAAGGCAATCCCTGGCGTAATTAAAATTTGCGACAGTAGAAAATTATTTTTTGAATAATTTACTATAGAAAAGGCAATCCCTGGCGTATTTAAAATTTGCGACAGTAAAAAATTAATTTGTGAGAAATTTACTATAGAAAAGGCAATCCCTGGGATATTTAAAATTTGCGACAGTAAAAAATTATTTTTTTGCAAAATTTACTATAGAAAAAGCAATCCCTGGCGTAATTAAAATTTGCGACAGTAAAAAATTATTTTTTGAATAATTTACTATAGAAAAGGCAATCCCTGGCGTAATTAAAATTTGCGACAGTATGAAATTATTTTTTGAATAATTTACTATAGAAAAGGCAATCCCTGGCGTATTTAAAATTTGCGACAGTAAAAAATTATTTTTTGCAAAATTTACTATAGAAAAGGCAATCCCTGGCGTAGTTAAAATTTGCGACAGTATAAAATTATTTTTTGAATAATTTACTATAGAAAAGGCAATCCCTGGCGTAATTAAAATTTGCGAGAGTAGAAAATTATTTTTTGAATAATTTACTATAGAAAAGGCAATCCCTGGCGCAATTAAAATTTGCGACAGTAAAAAATTATTTTTTGCAAAATTTACTATAGAAAAGGCAATCCCTGGCGTAATTAAAATTTCCGACAGTATAAAATTATTTTTTGAATAATTTACTATAGAAAAGGCAATCCCTGGCGTATTTAAAATTTGCGACAGTAAAAAATTATTTTTTGCAAAATTTACTATAGAAAAGGCAATCCCTGGCGTAATTAAAATTTGCGACAGTATAAAATTATTTTTTGAATAATTTACTATAGAAAAGGCAATCCCTGGCGTAATTAAAATTTGCGACAGTAGAAAATTATTTTCTGAATAATTTACTATAGAAAAGGCAATCCCTGGCGTAATTAAAATTTGCGACAGTTGAAAATTATTTTTTGAATAATTTACTATAGAAAAGGCAATCCCTGGCGTAATTAAAATTTGCGACAGTGGAAAATTATTTTTTGAATAATTTACTATAGAAAAGGCAATCCCTGGCGTAATTAAAATTTGCGACAGTAAAAAATTATTTTTTGCAAAATTTACTATAGAAAAGGCAATCCCTGGCGTAATTAAAATTTGCGACAGTATAAAATTATTTTTTGAATAATTTACTATAGAAAAGGCAATCCCTGGCGTAATTAAAATTTGCGACAGTAGAAAATTATTTTCTGAATAATTTACTATAGAAAAGGCAATCCCTGGCGTAATTAAAATTTGCGACAGTTGAAAATTATTTTTTGAATAATTTACTATAGAAAAGGCAATCCCTGGCGTAATTAAAATTTGCGACAGTGGAAAATTATTTTTTGAATAATTTACTATAGAAAAGGCAATCCCTGGCGTAATTAAAATTTGCAACCAGAGAAAATTATTTTTTGAATAATTTACTATAGAAAAGTCAATCCCTGGCGTATTTAAAATTTGCGACAGTAAAAAATTAATTTGTGAGAAATTTACTATAGAAAAGGCAATCCCTGGGATATTTAAAATTTGCGACAGTAAAAAATTATTTTTTTGCAAAATTTACTATAGAAAAGGCAATCCCTGGCGTATTTAAAATTTGTGACAGTAAAAAATTATTTTTTGAATAATTTACTATAGAAAAGGCAATCCCTGGCGTAATTAAAATTTGCGACAGTAAAAAATTATTTTTTGAATAATTTACTATAGAAAAGGTAATCCCTGGCGCACTTAAAATTTGCGACAGTAAAAAATTATTTTTTGAATAATTTACTATAGAAAAGGCAATCCCTGGCGTAATTAAAATTTGCGACAGTAAAAAATTATTTTTGAATAATTTACTATAGAAAAGGCAATCCCTGGCGCACTTAAAATTTGCGACAGTAAAAAATTATTTTTTGAATAATTTACTATTGAAAAGGCAATCCCTGGCGTAATTAAAATTTGCGACAGTATAAAATTATTTTTTGAATAATTTACTATAGAAAAGGCAATCCCTGGCGTAATTAAAATTTGCGACAGTAGAAAATTATTTTTTGAATAATTTACTATAAAAAAGGCAATCCCTGGCGTATTTAAAATTTGCGACAGTAAAAAATTATTTTTTGAATAATTTACTATAGAAAAGGCAATCCCCGGCGTAATTAAAATTTGCGACAGTATAAAATTATTTTTTGAATAATTTACTACAGAAAAGGCAATCCCTGGCGCAGTTAAAATTTGCGACAGTAAAAAATTATTTTTTGCAAAATTTACTATAGAAAAGGCAATCCCTGGCGTAATTAAAATTTGCGACAGTATAAAATTATTTTTTGAATAATTTACTATAGAAAAGGGAATCCCTGGCGTAATTAAAATTTGCGACAGTAGAAAATTATTTTTTGAATAATTTACTATAGAAAAGGCAATCCCTGGCGTAATTAAAATTTGCGACAGTAGAAAATTATATTTTGAATAATTTACTATAGAAAAGGCAATCCCTGGCGTACTTAAAATTTGCGACAGTAGAAAATTATTTTTTGAATAATTTACTATAGAAAAGGTAATCCCTGGCGTAATTAAAATTTGCGACAGTAGAAAATTATTTTTTGAATAATTTACTATAGAAAAGGCAATCCCTGGCGTAATTAAAATTTGCAACCAGAGAAAATTATTTTTTGAATAATTTACTATAGAAAAGTCAATCCCTGGCGTATTTAAAATTTGCGACAGTAAAAAATTAATTTGTGAGAAATTTACTATAGAAAAGGCAATCCCTGGGATATTTAAAATTTGCGACAGTAAAAAATTATTTTTTTGCAAAATTTACTATAGAAAAGGCAATCCCTGGCGTATTTAAAATTTGTGACAGTAAAAAATTATTTTTTGAATAATTTACTATAGAAAAGGCAATCCCTGGCGTAATTAAAATTTGCGACAGTAAAAAATTATTTTTTGAATAATTTACTATAGAAAAGGCAATCCCTGGCGCACTTAAAATTTGCGACAGTAAAAAATTATTTTTTGAATAATTTACTATAGAAAAGGCAATCCCTGGCGTAATTAAAATTTGCGACAGTAAAAAATTATTTTTTGAATAATTTACTATAGAAAAGGCAATCCCTGGCGTAATTAAAATTTGCGACAGTATAAAATTATTTTTTGAATAATTTACTATAGAAAAAGCAATCCCTGGCGTAATTAAAATTTGCGACAGTAAAAAATTATTTTTTGAATAATTTACTATAGAAAAGGCAATCCCTGGCGCACTTAAAATTTGCGACAGTAAAAAATTATTTTTTGAATAATTTACTATAGAAAAGGCAATCCCTGGCGTAATTAAAATTTGCGACAGTAAAAAATTATTTTTTGAATAATTTACTATAGAAAAGGCAATCCCTGGCGTAATTAAAATTTGCGACAGTATAAAATTATTTTTTGAATAATTTACTATAGAAAAGGCAATCCCTGGCGTAATTAAAATTTGCGACAGTAAAAAATTATTTTTTGAATAATTTACTATAGAAAAGGCAATCACTGGCGCACTTAAAATTTGCGACAGTAAAAAATTATTTTTTGAATAATTTACTATAGAAAAGGCAATCCCTGGCGTAATTAAAATTTGCGACAGTAAAAAATTATTTTTTGAATAATTTACTATAGAAAAGGCAATCCCTGGCGTAATTAAAATTTGCGACAGTATAAAATTATTTTTTGAATAATTTACTATAGAAAAGGCAATCCCTGGCGTATTTAAAATTTGTGACAGTAAAAAATTATTTTTTGAATAATTTACTATAGAAAAGGCAATCCCTGGCGTAATTAAAATTTGCGACCGTAAAAAATTATTTTTTGAATAATTTACTATAGAAAAGGCAATCCCTGGCGCACTTAAAATTTGCGACAGTAAAAAATTATTTTTTGAATAATTTACTATAGAAAAGGCAATCCCTGGCGTAATTAAAATTTGCGACAGTAAAAAATTATTTTTTGAATAATTTACTATAGAAAAGGCAATCCCTGGCGTAATTAAAATTTGCGACAGTAAAAAATTATTTTTTGAATAATTTACTATAGAAAAGGCAATCCCTGGCGTAATTAAAATTTGCGACAGTAGAAAATTATTTTTTGAATAATTTACTATAGAAAAAGCAATCCCTGGCGTATTTAAAATTTGCGACAGTAAAAAATTATTTTTTGAATAATTTACTATAGAAAAGGCAATCCCCGGCGTAATTAAAATTTGCGACAGTATAAAATTATTTTTTGAATAATTTACTACAGAAAAGGCAATCCCTGGCGCAGTTAAAATTTGCGACAGTAAAAAATTATTTTTTGCAAAATTTACTATAGAAAAGGCAATCCCTGGCGTAATTAAAATTTGCGACAGTATAAAATTATTTTTTGAATAATTTACTATAGAAAAGGCAATCCCTGGCGTAATTAAAATTTGCGACAGTAAAAAATTATTTTTTGAATAATTTACTATAGAAAAGGCAATCCCTGGCGCACTTAAAATTTGCGACAGTAAAAAATTATTTTTTGAATAATTTACTATAGAAAAGGCAATCCCTGGCGTAATTAAAATTTGCGACAGTAAAAAATTATTTTTTGAATAATTTACTATAGAAAAGGCAATCCCTGGCGTAATTAAAATTTGCGACAGTATAAAATTATTTTTTGAATAATTTACTATAGAAAAAGCAATCCCTGGCGTAATTAAAATTTGCGACAGTAAAAAATTATTTTTTGAATAATTTACTATAGAAAAGGCAATCCCTGGCGCACTTAAAATTTGCGACAGTAAAAAATTATTTTTTGAATAATTTACTATAGAAAAGGCAATCCCTGGCGTAATTAAAATTTGCGACAGTAAAAAATTATTTTTTGAATAATTTACTATAGAAAAGGCAATCCCTGGCGTAATTAAAATTTGCGACAGTATAAAATTATTTTTTGAATAATTTACTATAGAAAAGGCAATCCCTGGCGTATTTAAAATTTGTGACAGTAAAAAATTATTTTTTGAATAATTTACTATAGAAAAGGCAATCCCTGGCGTAATTAAAATTTGCGACAGTAAAAAATTATTTTTTGAATAATTTACTATAGAAAAGGCAATCCCTGGCGCACTTAAAATTTGCGACAGTAAAAAATTATTTTTTGAATAATTTACTATAGAAAAGGCAATCCCTGGCGTAATTAAAATTTGCGACAGTAAAAAATTATTTTTTGAATAATTTACTATAGAAAAGGCAATCCCTGGCGTAATTAAAATTTGCGACAGTAAAAAATTATTTTTTGAATAATTTACTATAGAAAAGGCAATCCCTGGCGTAATTAAAATTTGCGACAGTAGAAAATTATTTTTTGAATAATTTACTATAGAAAAAGCAATCCCTGGCGTATTTAAAATTTGCGACAGTAAAAAATTATTTTTTGAATAATTTACTATAGAAAAGGCAATCCCCGGCGTAATTAAAATTTGCGACAGTATAAAATTATTTTTTGAATAATTTACTACAGAAAAGGCAATCCCTGGCGCAGTTAAAATTTGCGACAGTAAAAAATTATTTTTTGCAAAATTTACTATAGAAAAGGCAATCCCTGGCGTAATTAAAATTTGCGACAGTATAAAATTATTTTTTGAATAATTTACTATAGAAAAGGCAATCCCTGGCGTAATTAAAATTTGCGACAGTAAAAAATTATTTTTTGAATAATTTACTATAGAAAAGGCAATCCCTGGCGCACTTAAAATTTGCGACAGTAAAAAATTATTTTTTGAATAATTTACTATAGAAAAGGCAATCCCTGGCGTAATTAAAATTTGCGACAGTAAAAAATTATTTTTTGAATAATTTACTATAGAAAAGGCAATCCCTGGCGTAATTAAAATTTGCGACAGTATAAAATTATTTTTTGAATAATTTACTATAGAAAAAGCAATCCCTGGCGTAATTAAAATTTGCGACAGTAAAAAATTATTTTTTGAATAATTTACTATAGAAAAGGCAATCCCTGGCGCACTTAAAATTTGCGACAGTAAAAAATTATTTTTTGAATAATTTACTATAGAAAAGGCAATCCCTGGCGTTATTAAAATTTGCGACAGTAAAAAATTATTTTTTGAATAATTTACTATAGAAAAGGCAATCCCTGGCGTAATTAAAATTTGCGACAGTATAAAATTATTTTTTGAATAATTTACTATAGAAAAGGCAATCCCTGGCGTAATTAAAATTTGCGACAGTAAAAAATTATTTTTTGAATAATTTACTATAGAAAAGGCAATCCCTGGCGCACTTAAAATTTGCGACAGTAAAAAATTATTTTTTGAATAATTTACTATAGAAAAGGCAATCCCTGGCGTAATTAAAATTTGCGACAGTAAAAAATTATTTTTTGAATAATTTACTATAGAAAAGGCAATCCCTGGCGTAATTAAAATTTGCGACAGTATAAAATTATTTTTTGAATAATTTACTATAGAAAAGGCAATCCCTGGCGTATTTAAAATTTGTGACAGTAAAAAATTATTTTTTGAATAATTTACTATAGAAAAGGCAATCCCTGGCGTAATTAAAATTTGCGACAGTAAAAAATTATTTTTTGAATAATTTACTATAGAAAAGGCAATCCCTGGCGCACTTAAAATTTGCGACAGTAAAAAATTATTTTTTGAATAATTTACTATAGAAAAGGCAATCCCTGGCGTAATTAAAATTTGCGACAGTAAAAAATTATTTTTTGAATAATTTACTATAGAAAAGGCAATCCCTGGCGTAATTAAAATTTGCGACAGTAAAAAATTATTTTTTGAATAATTTACTATAGAAAAGGCAATCCCTGGCGTAATTAAAATTTGCGACAGTAGAAAATTATTTTTTGAATAATTTACTATAGAAAAAGCAATCCCTGGCGTATTTAAAATTTGCGACAGTAAAAAATTATTTTTTGAATAATTTACTATAGAAAAGGCAATCCCCGGCGTAATTAAAATTTGCGACAGTATAAAATTATTTTTTGAATAATTTACTACAGAAAAGGCAATCCCTGGCGCAGTTAAAATTTGCGACAGTAAAAAATTATTTTTTGCAAAATTTACTATAGAAAAGGCAATCCCTGGCGTAATTAAAATTTGCGACAGTATAAAATTATTTTTTGAATAATTTACTATAGAAAAGGCAATCCCTGGCGTAATTAAAATTTGCGACAGTAGAAAATTATTTTTTGAATAATTTACTATAGAAAAGGCAATCCCTGGCGTAATTAAAATTTGCGACAGTAGAAAATTATTTTTTGAATAATTGACTATAGAAAAGGCAATCCCTTGCGCAATTAAAATTTGCGACAGTAAAAAATTATTTTTTGAATAATTTACTATAGAAAAGGCAATCCCTGGCGTAATTAAAATTTGCGACAATTGGAAATTATTTTTTGAATAATTTACTATAGAAAAGGCAATCCCTGGCGTAATTAAAATTTGCGACAGTTGAAAATTATTTTTTGAATAATTTACTATAGAAAAGGCAATCCCTGGCGTAATTAAAATTTGCGACAGTAGAAAATTATTTTTTGAATAATTTACTGTAGAAAAGGCAATCCCTGGCGCAATTAAAATTTGCGACAGTAAAAAATTATTTTTTTAGAAAATTTACTATAGAAAAGGCAATCCCTGGCGCACTTAAAATTTGAGACAGTATAAAATTATTTTTTGAATAATTTACTATAGAAAAGGCAATCCCTGGCGTAATTAAAATTTGCGACAGTATAAAACTATTTTTTGAATAATTTACTATAGAAAAGGCAATCCCTGGCGCACTTAAAATTTGCGACAGTATAAAATTATTTTTTGAATAATTTACTATAGAAAAGGCAATCCCTGGCGTAATTAAAATTTGCGACAGTATAAAATTATTTTTTGCAAAATTTACTATAGAAAAGGCAATCCCTGGCGTAATTAAAATTCGCGACAGTAAGAAATTAATTTGTGAGAAATTTACTATAGAAAAGGCAATCCCTGGGATATTTAAAATTTGCGACAGTAGAAAATTATTTTTTGAATAATTTACTGTAGAAAAGGCAATCCCTGGCGCAATTAAAATTTGCGACAGTAAAAAATTATTTTTTACAAAATTTACTATAGAAAAGGCAATCCCTGGCGCACTTAAAATTTGAGACAGTATAAAATTATTTTTTGAATAATTTACTATAGAAAAGGCAATCCCTGGCGTAATTAAAATTTGCGACAGTATAAAACTATTTTTTGAATAATTTACTATAGAAAAGGCAATCCCTGGCGCACTTAAAATTTGCGACAGTATAAAATTATTTTTTGAATAATTTACTATAGAAAAGGCAATCCCTGGCGTAATTAAAATTTGCGACAGTAGAAAATTATTTTTTGAATAATTTACTATAGAAAAGGCAATCCCTGGCGTAATTAAAATTTGCGACAGTATAAAATTATTTTTTGCAAAATTTACTATAGAAAAGGCAATCCCTGGCGTAATTAAAATTCGCGACAGTAAGAAATTAATTTGTGAGAAATTTACTATAGAAAAGGCAATCCCTGGGATATTTAAAATTTGCGACAGTAGAAAATTATTTTTTGAATAATTTACTATAGAAAAGGCAATCCCTGGCGTATTTAAAATTTGTGACAGTAAAAAATTATTTTTTGAATAATTTACTATAGAAAAGGCAATCCCTGGCGTAATTAAAATTTGCGACAGTTGAAAATTATTTTTTGAATAATTTACTATAGAAAAGGCAATCCCTGGCGTATTTAAAATTTGCGACAGTAAAAAATTATTTTTTGCAAAATTTACTATAGAAAAGGCAATCCCTGGCGTAATTAAAATTTCCGACAGAATAAAATTATTTTTTGAATAATTTACTATAGAAAAGGCAATCCCTGGCGTAATTAAAATTTGCGACAATTGGAAATTATTTTTTGAATAATTTACTATAGAAAAGGCAATCCCTGGCGTAATTAAAATTTGCGACAGTTGAAAATTATTTTTTGAATAATTTACTATTGAAAAGGCAATCCCTGGCGTAATTAAAATTTGCGACAGTAGAAAATTATTTTTTGAATAATTTACTGTAGAAAAGGCAATCCCTGGCGCAATTAAAATTTGCGACAGTAAAAAATTATTTTTTACAAAATTTACTATAGAAAAGGCAATCCCTGGCGCACTTAAAATTTGAGACAGTATAAAATTATTTTTTGAATAATTTACTATAGAAAAGGCAATCCCTGGTGTAATTAAAATTTGCGACAGTATAAAACTATTTTTTGAATAATTTACTATAGAAAAGGCAATCCCTGGCGCACTTAAAATTTGCGACAGTAAAAAATTATTTTTTGAATAATTTACTATAGAAAAGGCAATCCCTGGCGTAATTAAAATTTGCGACAGTAAAAAATTATTTTTTGAATAATTTACTATAGAAAAGGCAATCCCTGGCGTAATTAAAATTTGCGACAGTATAAAATTATTTTTTGAATAATTTACTATAGAAAAGGCAATCCCTGGCGTAATTAAAATTTGCGACAGTAGAAAATTATTTTTTGAATAATTTACTATAGAAAAGGCAATCCCTGGCGTATTTAAAATTTGCGACAGTAAAAAATTATTTTTTGAATAATTTACTATAGAAAAGGCAATCCCCGGCGTAATTAAAATTTGCGACAGTATAAAATCATTTTTTGAATAATTTACTACAGAAAAGGCAATCCCTGGCGCAGTTAAAATTTGCGACAGTAAAAAATTATTTTTTGCAAAATTTACTATAGAAAAGGCAATCCCTGGCGTAATTAAAATTTGCGACAGTATAAAATTATTTTTTGAATAATTTACTATAGAAAAGGCAATCCCTGGCGTAATTAAAATTTGCGACAGTAGAAAATTATTTTTTGAATAATTTACTATAGATAAGGCAATCCCTGGCGTAATTAAAATTTGCGACAGTAGAAAATTATTTTTTGAATAATTTACTATAGAAAAGGCAATCCCTTGCGCAATTAAAATTTGCGACAGTAAAAAATTATTTTTTGAATAATTTACTATAGAAAAGGCAATCCCTGGCGTAATTAAAATTTGCGACAATTGGAAATTATTTTTTGAATAATTTACTATAGAAAAGGCAATCCCTGGCGTAATTAAAATTTGCGACAGTTGAAAATTATTTTTTGAATAATTTACTATAGAAAAGGCAATCCCTGGCGTAATTAAAATTTGCGACAGTAGAAAATTATTTTTTGAATAATTTACTGTAGAAAAGGCAATCCCTGGCGCAATTGAAATTTGCGACAGTAAAAAATTATTTTTTACAAAATTTACTATAGAAAAGGCAATCCCTGGCGCACTTAAAATTTGAGACAGTATAAAATTATTTTTTGAATAATTTACTATAGAAAAGGCAATCCCTGGCGTAATTAAAATTTGCGACAGTATAAAACTATTTTTTGAATAATTTACTATAGAAAAGGCAATCCCTGGCGCACTTAAAATTTGCGACAGTATAAAATTATTTTTTGAATAATTTACTATAGAAAAGGCAATCCCTGGCGTAATTAAAATTTGCGACAGTATAAAATTATTTTTTGCAAAATTTACTATAGAAAAGGCAATCCCTGGCGTAATTAAAATTCGCGACAGTAAGAAATTAATTTGTGAGAAATTTACTATAGAAAAGGCAATCCCTGGGATATTTAAAATTTGCGACAGTAGAAAATTATTTTTTGAATAATTTACTGTAGAAAAGGCAATCCCTGGCGCAATTAAAATTTGCGACAGTAAAAAATTATTTTTTACAAAATTTACTATAGAAAAGGCAATCCCTGGCGCACTTAAAATTTGAGACAGTATAAAATTATTTTTTGAATAATTTACTATAGAAAAGGCAATCCCTGGCGTAATTAAAATTTGCGACAGTATAAAACTATTTTTTGAATAATTTACTATAGAAAAGGCAATCCCTGGCGCACTTAAAATTTGCGACAGTATAAAATTATTTTTTGAATAATTTACTATAGAAAAGGCAATCCCTGGCGTAATTAAAATTTGCGACAGTAGAAAATTATTTTTTGAATAATTTACTATAGAAAAGGCAATCCCTGGCGTAATTAAAATTTGCGACAGTATAAAATTATTTTTTGCAAAATTTACTATAGAAAAGGCAATCCCTGGCGTAATTAAAATTCGCGACAGTAAGAAATTAATTTGTGAGAAATTTACTATAGAAAAGGCAATCCCTGGGATATTTAAAATTTGCGACAGTAGAAAATTATTTTTTGAATAATTTACTATAGAAAAGGCAATCCCTGGCGTATTTAAAATTTGTGACAGTAAAAAATTATTTTTTGAATAATTTACTATAGAAAAGGCAATCCCTGGCGTAATTAAAATTTGCGACAGTTGAAAATTATTTTTTGAATAATTTACTATAGAAAAGGCAATCCCTGGCGTATTTAAAATTTGCGACAGTAAAAAATTATTTTTTGCAAAATTTGCTATAGAAAAGGCAATCCCTGGCGTAATTAAAATTTCCGACAGTATAAAATTATTTTTTGAATAATTTACTATAGAAAAGGCAATCCCTGGCGCAATTAAAATTTGCGACAGTAAAAAATTATTTTTTGCAAAATTTACTATAGAAAAGGCAATCCCTGGCGTAATTAAAATTTCCGACAGTATAAAATTATTTTTTGAATAATTTACTATAGAAAAGGCAATCCCTGGCGTATTTAAAATTTGCGACAGTAAAAAATTATTTTTTACAAAATTTACTATAGAAAAGGCAATCCCTGGCGTAATTAAAATTTGCGACAGTATAAAATTATTTTTTGAATAATTTACTATAGAAAAGGCAATCCCTGGCGTAATTAAAATTTGCGACAGTAGAAAATTATTTTTTGAATAATTTACTATAGAAAAGGCAATCCCTGGCGTAATTAAAATTTGCGACAGTTGAAAATTATTTTTTGAATAATTTACTATAGAAAAGGCAATCCCTGGCGTAATTAAAATTTGCGACAGTAGAAAATTATTTTTTGAATAATTTACTATAGAAAAGGCAATCCCTGGCGTAATTAAAATTTGCGACAGTATAAAATTATTTTTTGAATAATTTACTATAGAAAAGGTAATCCCTGGCGTAATTAAAATTTGCGACAGTAGGAAATTATTTTTTGAATAATTTACTATAGAAAAGGCAATCCCTGGCGTAATTAAAATTTGCAACCAGAGAAAATTATTTTTTGAATAATTTACTATAGAAAAGTCAATCCCTGGCGTATTTAAAATTTGCGACAGTAAAAAATTAATTTGTGAGAAATTTACTATAGAAAAGGCAATCCCTGGGATATTTAAAATTTGCGACAGTAAAAAATTATTTTTTTGCAAAATTTACTATAGAAAAGGCAATCCCTGGCGTATTTAAAATTTGTGACAGTAAAAAATTATTTTTTGAATAATTTACTGTAGAAAAGGCAATCCCTGGCGTAATTAAAATTTGCGACAGTAAAAAATTATTTTTTGAATAATTTACTATAGAAAAGGCAATCCCTGGCGCACTTAAAATTTGCGACAGTAAAAAATTATTTTTTGAATAATTTACTATAGAAAAGGCAATCCCTGGCGTAATTAAAATTTGCGACAGTAAAAAATTATTTTTGAATAATTTACTATAGAGAAGGCAATCCCTGGCGCACTTAAAATTTGCGACAGTAAAAAATTATTTTTTGAATAATTTACTATAGAAAAGGCAATCCCTGGCGTAATTAAAATTTGCGACAGTAAAAAATTATTTTTTACAAAATTTACTATAGAAAAGGCAATCCCTGGCGCACTTAAAATTTGAGACAGTATAAAATTATTTTTTGAATAATTTACTATAGAAAAGGCAATCCCTGGTGTAATTAAAATTTGCGACAGTATAAAACTATTTTTTGAATAATTTACTATAGAAAAGGCAATCCCTGGCGCACTTAAAATTTGCGACAGTAAAAAATTATTTTTTGAATAATTTACTATAGAAAAGGCAATCCCTGGCGTAATTAAAATTTGCGACAGTATAAAATTATTTTTTGAATAATTTACTATAGAAAAGGTAATCCCTGGCGTAATTAAAATTTGCGACAGTAGGAAATTATTTTTTGAATAATTTACTATAGAAAAGGCAATCCCTGGCGTAATTAAAATTTGCAACCAGAGAAAATTATTTTTTGAATAATTTACTATAGAAAAGTCAATCCCTGGCGTATTTAAAATTTGCGACAGTAAAAAATTAATTTGTGAGATATTTACTATAGAAAAGGCAATCCCTGGGATATTTAAAATTTGCGACAGTAAAAAATTATTTTTTTGCAAAATTTACTATAGAAAAGGCAATCCCTGGCGTATTTAAAATTTGTGACAGTAAAAAATTATTTTTTGAATAATTTACTGTAGAAAAGGCAATCCCTGGCGTAATTAAAATTTGCGACAGTAAAAAATTATTTTTTGAATAATTTACTATAGAAAAGGCAATCCCTGGCGCACTTAAAATTTGCGACAGTAAAAAATTATTTTTTGAATAATTTACTATAGAAAAGGCAATCCCTGGCGTAATTAAAATTTGCGACAGTAAAAAATTATTTTTGAATAATTTACTATAGAGAAGGCAATCCCTGGCGCACTTAAAATTTGCGACAGTAAAAAATTATTTTTTGAATAATTTACTATAGAAAAGGCAATCCCTGGCGTAATTAAAATTTGCGACAGTAAAAAATTATTTTTTACAAAATTTACTATAGAAAAGGCAATCCCTGGCGCACTTAAAATTTGAGACAGTATAAAATTATTTTTGAATAATTTACTATAGAAAAGGCAATCCCTGGTGTAATTAAAATTTGCGACAGTATAAAACTATTTTTTGAATAATTTACTATAGAAAAGGCAATCCCTGGCGCACTTAAAATTTGCGACAGTAAAAAATTATTTTTTGAATAATTTACTATAGAAAAGGCAATCCCTGGCGTAATTAAAATTTGCGACAGTAAAAAATTATTTTTTGAATAATTTACTATAGAAATGGCAATCCCTGGCGTAATTAAAATTTGCGACAGTATAAAATTATTTTTTGAATAATTTACTATAGAAAAGGCAATCCCTGGCGTAATTAAAATTTGCGACAGTAGAAAATTATTTTTTGAATAATTTACTATAGAAAAGGCAATCCTGGCGTATTTAAAATTTGCGACAGTAAAAAATTATTTTTGAATAATTTACTATAGAAAAGGCAATCCCCGGCGTAATTAAAATTTGCGACAGTATAAAATTATTTTTTGAATAATTTACTACAGAAAAGGCAATCCCTGGCGCAGTTAAAATTTGCGACAGTAAAAAATTATTTTTTGCAAAATTTACTATAGAAAAGGCAATCCCTGGCGTAATTAAAATTTGCGACAGTATAAAATTATTTTTAGAATAATTTACAATAGAAAAGGCAATCCCTGGCGTAATTAAAATTTGCGACAGTAGAAAATTATTTTTTTGAATAATTTACTATAGAAAAGGCAATCCCTGGCGTAATTAAAATTTGCGACAGTAGAAAATTATTTTTTGAATAATTTACTATAGAAAAGGCAATCCCTTGCGCAATTAAAATTTGCGACAGTAAAAAATTATTTTTTGAATAATTTACTATAGAAAAGGCAATCCCTGGCGTAATTAAAATTTGCGACAATTGGAAATTATTTTTTGAATAATTTACTATAGAAAAGGCAATCCCTGGCGTAATTAAAATTTGCGACATTTGAAAATTATTTTTTGAATAATTTACTATAGAAAAGGCAATCCCTGGCGTAATTAAAATTTGCGACAGTAGAAAATTATTTTTTGAATAATTTACTGTAGAAAAGGCAATCCCTGGCGCAATTAAAATTTGCGACAGTAAAAAATTATTTTTTACAAAATTTACTATAGAAAAGGCAATCCCTGGCGCACTTAAAATTTGAGACAGTATAAAATTATTTTTTGAATAATTTACTATAGAAAAGGCAATCCCTGGCGTAATTAAAATTGCGACAGTATAAAACTATTTTTTGAATAATTTACTATAGAAAAGGCAATCCCTGGCGCACTTAAAATTTGCGACAGTATAAAATTATTTTTTGAATAATTTACTATAGAAAAGGCAATCCCTGGCGTAATTAAAATTTGCGACAGTATAAAATTATTTTTTGCAAAATTTACTATAGAAAAGGCAATCCCTGGCGTAATTAAAATTCGCGACAGTAAGAAATTAATTTGTGAGAAATTTACTATAGAAAAGGCAATCCCTGGGATATTTAAAATTTGCGACAGTAGAAAATTATTTTTTGAATAATTTACTGTAGAAAAGGCAATCCCTGGCGCAATTAAAATTTGCGACAGTAAAAAATTATTTTTTACAAAATTTACTATAGAAAAGGCAATCCCTGGCGCACTTAAAAATTTGAGACAGTATAAAATTATTTTTTGAATAATTTACTATAGAAAAGGCAATCCCTGGCGTAATTAAAATTTGCGACAGTATAAAACTATTTTTTGAATAATTTACTATAGAAAAGGCAATCCCTGGCGCACTTAAAATTTGCGACAGTATAAAATTATTTTTTGAATAATTTACTATAGAAAAGGCAATCCCTGGCGTAATTAAAATTTGCGACAGTAGAAAATTATTTTTTGAATAATTTACTATAGAAAAGGCAATCCCTGGCGTAATTAAAATTTGCGACAGTATAAAATTATTTTTTGCAAAATTTACTATAGAAAAGGCAATCCCTGGCGTAATTAAAATTCGCGACAGTAAGAAATTAATTTGTGAGAAATTTACTATAGAAAAGGTAATCCCTGGGATATTTAAAATTTGCGACAGTAGAAAATTATTTTTTGAATAATTTACTATAGAAAAGGCAATCCCTGGCGTATTTAAAATTTGTGACAGTAAAAAATTATTTTTTGAATAATTTACTATAGAAAAGGCAATCCCTGGCGTAATTAAAATTTGCGACAGTTGAAAATTATTTTTTGAATAATTTACTATAGAAAAGGCAATCCCTGGCGTATTTAAAATTTGCGACAGTAAAAAATTATTTTTTGCAAAATTTGCTATAGAAAAGGCAATCCCTGGCGTAATTAAAATTTCCGACAGTATAAAATTATTTTTTGAATAATTTACTATAGAAAAGGCAATCCCTGGCGCAATTAAAATTTGCGACAGTAAAAAATTATTTTTTGCAAAATTTACTATAGAAAAGGCAATCCCTGGCGTAATTAAAATTTCCGACAGTATAAAATTATTTTTTGAATAATTTACTATAGAAAAGGCAATCCCTGGCGTATTTAAAATTTGCGACAGTAAAAAATTATTTTTTGCAAAATTTACTATAGAAAAGGCAATCCCTGGCGTAATTAAAATTTGCGACAGTATAAAATTATTTTTTGAGTAATTTACTATAGAAAAGGCAATCCCTGGCGTAATTAAAATTTGCGACAGTAGAAAATTATTTTTTGAATAATTTACTATAGAAAAGGCAATCCCTGGCGTAATTAAAATTTGCGACAGTTGAAAATTATTTTTTGAATAATTTACTATAGAAAAGGCAATCCCTGGCGTAATTAAAATTTGCGACAGTAGAAAATTATTTTTTGAATAATTTACTATAGAAAAGGCAATCCCTGGCGTAATTAAAATTTGCGACAGTATAAAATTATTTTTTGAATAATTTACTATAGAAAAGGTAATCCCTGGCGTAATTAAAATTTGCGACAGTAGGAAATTATTTTTTGAATAATTTACTATAGAAAAGGCAATCCCTGGCGTAATTAAAATTTGCAACCAGAGAAAATTATTTTTGAATAATTTACTATAGAAAAGTCAATCCCTGGCGTATTTAAAATTTGCGACAGTAAAAAATTAATTTGTGAGAAATTTACTATAGAAAAGGCAATCCCTGGGATATTTAAAATTTGCGACAGTAAAAAATTATTTTTTTGCAAAATTTACTATAGAAAAGGCAATCCCTGGCGTATTTAAAATTTGTGACAGTAAAAAATTATTTTTTGAATAATTTACTGTAGAAAAGGCAATCCCTGGCGTAATTAAAATTTGCGACAGTAAAAAATTATTTTTTGAATAATTTACTATAGAAAAGGCAATCCCTGGCGCACTTAAAATTTGCGACAGTAAAAAATTATTTTTTGAATAATTTACTATAGAAAAGGCAATCCCTGGCGTAATTAAAATTTGCGACAGTAAAAAATTATTTTTGAATAATTTACTATAGAGAAGGCAATCCCTGGCGCACTTAAAATTTGCGACAGTAAAAAATTATTTTTTGAATAATTTACTATAGAAAAGGCAATCCCCTGGCGTAATTAAAATTTGCGACAGTATAAAAATTATTTTTTGAATAATTTACTATAGAAAAGGCAATCCCTGGCGTAATTAAAATTTGCGACAGTAGAAAATTATTTTTTGAATAATTTACTATAGAAAAGGCAATCCCTGGCGTATTTAAAATTTGCGACAGTAAAAAATTATTTTTTGAATAATTTACTATAGAAAAGGCAATCCCCGGCGTAATTAAAATTTGCGACAGTATAAAATTATTTTTTTGAATAATTTACTATAGAAAAGGCAATCCCTGGCGCAGTTAAAATTTGCGACAGTAAAAAATTATTTTTTGCAAAAATTTACTATAGAAAAGGCAATCCCTGGCGTAATTAAAATTTGCGACAGTATAAAATTATTTTTTGAATAATTTACTATAGAAAAGGCAATCCCTGGCGTATTTAAAATTTGCGACAGTAAAAAATTATTTTTGCAAAATTTACTATAGAAAAGGCAATCCCTGGCGTAATTAAAATTTGCGACAGTATAAAATTATTTTTTGAATAATTTACTATAGAAAAGGCAATCCCTGGCGTAATTAAAATTTGCGACAGTAGAAAATTATTTTTTGAATAATTTACTATAGAAAAGGCAATCCCTGGCGTAATTAAAATTTGCGACAGTAGAAAATTATTTTTTGAATAATTTACTATAGAAAAGGCAATCCCTGGCGTACTTAAAATTTGCGACAGTAGAAAATTATTTTTTGAATAATTTACTATAGAAAAGGCAATCCCTGGCGTATTTAAAATTTGCGACAGTAGAAAATTATTTTTTGAATAATTTACTATAGAAAACGCAATCCCTGGCGTATTTAAAATTTGCGACAGTAAAAAATTAATATTTTGAAAAATTTACTGTAGAAAAGGCAATCCCTGGCGCAATTAAAATTTGCGATAGTAAAAAAATATTTTTTGAATAATTTACTATAGAAAAGGCAATCCCTGGCGCACTTAAAATTTGCGACAGTATAAAATTATTTTTTGAATAATTTACTATAGAAAAGGCAATCCCTGGCGTAATTAAAATTTGCGACAGTATAAAATTATTTTTTGAATAATTTACTATATAAAAGGCAATCCCTTGCGCAATTAAAATTTGCGACAGTAAAAAATTATTTTTTGAATAATTTACTATAGAAAAGGCAATCCCTGGCGTAATTAAAATTTGCGACAGTTGGAAATTATTTTTTGAATAATTTACTATAGAAAAGGCAATCCCTGGCGTAATTAAAATTTGCGACAGTTGAAAATTATTTTTTGAATAATTTACTATAGAAAAGGCAATCCCTGGCGTAATTAAAATTTGCGACAGTAGAAAACTATTTTTTGAATAATTTACTGTAGAAAAGGCAATCCCTGGCGCAATTAAAATTTGCGACAGTAAAAAATTATTTTTTACAAAATTTACTATAGAAAAGGCAATCCTTGGCGCACTTAAAATTTGCGACAGTATAAAATTATTTTTTGAAAAATTTACTATAGAAAAGGCAATCCCTGGCGTAATTAAAATTTGCGACAGTATAAAACTATTTTTTGAATAATTTACTATAGAAAAGGCTATCCCTGGCGCACTTAAAATTTGCGACAGTATAAAATTATTTTTTGAATAATTTACTATAGAAAAGGCAATCCCTGGCGTAATTAAAATTTGCGACAGTAGAAAATTATTTTTTGAATAATTTACTATAGAAAAGGCAATCCCTGGCGTAATTAAAATTTGCGACAGTATAAAAATTATTTTTGCAAAATTTACTATAGAAAAGGCAATCCCTGGCGTAATTAAAATTCGCGACAGTAAGAAATTAATTTGTGAGAAATTTACTATAGAAAAGGCAATCCCTGGGATATTTAAAATTTGCGACAGTAGAAAATTATTTTTTGAATAATTTACTATAGAAAAGGCAATCCCTGGCGTATTTAAAATTTGTGACAGTAAAAAATTATTTTTTGAATAATTTACTATAGAAAAGGCAATCCCTGGCGTAATTAAAATTTGCGACAGTTGAAAATTATTTTTTGAATAATTTACTATAGAAAAGGCAATCCCTGGCGCAATTAAAATTTGCGACAGTAGAAAATTATTTTTTGAATAATTTACTATAGAAAAGGCAATCCCTGGCGCAATTAAAATTTGCAAGAGTAAAAAATTATTTTTTGAATAATTTACTATAGAAAAGGCAATCCCTGGCGCAATTAAAATTTGCGACAGTAAAAAATTATTTTTTGAATAATTTACTATAGAAAAGGCAATCCCTGGCGTAATTAAAATTTGCGACAGTAAGAAATTAATTTGTGAGAAATTTACTATAGAATAGGCAATCCCTGGGATATTTAAAATTTGCGACAGTAAAAAATTATTTTGTGAGAAATTTACTATAGAAAAGGCAATCCCTGGGATATTTAAAATTTGCGAAAGTAAAAAATTATTTTTTTGCAAAATTTACTATAGAAAAGGCAATCCCTGTCGTATTTAAAATTTGCGACAGTAAAAAATTATTTTTTGAATAATTTACTATAGAAAAGGCAATCCCTGGCGCAATTAAAATTTGCGACAGTAGAAAATTATTTTTTGAATAATTTACTGTAGAAAAGCAATCCCTGGCGCACTTAAAATTTGCGACAGTATAAAATTATTTTTTGAATAATTTAGTATAGAAAAGGCAATCCCTGGCGTATTTAAAATTTGCGACAGTATAAAATTAATTTTTGAAAAATTTACTGTAGAAAAGGCAATCCCTGGCGCAATTAAATTTGCGACAGTAAAAAATTATTTTTTGAATAATTTACTATAGAAAAGACAATCCCTGGCGTAATTAAAATTTGCGACAGTAGAAAATTATTTTTTGAATAATTTACTATAGAAAAGGCAATCCCTGGCGTAATTAAAATTTGCGACAGTAAAAAATTATTTTTTGAATAATTTACTATAGAAAAGGCAATCCCTGGCGTAATTAAAATTTGCGACAGTAGAAAATTATTTTTTGAATAATTTACTATAGAAAAGGCAATCCCTGGCGCAATTAAAATTTGCGACAGTAGAAAATTATTTTTTGAATAATTTACTATAGAAAAGGCAATCCCTGGCGTAATTAAAATTTGCGACAGTAAAAAATTATTTTTTGAATAATTTACTATAGAAAAGGCAAACCCTGGCGCACTTAAAATTTGCGACAGTAAAAAATTATTTTTTGAATAATTTACTATAGAAAAGGCAATCCCTGGCGTAATTAAAATTTGCGACAGTAAAAAATTATTTTTTGAATAATTTACTATAGAAAAGGCAATCCCTGGCGCAATTACAATTTGCGACAGTTGAAAATTGTTTTTTGAATAATTTACTATAGAAAAGGCAATCCCTGCGCAATTAAAATTTGCGACAGTAAAAAATTATTTTTTGCAAAATTTACTATAGAAAAGGCAATCCCTGGCGCACTTAAAATTTGCGACAGTAAAAAATTATTTTTTGAATAATTTACTATAGAAAAGGCAATCCCTGGCGTAATTAAAATTTGCGACAGTTGAAAATTATTTTTTGAATAATTTACTATAGAAAAGGCAATCCCTGGCGCAATTAAAATTTGCGACAGTAAGAAATTATTTTTTGAATAATTTACTATAGAAAAGGCAATCCCTGGCGTAATTAAAATTTGCGACAGTAAAAAATTATTTTTTGAATAATTTGCTATACAAAAGGCAATCCCTGGCGCACTTAAAATTTGCGACAGTAAAAAATTATTTTTTGAATAATTTACTATAGAAAAGGCAATCCCTGGCGTAATTAAAATTTGCGACAGTAAAAAATTATTTTTTGAATAATTTACTATAGAAAAGGCAATCCCTGGCGCAATTACAATTTGCGACAGTTGAAAATTGTTTTTTTGAATAATTTACTATAGAAAAGGCAATCCCTGGCGCAATTAAAATTTGCGACAGTAAAAAATTATTTTTTGCAAAATTTACTATAGAAAAGGCAATCCCTGGCGCACTTAAAATTTGCGACAGTAAAAAAATTATTTTTTGAATAATTTACTATAGAAAAGGCAATCCCTGGCGTAATTAAAATTTGCGACAGTTGAAAATTATTTTTTGAATAATTTACTATAGAAAAGGCAATCCCTGGCGCAATTAAAATTTGCGACAGTAAGAAATTATTTTTTGAATAATTTACTATAGAAAAGGCAATCCCTGGCGTAATTAAAATTTGCGACAGTAAAAAATTATTTTTTGAATAATTTGCTATACAAAAGGCAATCCCTGGCGCACTTAAAATTTGCGACAGTAAAAAATTATTTTTTGAATACTTTACTATAGAAAAGGCAATCCTTGGCGCAATTAAAATTTGCGACAGTAAAAAATTATTTTTTGAATAATTTACTATAGAAAAGGCAATCCCTGGCGTAATTAAAATTTGCGACAGTAGAAAATTATTTTTTGAATAATTTACTATAGAAAAGGCAATCCCTGGCGTAATTAAAATTTGCGACAGTAGAAAATTATTTTTTGAATAATTTTACTATAGAAAAGGCAATCCCTGGCGTATTTAAAATTTGCGACAGTAAAAAATTATTTTTTAATAATTTACTATAGAAAAGGCAATCACTGGCGTAATTAAAATTTGCGACAGTATAAAATTATTTTTTGAATAATTTACTATAGAAAAGGCAATTTCTGGCGCACTTAAAATGTGCGACAGTAGAAAATTATTTTTTGAATAATTTACTATAGAAAAGGCAATCCCTGGCGTAATTAAAATTTGCGACAGTAGAAAATTATTTTTTGAATAATTTACTATAGAAAAGGCAATCCCTGGCGTAATTAAAATTTGCGACAGTATAAAAATTATTTTTTGCAAAATTTACTATAGAAAAGGCAATCCCTGGCGTAATTAAAATTTGCGACAGTATAAAATTATTTTTTGAAAAATTTACTATATAAAAGGCAATACCTGGCGCACTTAAAATTTACGACAGTAAAAAAATTATTTTTTGAATAATTTACTATAGAAAAGGCAATCCCTGGCGTAATTAAAATTTGCGACAGTAGAAAATTATTTTTTGAATAATTTACTATAGAAAAGGCAATCCCTGGCGCAATTAAAATTTGCGACAGTAAAAAATTATTTTTTGAATAATTTACTATAGAAAAGTCAATCCCTGGCGTAATTAAAATTTGCGACAGTATAAAATTATTTTTTGAATAATTTACTATAGAAAAGGCAATCCCTGGCGTAATTAAAATTTGCGACAGTAGAAAATTATTTTTTGAATAATTTACTATAGAAAAGGCAATCCCTGGCGCAATTAAAACTTGCGATAGTAAAAAATTATTTTTTGAATAATTTACTATAGAAAAGGCAATCCCTGGCGTATTTAAAATTTGCGACAGTATAAAATTCTTTTTTGAATAATTTACTATAAAAAGGCAATCCCTGGCGTAATTAAAATTTGCGACAGTAAAAAATTATTTTTTGAATAATTTACTATAGAAAAGGCAATCCCTGGCGAAATTAAAATTTGCGACAGTTGAAAATTATTTTTTGAATAATTTAATATAGAAAAGGCAATCCCTGGCGCACTTAAAATTTGCGACAGTAGAAAATTATTTTTTGAATAATTTACTATAGAAAAGGCAATCCCTGGCGTAATTAAAATTTGCGACAGTAGAAAATTATTTTTTGAATAATTTACTATAGAAAAGGCAATCCCTGGCGTAATTAAAATTTGCGACAGTATAAAATTATTTTTTGCAAAATTTACTATAGAAAAGGCAATCACTGGCGTAATTAAAATTTGCGACAGTATAAAATTATTTTTTGAAAAATTTACTATATAAAAGGCAATCCCTGGCGCACTTAAAATTTGCGACAGTAAAAAATTATTTTTTGAATAATTTACTATAGAAAAGGCAATCCCTGGCGCACTTGAAATTTGCGACAGTAAAAAATTATTTTTTGAATAATTTACTATAGAAAAGGCAATCCCTGGCGTAATTAAAATTTGCGACAGTAGAAAATTATTTTTGAATAATTTACTATAGAAAAGGCAATCCCTGGCGTATTTAAAATTTGCGACAGTAAAAAATTAATTTGTGAAAAATTTACCTGGCGAAATTGAAATTTGCCAGAGCAAAAAATTATTTTTTGAATAATTTACTATAGAAAAGGCAATCCCTGGCGCACTTAAAATTTGCGACAGTAAAAAATTATTTTTTGAATAATTTACTATAGAAAAGGCAATCCCTGGCGTAATTAAAATTTGCGACAGTAGAAAATTATTTTTTGAATAATGTACTATAGAAAAGGCAATCCCTGGCGCAATTAAAACTTGCGATAGTAAGAAATTAATTTGTGAGAAATTTACTATAGAAAAGGCAATCCCTGGGATATTTAAAATTTGCGACAGTAAAAAATTATTTTTTGAATAATTTACTATAGAAAAGGCAATCCCAGGCGTATTTAAAATTTGCGACAGTAAAAAATTAATTTGTGAAAAATTTACCTGGCGAAATTGAAATTTGCGAGAGTAAAAAATTATTTTTTTGAATAATTTACTATAGAAAAGGCAATCCCTGGGAGTAATTAAAATTTGCGACAGTTGAAAATTATTTTTGAATAATTTACTATAGAAAAGGCAATCCCGGGCGCACTTAAAATTTGCGACAGTAAAAAATTATATTTTGAATAATTTACTATAGAAAAGGCAATCCCTGGCGCACTTAAAATTTGCGACAGTAAAAAATTCTTTTTTGAATAATTTACTATAGAAAAGGCAATCCCTGGCGCAATTAAAATTTGCGACAGTAGAAAATTATTTTTTGAATAATTTACTATATAAAAGGCAATCCCTGACGCAATTAAAATTTGCGACAGTAAAAAATTATTTTTTGAATAATTTACTATAGAAAAGGCAATCCCTGGCGCAATTAAAATTTGCGACAGTAAAAAATTATTTTTTGAATAATTTACTATAGAAAAGGCAGTCCCTGGCGTAATTAAAATTTGCGACAGTAAAAAATTATTTTTTGAATAATTTACTATAGAAAAGGCAATCCCTGGCTTATTTAAAAATTTGCGACAGTAAAAAATTAATTTGTGAAAAATTTACCTGGCGAAATTGAAATTTGCGAGAGTAAAAAATTATTTTTTGAATAATTTACTATAGAAAAGGCAATCCCTGGCGTAATTAAAATTTGCGACAGTTGAAAATTAGTTTTTGAAAAATTTACTATAGAAAAGGCAATCCCTGGCGCACTTAAAATTTGCGACAGTAAAAAATTATTTTTTGAATAATTTACTGTAGAAAAGGCAATCCCTAGCGCAATTAAAATTTGCGACAGTAAAAAATTATTTTTTGAATAATTTACTATAGAAAAAGCAATCCCTGGCGCAATTAAAATTTGCGACAGTAAAAAATTATTTTTTGAATAATTTACTATAGAAAAGGCAATCCCTGGCGTAATTAAAATTTGCGACAGTAGAAAATTATGTTTTGAATAATTTACTATAGAAAAGGCAATCCCTGGCGCAATTAAAATTTGCGACAGTAAAAAATTATTTTTTGAATAATTTACTATAGAAAAGGCAATCCCTGGCGTAATTAAAATTTACGACAGTATAAAATTATTTTTTGAATAATTTACTATAGAAAAGGCAATCCCTGGCGCACTTAAAATTTGCGACAGTAAAAAATTATTTTTTGAATAATTTACTATAGAAAAGGCAATCCCTGGCGTAATTAAAATTTGCGACAGTAGAAAATTATTTTTTGAATAATTTACTATAGAAAAGGCAATCCCTGGCGCAATTAAAATTTGCGACAGTAAAAAATTATTTTTTGAAAAATTTACTATAGAAAAGGCAATCCCTGGCGTATTTAAAATTTGCGACAGTAAAAAATTATTTTTTGAATAATTTACTATAGAAAAGGCAATCCCTGGCGTAATTAAAATTTGCGACAGTAGAAAATTATTTTTTGAATAATTTACTATAGAAAAGGCAATCCCTGGCGTAATTAAAATTTGCGACAGTATAAAATTATTTTTTGAATAATTTACTATAGAAAAGGCAATCCCTGGCGTAATTAAAATTTGCGACAGTAAAAAATTAGTTTTTGAAAAATTTACTATAGAAAAGGCAATCCCTGGCGCAATTAAAATTTGCGACAGTAAAAAATTATTTTTTGATAAATTTACTATAGAAAAGGCAATCCCTGGCGTATCTAAAATTTGCGACAGTAAAAAATTATTTTTTGAATAATTTACTATAGAAAAGGCAATCCCTGGCGTAATTAAAATTTGCGACAGTAGAAAATTATTTTTTGAATAATTTACTATAGAAAAGGGAATCCCTGGCGTTTTTAAAATTTGCGACAGTAAAAAATTATTTTTTGAATAATTTACTATAGAAAAGGCAATCCCTGGCGTAATTAAAATTTGCGACAGTAGAAAATTATTTTTTGAATAATTTACTATAGAAAAGGCAATCCCTGGCGTATTTAAAATTTGCGAGAGTAAAAAATTATTTTTTGAATAATTTACTATAGAAAAGGCAATCCCTGGCGTAATTAAAATTTGCGACAGTAGAAAATTATTTTTTGAATAATTTACTATAGAAAAGGCAATCCCTGGCGCACTTAAAATTTGCGACAGTAAAAAATTATTTTTTGAATAATTTACTATAGAAAAGGCAATCCCTGGCGCAATTAAAATTTGCGACAGTAAAAAATTATTTTTTGAAAAATTTACTATAGAAAAGGCAATCCCTGGCGTATTTAAAATTTTCGACAGTAAAAAATTATTTTTTGAATAATTTACTATAGAAAAGGCAATCCCTGGCGTAATTAAAATTTGCGACAGTAAAAAATTATTTTTTGAATAATTTACTATAGAAAAGGCAATCCCTGGCGTAATTAAAATTTGCGACAGTAGAAAATTATTTTTTGAATAATTTACTATAGAAAAGGCAATCCCTGGCGTATTTAAAATTTGCGACAATAAAAAATTATTTTTTGAATAATTTACTATAGAAAAGGCAATCCCTGGCGTATTTAAAATTTGCGACAGTAAGAAATTAATTTGTGAGAAATTTACTATAGAAAAGGCAATCCCTGGGATATTTAAAATTTGCGACAGTAAAAAATTATTTTTTGAATAATTTACTATAGAAAAGGCAATCCCTGGCGTATTTAAAATTTGCGACAGTAAAAAATTAATTTGTGAAAAATTTACCTGGCGAAATTGAAACTTGCGATTGTAAAAAATTATTTTTTGAATAATTTACTATAGAAAAGGCAATCAATGGCGTATCTAAAATTTGCGACAGTTGAAAATTAGTTATTGAAAAATTTGCTGTAGAAAGGCAATCCCTGGCGCAATTAAAATTTGCGACAGTAAAAAATTATTTTTTGAAAAATTTACTATAGAAAAGGCAATCCCTGGCGTATTTAAAATTTGCGACAGTAAAAAATTATTTTTTGAATAATTTACTATAGAAAAGGCAATCCCTGGCGTAATTAAAATTTGCGACAGTAGAAAATTATTTTTTTTTTAATTTACTATAGAAAAGGCAATCCCTGGCGCAATTAAAATTTGCGACAGTAGAAAATTATTTTTTGAATAATTTACTATAGTAAAGGCAATCCTTGGCGTAATTAAAATTTGCGACAGTATAAAATTATTTTTTGAATAATTTACTATAGAAAAGGCAATCCCTGGCGCACTTAAAATTGCGACAGTAAAAAATTATTTTTTGAATAATTTACTATAGAAAAGGCAATCCCTGGCGTAATTAAAATTTGCGACAGTAAAAAATTATTTTTTGAATAATTTACTATAGAAAAAGCAATCCATGGCGTATTTAAAATTTGCGACAGTAAGAAATTAATTTGTGAGAAATATACTATAGAAAAGGCAATCCCTGGGATATTTAAAATTTGCGACAGTAAAAAATTATTTTTTGAAAAATTTACTATAGAAAAGGCAATCCCTAGCGTAATTAAAATTTGCGACAGTAGAAAATTATTTTTTGAATAATTTACTATATAAAAGGCAATCCCTGGCGTAATTAAAATTTGCGACAGTAGAAAATTATTTTTTGAATAATTTACTATAGAAAAGGCAATCCCTGGTGTAATTAAAATTTGCGACAGTAGAAAATTATTTTTTGAATAATTTACTATAGAAAAGGCAACCCCTGGCGTAATTAAAATTTGCGACAGTAAAAAATTATTTTTTGAATAATTTACTATAGAAAAGGCAATCCCTGGCGTAATTAAAATTTGCGACAGTATAAAATTATTTTTTGAATAATTTACTATAGAAAAGGCAATCCCTGGCGTAATTAAAATTTGCGACAGTAAAAAATTATTTTTTGAAAAATTTACTATAGAAAAGGCAATCCCTGGCGTAATTAAAATTTGCGACAATAGAAAATTATTTTTTGAATAATTTACTATAGAAAAGGCAATCCCTGGCGTAATTAAAATTTGCGACAGTTGAAAATTATTTTTTGAATAATTTACTATAGAAAAGGCAATCCCTGGCGCACTTAAAATTTGCGACAGTAAAAAATTATTTTTTGAATAATTTACTATAGAAAAGGCAATCCCTGGCGCAATTAAAATTTGCGACCGTAAAAAAATATTTTTTGAATAATTTACTATAGAAAAGGCACTCCCTGGCGTAATTAAAATTTGCGACAGTAGAAAATTATTTTTTGAATAATTTACTATAGAAAAGGCAATCCCTGGCGTAATTAAAATTTGCGCCAGTAAAAAATTATTTTTTGAATAATTTACTATAGAAAAGGCAATCCCTGGCATAATTAAAATTTGCGACAGTAGAAAATTATTTTTTGAATAATTTACTATAGAAAAGGCAATCCCTGGCGCAATTAAAATTTGCGACAGTAAAAAATTATTTTTTGAATAATTTACTATAGAAAAGGAAATCCCTGGCGCAATTAAAATTTGCGACAGTAAAAAATTATTTTTTGAAAAATTTACTGTAGAAAGGCAATCCCTGGCGCAATTAAAATTTGCGACAGTAAAAAATTATTTTTTGAATAATTTACTATAGAAAGGGCAACCCCTGGCGTAATTAAAATTTGCGACAGTAGAAAATTATTTTTTGAATAATTTACTATAGAAAAGGCAACCCCTGGCGTAATTAAAATTTGCGACAGTAAAAAATTATTTTTTGAATAATTTACTATAGAAAAGGCAATCCCTGGCGTAATTAAAATTTGCGACAGTATAAAATTATTTTTTGAATAATTTACTATAGAAAAGGCAATCCCTGGCGTAATTAAAATTTGCGACAGTAAAAAATTATTTTTTGAAAAATTTACTATAGAAAAGGCAATCCCTGGCGTAATTAAAATTTGCGACAATAGAAAATTATTTTTTGAATAATTTACTATAGAAAAGGCAATCCCTGGCGTAATTAAAATTTGCGACAGTTGAAAATTATTTTTTGAATAATTTACTATAGAAAAGGCAATCCCTGGCGCACTTAAAATTTGCGACAGTAAAAAATTATTTTTTGAATAATTTACTATAGAAAAGGCAATCCCTGGCGCAATTAAAATTTGCGACCGTAAAAAATTATTTTTTGAATAATTTACTATAGAAAAGGCAATCCCTGGCGCAATTAAAACTTGCGATAGTAAGAAATTATTTTTTGAATAATTTACTATAGAAAAGGCAATCCCTGGCGCAATTAAAATTTGCGACAGTAAAAAATTATTTTTTGAATAATTTACTATAGAAAAGGAAATCCCTGGCGCAATTAAAATTTGCGACAGTAGAAAATTATTTTTTGAATAATTTACTATATAAAAGGCAATCCCTGGCGTAATTAAAATTTGCGACAGTAGAAAATTATTTTTGAATAATTTACTATAGAAAAGGCAATCCCTGGTGTAATTAAAATTTGCGACAGTAGAAAATTATTTTTTGAATAATTTACTATAGAAAAGGCAACCCCTGGCGTAATTAAAATTTGCGACAGTAAAAAATTATTTTTTGAATAATTTACTATAGAAAAGGCAATCCCTGGCGTAATTAAAATTTGCGACAGTATAAAATTATTTTTTGAATAATTTACTATAGAAAAGGCAATCCCTGGCGCAATTAAAATTTGCAACAGTAAAAAATTATTTTTTGCAAAATTTACTGGAGAAAAGGCAATCCCTGGCGGATTTGAAATTTGCGACAGTAAAAAATTATTTTTTGAATAATTTACTATAGAAAAGGCAATCCCTGGCGTAAATAAAATTTGCGACAGTAAAAAATTATTTTTTGAATAATTTACTATAGAAAAGGCAATCCCTGGCGCAATTAAAATTTGCGACAGTAAAAAATTTATTTGTGAAAAATTTACTATAGAAAAGGCAATCCCTGGCGTATTTAAAATTTGCGACAGTAAAAAATTATTTTTTGAATAATTTACTATAGAAAAGGCAATCCCTGGCGTATTTAAAATTTGCGACAGTAAAAAATTATTTTTTGAAAAATTTACTATAGAAAAGGCAATCCCTGGCGCAATTACAATTTGCGACAGTAAAAAATTATTTTTTGAAAAATTTACTGTAGAAAAGCAATCCCTGGCGCAATTAAAATTTGCGACAGTAAAAAATTATTTTTTGAAAAATTTACTATAGAAAAGGCAATCCCTGGCGTATTTAAAATTTGCGACAGTAAAAAATTATTTTTTGAATAATTTACTATAGAAAAGGCAATCCCTGGCGTAATTAAAATTTGCGACAGTAGAAAATTATTTTTTGAATAATTTACTATAGAAAAGGCAATCCCTGGCGTATTTAAAATTTGCGACAGTAAAAAATTATTTTTTGAATAATTTACTATAGAAAATACAATCCCTGGCGTATTTAAAATTTGCGACAGTAAAAAATTATTTTTTGAATAATTTACTATAGAAAAGGCAATCCCTGGCGTAATTAAAATATGCGACAGTATAAAATTATTTTTTGAAAAATTTACTATATAAAAGGCAATCCCTGGCGCAATTAAAATTTGCGACAGTAGAAAATTATTTTTTGAATAATTTACTATAGAAAAGGCAATCCCTGTCGCAATTAAAATTTGCGACAGTAAAAAATTATTTTTTGAAAAATTTACTATAGAAAAGGTAATCCCTGGCGCAATTACAATTTGCGACAGTAAAAAATTATTTTTTGAAAAATTTACTGTAGAAAAGGCAATCCCTGGCGCAATTAAAATTTGCGACAGTAAAAAATTATATTTTGCAAAATTTACTATAGAAAAGGCAATCCCTGGCGTATTTAAAATTTGCGACAGTAAAAAATTATTTTTTGAATAATTTACTATAGAAAAGGCAATCCCTGGCGTAATTAAAATTTGCGACAGTATAAAATTATTTTTTGAAAAATTTACAATAGAAAAGGCAATCCCTGGCGTATTTAAAATTTGCGACAGTAAAAAATTAATTTTTGAAAAATTTACTATAGAAAAGGCAATCCCTGGCGCAATTAAAATTTGCGCCAGTAGAAAATTATTTTTGAAAAATTTACTCTAGAAAAAGCAATCCCTGGCGCAATTAAAATTTGCGATAGTAAAAAATTATTTTTTGAATAATTTACTATAGAAAAGGCAATCCCTGGCGGATTTGAAATTTGCGACAGTAAAAAATTATTTTTTGCAAAATTTACTGTAGAAAAGGCAATCCCTGGCGCAATTAAAACTTGCGATAGTAAAAAATTATTTTTTGAATAATTTACTATAGAAAAGGCAATCCCTGGCGGATTTGAAATTTGCGACAGTAAAAAATTATTTTTTGAATAATTTACTATAGAAAAGGCAATCCCTGGCGTAATTAAAATTTGCGACAGTAGAAAATTATTTTTTGAATAATTTACTATAGAAAAGGCAATCCCTGGCGCAATTACAATTTTCGACAGTAAAAAATTATTTTTTGAAAAATTTACTGTAGAAAGGCAATCCCTGGCGCAATTAAAATTTGCGACAGTAGAAAATTATTTTTTGAAAAGTTTACTATAGAAAAGGCAATCCCTGGCGCAATTAAAATTTGCGACAGTAAAAAATTATTTTTTGCAAAATTTACTGCAGAAAAGGCAATCCCTGGCGCAATTAAAACTTGCGATAGTAAAAAATTATTTTTTGAATAATTTACTATAGAAAAGGCAATCCCTGGCGGATTTGAAATTTGCGACAGTAAAAAATTATTTTTTGAATAATTTACTATAGAAAAGGCAATCGCTGGCGTAATTAAAATTTGCGACAGTAGAAAATTATTTTTTGAATAATTTACTATAGAAAAGGCAATCCCTGGCGTAATTAAAATTTGCGACAGTAAAAAATTATTTTTTGAATAATTTACTATAGAAAAGGCAATCCCTGGCGTAATTAAAATTTGCGACAGTAAAAAATTAATTTTTGAAAAATTTACTATAGAAAAGGCAATCCCTGGCGCAATTAAAATTTGCGCCAGTAGAAAATTATTTTTTGAAAAATTTACTGTAGAAAAAGCAATCCCTGGCGCAATTAAAATTTGCGATAGTAAAAAATTATTTTTTGAATAATTTACTATAGAAAAGGCAATCCCTGGCGGATTTGAAATTTGCGATAGTAAAAAATTATTTTTTGCAAAATTTACTGTAGAAAAGGCAATCCCTGGCGCAATTAAAACTTGCGATAGTAAAAAATTATTTTTTGAATAATTTACTATAGAAAAGGCAATCCCTGGCGGATTTGAAATTTGCGACAGTAAAAAATTATTTTTTGAATAATTTACTATAGAAAAGGCAATCTCTGGCGTAATTAAAATTTGCGACAGTAGAAAATTATTTTTTGAATAATTTACTATAGAAAAGACAATCCCTGGCGCAATTAAAATTTTCGACAATAAAAAATTATTTTTTGAATAATTTACTATAGAAAAGGCAATCCCTGGCGTAATTAAAATTTGCGACAGTAAAAAATTAATTTGTGAAAGATTTACTATAGAAAAGGCAATCCCTGGCGTATTTAAAATTTGCGACAGTAAAAAATTAATTTTTGAAAAATTTACTATAGAAAAGGCAATCCCTGGCGTAATTAAAATTTGCGACAGTAGAAAATTATTTTTTGAAAAATTTACAATAGAAAAGGCAATCCCTGGCGTATTTAAAATTTGCGACAATTAATTTTTGAAAAATTTACTATAGAAAAGGCAATCCTTGGCGCAATTAAAATTTGCGCCAGTGGAAAATTATTTTTTGAAAAATTTACTATAGAAAAGGCAATCCCTGGCGGATTTGAAATTTGCGACAGTAAAAAATTATTTTTTGCAAAATTTACTGTAGAAAAGGCAATCCCTGGCGCAATTAAAACTTGCGATAGTAAAAAATTATTTTTTGAATAATTTACTATAGAAAAGGCAATCCCTGGCGGATTTGAAATTTGCGACAGTAAAAAATTATTTTTTGAATAATTTACTATAGAAAAGGCAATCCCTGGCGTAATTAAAATTTGCGACAGTAGAAAATTATTTTTTGAATAATTTACTATAGAAAAGGCAATCCCTGGCGCAATTACAATTTTCGACAGTAAAAAATTATTTTTTGAAAAATTTTCTGTAGAAAGGCACTCCCTGGCGCAATTAAAATTTGCGACAGTAGAAAATTATTTTTTGAAAAGTTTACTATAGAAAAGGCAATCCCTGCGCAATTAAAATTTGCGACAGTAAAAAATTATTTTTTGCAAAATTTACTGTAGAAAAGGCAATCCCTGGCGCAATTAAAACTTGCGATAGTAAAAAATTATTTTTTGAATAATTTACTATAGAAAAGGCAATCCCTGGCGGATTTGAAATTTGCGACAGTAAAAAATTATTTTTTGAATAATTTACTATAGAAAAGGCAATCGCTGGCGTAATTAAAATTTGCGACAGTAGAAAATTATTTTTTGAATAATTTACTATAGAAAAAGCAATCCCTTGCGCAATTAAAATTTGCGATAGTAAAAAATTATTTTTTGAATAATTTACTATAGAAAAGGCAATCCCTGGCGGATTTGAAATTTGCGACAGTAAAAAATTATTTTTTGCAAAATTTACTGTAGAAAAGGCAATCCCTGGCGCAATTAAAACTTGCGATAGTAAAAAATTATTTTTTGAATAATTTACTATAGAAAAGGCAATCCCTGGCGGATTTGAAATTTGCGACAGTAAAAAATTATTTTTTGAATAATTTACTATAGAAAAGGCAATCTCTGGCGTAATTAAAATTTGCGACAGTAGAAAATTATTTTTTGAATAATTTACTATAGAAAAGGCAATCCCTGGCGCAATTAAAATTTGCGACAATAAAAAATTATTTTTTGAATAATTTACTATAGAAAAGGCAATCCCTGGCGTAATTAAAATTTGCGACAGTAAAAAATTGATTTGTGAAAAATTTACTATAGAAAAGGCAATCCCTGGCGTATTTAAAATTTGCGACAGTAAAAAATTAATTTTTGAAAAATTTACTATAGAAAAGGCAATCCCTGGCGTAATTAAAATTTGCGACAATAGAAAATTATTTTTTGAAAAATTTACAATAGAAAAGGCAATCCCTGGCGTATTTAAAATTTGCGACAATTAATTTTTGAAAAATTTACTATAGAAAAGGCAATCCTTGGCGCAATTAAAATTTGCGCCAGTGGAAAATTATTTTTTGAAAAATTTACTGTAGAAAAAGCAATCCCTGGCGCAATTAAAATTTGCGACAGTAAAAAATTATTTTTTGAATAATTTACTATAGAAAAGGCAATCCCTGGCGGATTTGAAATTTGCGACAGTAAAAATTATTTTTTGAATAATTTACTATAGAAAAGGCAATCCCTGGCGTAATTAAAATTTGCGACAGTAAAAAATTAATTTGTGAAAAATTTACTATAGAAAAGGCAATCCCTGGCGTATTTAAAATTTGCGACAGTATAAAATTATTTTTTGAATAATTTACTATAGAAAAGGCAATCCCTGGCGGATTTGAAATTTGCGACAGTAAAAAATTATTTTTTGAATAATTTACTATAGAAAAGGCAATCGCTGGCGTAATTAAAATTTGCGACAGTAGAAAATTATTTTTTGAATAATTTACTATAGAAAAGGCAATCCCTGGCGCAATTAAAATTTGCGACAGTTAAAAATTATTTTTTGAATAATTTACTATAGAAAAGGCAATTACTGGCGTAATTAAAATTTGCGACAGTAGAAAATTATTTTTTGAATAATTTACTATAGAAAAGGCAATCCCTGGCGTATTTAAAATTTGCGACAGTAAAAAATTATTTTTTGAATAATTTACTATAGAAAAGGCAATCCCTGGCGTATTTAAAATTTGCGACAGTAAAAAATTATTTTTTGAATAATTTACTATAGAAAAGGCAATCCCTGGCGTAATTAAAATTTGCGACAGTATAAAATTATTTTTTGAAAAATTTACTATAGAAAAGGCAATCCCTGGCGTAATTAAAATTTGCGACAGTAAAAAATTAATTTGTGAAAAATTTACTACAGAAAAGGCAATCCCTGGCGTATTTAAAATTTGCGACAGTAAAAAATTAATTTTTGAAAAATTTACTATAGAAAAGGCAATCCCTGGCGTAACTAAAATTTGCGACAGTATAAAATTATTTTTTGAAAAATTTACTATATAAAAGGCAATCCCTGGCGTATTTAAAATTTGCGACAGTAAAAAATTAATTTTTGAAAAATTTACTACAGAAAAGGCAATCCCTGGCGCAATTACAATTTGCGACAGTAAAAAATTATTTTTTTGCAAAATTTACTGTAGAAAAGGCAATCCCTGGCGTATTTAAAATTTGCGACAGTATAAAATTAATTTTTGAAAAATTTACTGTAGAAAAGGCAATCCCTGGCGCAATTAAAATTTGCGACAGTAAAAAATTATTTTTTGCAAAATTTACTATAGAAGAGGCAATCCCTGGCGTATTTAAAATTTGCGACAGTAAAAAATTAATTTTTGAAAAATTTACTACAGAAAAGGCAATCCCTGGCGCAATTAAAATTTGCGACAGTAAAAAATTATTTTTTGAATAATTTACTGTAGAAAGGCAATCCCTGGCGCAATTAAAATTTGCGACAGTAGAAAATTATTTTTTGAATAATTTACTATAGAAAAGGCAATCCCTGGCGCAAATAAAATTTGCGACAGTAAAAAAATATTTTTTGAATAATTTACTATAGAAAAGGCAATCCCTGGCGTAATTAAAATTTGCGACAGTAGAAAATTATTTTTTGAATAATTTACTATAGAAAAGGCAATCCCTGGCGTATTTAAAATTTGCGACAGTAAAAAATTATTTTTTGAATAATTTACTATAGAAAAGGCAATCCCTGGCGTAATTAAAATGTGCGACAGTATAGAATTATTTTTTGAAAAATTTACTATATGAAAGGCAATCCCTGGCGTATTTAAAATTTGCGACAGTAGAAAATTATTTTTTGAAAAATTTACAATAGAAAAGGCAATCCCTGGCGTAATTAAAATTTGCGACAGTAAAAAATAAATTTGTGAAAAATTTACTATAGAAAAGGCAATCCCTGGCGCAATTAAAATTTGCAAAAATAAAAAATTATTTTTTGTAAAATTTACTGTAGAAAAGGCAATCCCTGGCGCAATTAAATTTTGCGATAGTAAAAAATTATTTTTTGAATAATTTACTATAGAAAAGGCAATCCCTGGCGGATTTGAAATTTGCGACAGTAAAGAATTATTTTTTGAATAATTTACTATAGAAAAGGCAATCACTGGCGTAATTAAAATTTGCGACAGTAGAAAATTATTTTTTGAATAATTTACTAAAGAAAAGGCAATCCCTGGCGCAATTAAAACTTGCGATAGTAAAAAATTATTTTTTGAATAATTTACTATAGAAAAGGCAATCCCTGGCGTAATTAAAATTTGCGACAGTTGAAAATTATTTTTTGAATAATTTACTATAGAAAAGGCAATCCCTGGCGCACTTAAAATTTGCGACAATAAAAAATTATTTTTTGAATAATTTACTATAGAAAAGGCAATTCCTGGCGTAATTAAAATTCGCGACAGTAGAAAATTATTTTTTGAATAATTTACTATAGAAAAGGCAAACCCTAGCGCAATTAAAATTTGCGACAGTAAAAAATTATTTTTTGAAAAATTTACTATAGAAAAAGTAATCCCTGGCGCAATTACAATTTGCGACAGTAAAAAATTATTTTTTGAAAAATTTACTGTACAAAGGCAATCCCTGGCGCAATTAAAATTTGCGACAGTAGAAAATTATTTTTTGAATAATTTACTATAGAAAAGGCAATCCCTGGCGCAATTAAAATTTGCGACAGTAAAAAATTATTTTTTGAATAATTTACTATAGAAAAGGCAATTACTGGCGTAATTAAAATTTGCGACAGTAGAAAATTATTTTTTGAATAATTTACTATAGAAAAGGCAATCCCTGGCGTATTTAAAATTTGCGACAGTAAAAAATTATTTTTTGAATAATTTACTATAGAAAAGGCAATCCCTGGCGTATTTAAAATTTGCGACAGTAAAAAATTATTTTTTGAATAATTTACTATAGAAAAGGCAATCCCTGGCGTAATTAAAATTTGCGACAGTATAAAATTATTTTTTGAAAAATTTACTATAGAAAAGGCAATCCCTGGCGTAATTAAAATTTGCGACAGTAAAAAATTAATTTGTGAAAAATTTACTACAGAAAAGGCAATCCCTGGCGTATTTAAAATTTGCGACAGTAAAAAATTAATTTTTGAAAAATTTACTATAGAAAAGGCAATCCCTGGCGTAACTAAAATTTGCGACAGTATAAAATTATTTTTTGAAAAATTTACTATATAAAAGGCAATCCCTGGCGTATTTAAAATTTGCGACAGTAAAAAATTAATTTTTGAAAAATTTACTACAGAAAAGGCAATCCCTGGCGCAATTACAATTTGCGACAGTAAAAAATTATTTTTTTGCAAAATTTACTGTAGAAAAGGCAATCCCTGGCGTATTTAAAATTTGCGACAGTATAAAATTAATTTTTGAAAAATTTACTGTAGAAAAGGCAATCCCTGGCGCAATTAAAATTTGCGACAGTAAAAAATTATTTTTTGCAAAATTTACTATAGAAGAGGCAATCCCTGGCGTATTTAAAATTTGCGACAGTAAAAAATTAATTTTTGAAAAATTTACTACAGAAAAGGCAATCCCTGGCGCAATTAAAATTTGCGACAGTAAAAAATTATTTTTTGAATAATTTACTGTAGAAAGGCAATCCCTGGCGCAATTAAAATTTGCGACAGTAGAAAATTATTTTTTGAATAATTTACTATAGAAAAGGCAATCCCTGGCGCAAATAAAATTTGCGACAGTAAAAAAATATTTTTTGAATAATTTACTATAGAAAAGGCAATCCCTGGCGTAATTAAAATTTGCGACAGTAGAAAATTATTTTTTGAATAATTTACTATAGAAAAGGCAATCCCTGGCGTATTTAAAATTTGCGACAGTAAAAAATTATTTTTTGAATAATTTACTATAGAAAAGGCAATCCCTGGCGTATTTAAAATTTGCGACAGTAAAAAATTATTTTTTGAATAATTTACTATAGAAAAGGCAATCCCTGGCGTAATTAAAATTTGCGACAGTATAAAATTATTTTTTGAAAAATTTACTATAGAAAAGGCAATCCCTGGCGTAATTAAAATTTGCGACAGTATAAAATTAATTTTTTAAAAATTTACTGTAGAAAAGGCAATCCCTGGCGCAATTAAAATTTGCGACAGTAGAAAATTATTTTTTGAATAATTTACTATAGAAAAGGCAATCCCTGGCGTAATTAAAATTTGCGACAGTATAAAATTATTTTTTGAAAAATTTACTATATAAAAGGCAATCCCTGGCGTAATTAAAATGTGCGACAGTATAAAATTATTTTTTGAAAAATTTACTATATAAAAGGCAATCCCTGGCGTATTTAAAATTTGCGACAGTAAAAAATTAATTTTTGAAAAATTTACTACAGAAAAGGCAATCCCTGGCGCAATTACAATTTGCGACAGTAAAAAATTATTTTTTTGCAAAATTTACTGTAGAAAAGGCAATCCCTGGCGTATTTAAAATTTGCGACAGTATAAAATTAATTTTTGAAAAATTTACTGTAGAAAAGGCAATCCCTGGCGCAATTAAAATTTGCGACAGTAAAAAATTATTTTTTACAAAATTTACTATAGAAGAGGCAATCCCTGGCGTATTTAAAATTTGCGACAGTAAAAAATTAATTTTTGAAAAATTTACTACAGAAAAGGCAATCCCTGGCGCATTAAAATTTGCGACAGTAAAAAATTAATTTGTGAATAATTTACTATAGAGAAGGCAATCCCTGGCGCAATTAAAATTTGCGACAGTAGAAAATTATTTTTTGAATAATTTACTATAGAAAAGGCAATCCCTGGCGTAATTAAAATTTGCGAGAGTATAAAATTATTTTTTGAAAAATTTACTATATAAAAGGCAATCCCTGGCGTATTTAAAATTGTGGACAGTAGAAAATTATTTTTTGAAAAATTTACTATAGAAAAGGAAATCCCTGGCGCAATTAAAATTTGCGACAGTAAAAAATTATTTTTTGAATAATTTACTATAGAAAAGGCAATCCATGGCGTAATTAAAATTTGCGACAGTAGAAAATTATTTTTTTGAATAATTTACTATAGAAAAGGCAATCCCTGGCGCAATTAAAATTTGCGACAGTAAAAATTATTTTTTGAATAATTTACTATAGAAAAGGCAATCCCTGGCGTAATTAAAATTTGCGACAGTAGAAAATTATTTTTTGAATACTTTACTATAGAAAAGGCAATCCCTGGCGTATTTAAAATTTGCGAGAGTAAAAAAATATTTTTTGAATAATTTACTACAGAAAAGGCAATACCTGGCGTAATTAAAATTTCCGACAGTAGAAAATTATTTTTTGAATAATTTACTATAGAAAAGGCAATCCCTGGCGTAATTAAAATGTGCGACAGTATAAAATTATTTTTTGAAAAATTTACTATATGAAAGGCAATCCCTGGCGTATTTAAAATTTGCGACAGTAGAAAATTATTTTTTGAAAAATTTACAATAGAAAAGGCAATCCCTGGCGTAATTAAAATTTGCGACAGTAAAAAATAAATTTGTGAAAAATTTACTATAGAAAAGGCAATCCCTGGCGCAATTAAAATTTGCAAAAATAAAAAATTATTTTTTGCAAAATTTACTGTAGAAAAGGCAATCCCTGGCGCAATTAAATTTTGCGATAGTAAAAAATTATTTTTTTGAATAATTTACTATAGAAAAGGCAATCCCTGGCGGATTTGAAATTTGCGACAGTAAAGAATTATTTTTTGAATAATTTACTATAGAAAAGGCAATCCCTGGCGTAATTAAAATTTGCGACAGTAGAAAATTATTTTTTGAATAATTTACTAAAGAAAAGGCAATCCCTGGCGCAATTAAAATTTGCGATAGTAAAAAATTATTTTTTGAATAATTTACTATAGAAAAGGCAATCCCTGGCGTAATTAAAATTTGCGACAGTTGAAAATTATTTTTTGAATAATTTACTATAGAAAAGGCAATCCCTGGCGCACTTAAAATTTGCGACAATAAAAAATTATTTTTTGAATAATTTACTATAGAAAAGGCAATTCCTGGCGTAATTAAAATTTGCGACAGTAGAAAATTATTTTTTGAATAATTTACTATAGAAAAGGCAAACCCTGGCGCAATTAAAATTTGCGACAGTAAAAAATTATTTTTTGAAAAATTTACTATAGAAAAGGTAATCCCTGGCGCAATTACAATTTGCGACAGTAAAAAATTATTTTTTGAAAAATTTACTGTACAAAGGCAATTCCTGGCGCAATTAAAATTTGCGACAGTAGAAAATTATTTTTTGAATAATTTACTATAGAAAAGGCAATCCCTGGCGCAATTAAAATTTGCGACAGTAAAAAATTATTTTTTGAATAATTTACTATAGAAAAGGCAATTACTGGCGTAATTAAAATTTGCGACAGTAGAAAATTATTTTTTGAATAATTTACTATAGAAAAGGCAATCCCTGGCGTATTTAAAATTTGCGACAGTAAAAAATTATTTTTTGAATAATTTACTATAGAAAAGGCAATCCCTGGCGTATTTAAAATTTGCGACAGTAAAAAATTATTTTTTGAATAATTTACTATAGAAAAGGCAATCCCTGGCGTAATTAAAATTTGCGACAGTATAAAATTATTTTTTGAAAAATTTACTATAGAAAAGGCAATCCCTGGCGTAATTAAAATTTGCGGCAGTAAAAAATTAATTTGTGAAAAATTTACTACAGAAAAGGCAATCCCTGGCGTATTTAAAATTTGCGACAGTAAAAAATTAATTTTTGAAAAATTTACTATAGAAAAGGCAATCCCTGGCGTAACTAAAATTTGCGACAGTATAAAATTATTTTTTGAAAAATTTACTATATAAAAGGCAATCCCTGGCGTATTTAAAATTTGCGACAGTAAAAAATTAATTTTTGAAAAATTTACTACAGAAAAGGCAATCCCTGGCGCAATTACAATTTGCGACAGTAAAAAATTATTTTTTTGCAAAATTTACTGTAGAAAAGGCAATCCCTGGCGTATTTAAAATTTGCGACAGTATAAAATTAATTTTTGAAAAATTTACTGTAGAAAAGGCAATCCCTGGCGCAATTAAAATTTGCGACAGTAAAAAATTATTTTTTGCAAAATTTACTATAGAAGAGGCAATCCCTGGCGTATTTAAAATTTGCGACAGTAAAAAAGTAATTTTTGAAAAATTTACTACAGAAAAGGCAATCCCTGGCGCATTAAAATTTGCGACAGTAAAAAATTAATTTGTGAATAATTTACTATAGAGAAGGCAATCCCTGGCGCAATTAAAATTTGCGACAGTAGAAAATTATTTTTTGAATAATTTACTATAGAAAAGGCAATCCCTGGCGTAATTAAAATTTGCGACAGTATAAAATTATTTTTTGAAAAATTTACTATATAAAAGGCAATCCCTGGCGTATTTAAAATTTGCGACAGTAGAAAATTATTTTTTGAAAAATTTACTATAGAAAAGGCAATCCCTGGCGCAATTAAAATTTGCGACAGTAAAAAATTATTTTTTGAATAATTTACTATAGAAAAGGCAATCCCTGGCGTATTTAAAATTTGCGACAGTAAAAAATTATTTTTTGAATAATTTACTATAGAAAAGGCAATCCCTGGCGTATTTAAAATTTGCGACAGTAAAAAATTATTTTTTGAATAATTTACTATAGAAAAGGCAATCCCTGGCGTAATTAAAATTTGCGACAGTAAAAAATTATTTTTTGAATAATTTACTATAGAAAAGGCAATCCCTGGCGTAATTAAAATGTGCGACAGTATAAAATTATTTTTTGAAAAATTTACTATAGAAAAGGCAATCCCTGGCGTAATTAAAATTTGCGACAGTATAAAATTAATTTTTTAAAAATTTACTGTAGAAAAGGCAATCCCTGGCGCAATTAAAATTTGCGACAGTAAAAAATTAATTTTTGAAAAATTTACTACAGAAAAGGCAATCCCTGGCGCATTAAAATTTGCGACAGTAAAAAATTAATTTGTGAATAATTTACTATAGAGAAGGCAATCCCTGGCGCAATTAAAATTTGCGACAGTAGAAAATTATTTTTTGAATAATTTACTATAGAAAAGGCAATCCCTGGCGTAATTAAAATTTGCGACAGTTTAAAATTATTTTTTGAAAAATTTACTATATAAAAGGCAATCCCTGGCGTATTTAAAATTTGCGACAGTAGAAAATTATTTTTTGAAAAATTTACTATAGAAAAGGCAATCCCTGGCGCAATTAAAATTTGCGACAGTAAAAAATTATTTTTTGAATAATTTACTATAGAAAAGGCAATCCCTGGCGTATTTAAAATTTGCGACAGTAAAAAATTATTTTTTGAATAATTTACTATAGAAAAGGCAATCCCTGGCGTATTTAAAATTTGCGACAGTAAAAAATTATTTTTTGAATAATTTACTATAGAAAAGGCAATCCCTGGCGTAATTAAAATTTGCGACAGTAAAAAATTATTTTTTGAATAATTTACTATAGAAAAGGCAATCCCTGGCGTAATTAAAATTTGCGACAGTATAAAATTATTTTTTGAAAAATTTACTATAGAAAAGGCAATCCCTGGCGTAATTAAAATTTGCGACAGTATAAAATTAATTTTTTAAAAATTTACTGCAGAAAAGGCAATCCCTGGCGCAATTAAAATTTGCGACAGTAAAAAATTAATTTTTGAAAAATTTACTACAGAAAAGGCAATCCCTGGCGCATTAAAATTTGCGACAGTAAAAAATTAATTTGTGAATAATTTACTATAGAGAAGGCAATCCCTGGCGCAATTAAAATTTGCGACAGTAAAAAATTATTTTTTGAATAATTTACTATAGAAAAGGCAATCACTGGCGTAATTAAAATTTGCGACAGTAGAAAATTATTTTTTGAATAATTTACTATAGAAAAGGCAATCCCTGGCGTATTTAAAATTTGCGACAGTAAAAAATTATTTTTTGAATAATTTACTATAGAAAAGGCAATCCCTGGCGTAATTAAAATTTGCGACAGTATAAAATTATTTTTTGAAAAATTTACTATATAAAAGGCAATCCCTGGCGTATTTAAAATTTGCGACAGTAGAAAATTATTTTTTGAAAAATTTACTATAGAAAAGGCAATCCCTGGCGCAATTAAAATTTGCGACAGTAAAAAATTATTTTTTGAATAATTTACTATAGAAAAGGCAATCCCTGGCGTATTTAAAATTTGCGACAGTAAAAAATTATTTTTTGAATAATTTACTATAGAAAAGGCAATCCCTGGCGTATTTAAAATTTGCGACAGTAAAAAATTATTTTTTGAATAATTTACTATAGAAAAGGCAATCCCTGGCGTAATTAAAATTTGCGACAGTAAAAAATTATTTTTTGAATAATTTACTATAGAAAAGGCAATCCCTGGCGTAATTAAAATTTGCGACAGTATAAAATTATTTTTTGAAAAATTTACTATAGAAAAGGCAATACCTGGCGTAATTAAAATTTGCGACAGTATAAAATTAATTTTTTAAAAATTTACTGTAGAAAAGGCAATCCCTGGCGCAATTAAAATTTGCGACAGTAAAAAATTAATTTTTGAAAAATTTACTACAGAAAAGGCAATCCCTGGCGCATTAAAATTTGCGACAGTAAAAAATTAATTTGTGAATAATTTACTATAGAGAAGGCAATCCCTGGCGCAATTAAAATTTGCGACAGTAGAAAATTATTTTTTGAATAATTTACTATAGAAAAGGCAATCCCTGGCGTAATTAAAATTTGCGACAGTATAAAATTATTTTTTGAAAAATTTACTATATAAAAGGCAATCCCTGGCGTATTTAAAATTTGCGACAGTAGAAAATTATTTTTTGAAAAATTTACTATAGAAAAGGCAATCCCTGGCGCAATTAAAATTTGCGACAGTAAAAAATTATTTTTTGAATAATTTACTATAGAAAAGGCAATCCCTGGCGTATTTAAAATTTGCGACAGTAAAAAATTATTTTTTGAATAATTTACTATAGAAAAGGCAATCTTCCCCCCCCTGGCGTATTTAAAATTTGCGACAGTAAAAAATTATTTTTTGAATAATTTACTATAGAAAAGGCAATCCCTGGCGTAATTAAAATTTGCGACAGTAAAAAATTATTTTTTGAATAATTTACTATAGAAAAGGCAATCCCTGGCGTAATTAAAATTTGCGACAGTATAAAATTATTTTTTGAAAAATTTACTATAGAAAAGGCAATCCCTGGCGTAATTAAAATTTGCGACAGTATAAAATTAATTTTTTAAAAATTTACTGTAGAAAAGGCAATCCCTGGCGCAATTAAAATTTGCGACAGTAAAAAATTAATTTTTGAAAAATTTACTACAGAAAAGGCAATCCCTGGCGCATTAAAATTTGCGACAGTAAAAAATTAATTTGTGAATAATTTACTATAGAGAAGGCAATCCCTGGCGCAATTAAAATTTGCGACAGTAAAAAATTATTTTTTGAATAATTTACTATAGAAAAGGCAATCACTGGCGTAATTAAAATTTGCGACAGTAGAAAATTATTTTTTGAATAATTTACTATAGAAAAGGCAATCCCTGGCGTATTTAAAATTTGCGACAGTAAAAAATTATTTTTTGAATAATTTACTATAGAAAAGGCAATCCCTGGCGTATTTAAAATTTGCGACAGTAAAAAATTATTTTTTGAATAATTTACTATAGAAAAGGCAATCCTTGGCGTAATTAAAATTTGCGACAGTATAAAATTATTTTTTGAAAAATTTACTATAGAAAAGGCAATCCCTGGCGTAATTAAAATTTGCGACAGAATAAAATTAATTTTTTAAAAATTTACTGTAGAAAAGGCAATCCCTGGCGCAATTAAAATTTGCGACAGTAGAAAATTATTTTTTGAATAATTTACTATAGAAAAGGCAATCCCTGGCGTAATTTAAATTTGCGACAGTATAAAATTATTTTTTGAAAAATTTACTATATAAAAGGCAATCCCTGGCGTAATTAAAATTTGCGACAGTATAAAATTATTTTTTGAAAAATTTACTATATAAAAGGCAATCCCTGGCGTATTTAAAATTTGCGACAGTAAAAAATTAATTTTTGAAAAATTTACTACAGAAAAGGCAATCCCTGGCGCAATTACAATTTGCGACAGTAAAAAATTATTTTTTTGCAAAATTTACTGTAGAAAAGGCAATCCCTGGCGTATTTAAAATTTGCGACAGTATAAAATTAATTTTTGAAAAATTTATTGTAGAAAAGGCAATCCCTGGCGCAATTAAAATTTGCGACAGTAAAAAATTATTTTTTGCAAAATTTACTATAGAAGAGGCAATCCCTGGCGTATTTAAAATTTGCGACAGTAAAAAATTAATTTTTGAAAAATTTACTACAGAAAAGGCAATCCCTGGCGCATTAAAATTTGCGACAGTAAAAAATTAATTTGTGAATAATTTACTATAGAGAAGGCAATCCCTGGCGCAATTAAAATTTGCGACAGTAGAAAATTATTTTTTGAATAATTTACTATAGAAAAGGCAATCCCTTGCGTAATTAAAATTTGCGACAGTATAAAATTATTTTTTGAAAAATTTACTATATAAAAGGCAATCCCTGGCGTATTTAAAATTTGCGACAGTAGAAAATGATTTTTTGAAAAATTTACTATAGAAAAGGCAATCCCTGGCGCAATTAAAATTTGCGACAGTAAAAAATTATTTTTTGAATAATTTACTATAGAAAAGGCAATCCCTGGCGTAATTAAAATTTGCGACAATAGAAAATTATTTTTTTGAATAATTTACTATAGAAAAGGCAATCCCTGGCGTAATTAAAATTTGCGACAGTAAAAATTATTTTTTGAATAATTTACTATAGAAAAGGCAATCCCTGGCATATTTAAAATTTGCGACAGTAAAAAAATGTTTTTTGAATAATTTACTACAGAAAAGGCAATACCTGGCGTAATTAAAATTTCCGACAGTAGAAAATTATTTTTTGAATAATTTACTATAGAAAAGGCAATCCCTGGCGTAATTAAAATTTGCGACAGTATAAAATTATTTTTTGAAAAATTTACTATATGAAAGGCAATCCCTGGCGTATTTAAAATTTGCGACAGTAGAAAATTATTTTTTGAAAAATTTACTATAGAAAAGGCAATCCCTGGCGTAATTAAAATTTGCGACAGTAAAAAATTAATTTGTGAAAAATTTACTATAGAAAAGGCAATCCCTGGCGCAATTAAAATTTGCAACAATAAAAAATTATTTTGTGCAAAATTTACTGTAGAAAAGGCAATCCCTGGCGCAATTAAATTTTGCGATGGTAAAAAATTATTTTTTGAATAATTTACTATAGAAAAGGCAATCCCTGGCGGATTTGAAATTTGCGACAGTAAAGAATTATTTTTTGAATAATTTACTATAGAAAAGGCAATCCCTGGCGTAATTAAAATTTGCGACAGTAGAAAATTATTTTTTGAATAATTTACTAAAGAAAAGGCAATCCCTGGCGCAATTAAAACTTGCGATAGTAAAAAATTATTTTTTGAATAATTTACTATAGAAAAGGCAATCCCTGGCGTAATTAAAATTTGCGACAGTTGAAAATTATTTTTGAATAATTTACTATAGAAAAGGCAATCCCTGCCGCACTTAAAATTTGCGACAATAAAAAATTATTTTTTGAATAATTTACTATAGAACAGGCAATTCCTGGCGTAATTAAAATTTGCGACAGTAGAAAATTATTTTTTGAATAATTTACTATAGAAAAGGCGCAATTAAAATTTGCGACAGTAAAAAATTATTTTTTGAAAAATTTACTATAGAAAAGGTAATCCCTGGCGCAATTACAATTTGCGACAGTAAAAAATTATTTTTTGAAAAATTTACTGTACAAAGGCAATCCCTGGCGCAATTAAAATTTGCGACAGTAGAAAATTATTTTTTGAATAATTTACTATAGAAAAGGCAATCCCTGGCGCAATTAAAATTTGCGACAGTAAAAAATTATTTTTTGAATAATTTACTATAGAAAAGGGCAATTACTGGCGTAATTAAAATTTGCGACAGTAGAAAATTATTTTTTGAATAATTTACTATAGAAAAGGCAATCCCTGGCGTATTTAAAATTTGCGACAGTAAAAAATTATTTTTTGAATAATTTACTATAGAAAAGGCAATCCCTGGCGTATTTAAAATTTGCGACAGTAAAAAATTATTTTTTGAATAATTTACTATAGAAAAGGCAATCCCTGGCTTAATTAAAATTTGCGACAGTAGAAAATTATTTTTTGAATAATTTACTATAGAAAAGGCAATCCCTGGCGTATTTAAAATTTGCGACAGTAAAAAATTATTTTTTGAATAATTTACTATAGAAAAGGCAATCCCTGGCGTAATTAAAATTTGCGACAGTAGAAAATTATTTTTTGAATAATTTACTATAGAAAAGGCAATCCCTGTCGTAATTAAAATTTGCGACAGTATAAAATTATTTTTTGAAAAATTTACTATATAAAAGGCAATCCCTGGCGTATTTAAAATTTGGGACAGTAGAAAATTATTTTTTGAAAAATTTACTATAGAAAAGGCAATCCCTGGCGTAATTAAAATTTGCGACAGTAAAAAATTAATTTGTGAAAAATTTACTATAGAAAAGGCAATCCCTGGCGCAATTAAAATTTGCAACAGTAAAAAATTATTTTTTGCAAAATTTACTGTAGAAAAGGCAATACCTGGCGCAATTAAAACTTGCGATAGTAAAAAATTATTTTTTGAATAATTTACTATAGAAAAGGCAATCCCTGGCGGATTTGAAATTTGCGACAGTAAAAAATTATTTTTTGAATAATTTACTATAGAAAAGGCAATCCCTGGCGTAATTAAAATTTGCGACAGTAGAAAATTATTTTTTGAATAATTTACTATAGAAAAGGCAATCCCTGGCGCAATTAAAATTTGCAACAGTAAAAAATTATTTTTTGCAAAATTTACTGTAGAAAAGGCAATCCCTGGCGCAATTAAAACTTGCGATAGTAAAAAATTATTTTTTGAATAATTTACTATAGAAAAGGCAATCCCTGGCGTATTTAAAATTTGCGACAGTAAAAAATTATTTTTTGAATAATTTACTATAGAAAAGGCAATCCCAGGCGTAATTAAAATTTGCGACAGTAGAAAATTATTTTTTGAATAATTTACTATAGAAAAGGCAATCCCTGGCGCAATTAAAATTTGCGACAGTAAAAAATTATTTTTTGAATAATTTACTATAGAAAAGGCTATCCCTGGCGCAATTAAAATTTGCGACAGTAAAAAATTATTTTTTGAATAATTTACTATAGAAAAGGCAACCCTGCCGTAGTTAAAATTTGCGACAGTAGAAAATTATTTTTTGAATAATTTACTATAGAAAAGGCAATCCCTGGCGTAATTAAAATTTGCGACAGTAAAAAATTATTTTTTGAATAATTTACTATAGAAAAGGCAATCCCTGGCGTATTTAAAATTTGCGACAGTAAAAAATTATTTTTTGAATAATTTACTATAGAAAAGGCAATCCCTGGCGTAATTAAAATTTGCGACAGTATAAAATTATTTTTTGAAAAATTTACTAAAGAAAAGGCAATCCCTGGCGTAATTAAAATTTGCGACAGTAAAAAATTAATTTGTGAAAAATTTACTATAGAAAAGGCAATCCCTGGCGTATTTAAAATTTGCGACAGTAAAAAATTAATTTTTGAAAAATTTACTATAGAAAAGGCAATCCCTGTCGTAATTAAAATTTGCGACAGTAGAAAATTATTTTTTGAATAATTTACTATAGAAAAGGCAATCCCTGGCGTAATTAAAATTTGCGACAGTATAAAATTATTTTTTGAAAAATTTACTATATAAAAGGCAACCCCTGGCGTATTTAAAATTTGCGACAGTAGAAAATTATTTTTTGAAAAATTTACTATTGAAAAGGCAATCCCTGGCGCAATTAAAATTTGCGACAGTAAAAAATTATTTTTTGAATAATTTACTATAGAAAAGGCAATCCCTGGCGTATTTAAAATTTGCGACAGTAGAAAATTATTTTTTGAAAAAATTACTATAGAAAAGGCAATCCCTGGTGTAATTAAAATTTGCGACAGTAAAAAATTAATTTGTGAAAAATTTACTATAGAAAAGGTAATCCCTGGCGCAATTAAAATTTGCAACAGTAAAAAATTATTTTTTGCAAAATTTACTGTAGAAAAGGCAATCCCTGGCGCAATTAAAACTTGCGATAGTAAAAAATTATTTTTTGAATAATTTACTATAGAAAAGGCAATCCCTGGCGGATTTGAAATTTGCGACAGTAAAAAATTATTTTTTGAATAATTTACTATAGAAAAGGCAATCCCTGGCGTAATTAAAATTTGCGACAGTAGAAAATTATTTTTTGAATAATTTACTATAGAAAAGGCAATCCCTGGCGCAATTAAAATTTGCAGCAGTAAAAAATTATTTTTTGAAAAATTTACTGTAGAAAAGGCAATCCCTTGCGCAATTAAAACTTGCGATAGTAAAAAATTATTTTTTGAATAATTTACTATAGAAATGGCAATCCCTGGCGTAATTAAAATTTGCGACAGTAGAAAATTATTTTTTGAAAAGTTTACTATAGAAAAGGCAATCCCTGGCGCAATTAAAATTTGCGACAGTAGAAAATTATTTTTTGAATAATTTACTATAGAAGAGGCAATCCTGGCGTAATTAAAATTTGCGACAGTAGAAAATTATTTTTTGAATAATTTACTATAGAAAAGGCAATCCCTGGCGTAATTAAAATTTGCGACAGTAGAAAATTATTTTTTGAATAATTTACTATAGAAAAGGCAATCCCTGGCGTAATTAAAATTTGCGACAGTAAAAAATTATTTTTTGAATAATTTACTATAGAAAAGGCAATCCCTGGCGTAATTAAAATTTGCGACAGTAGAAAATTATTTTTTGAACAATTGACTATAGAAAATGCAATCCCTGGCGCAATTAAAATTTGCTACAGTAAAAAATTATTTTTGAATAATTTACTATAGAAAAGGCAATCCCTGGCGTAATTAAAATTTGCGACAGTAGAAAATTATTTTTTGAATAATTTACTATAGTAAAGGCAATCCCTGGCGTATTTAAAATTTGCGACAGTAAAAAATTATTTTTTGAATAATTTACTATAGAAAAGGCAATCCCTGGCGTAATTAAAATTTACGACAGTAGAAAATTATTTTTTGAATAATTTACTATAGAAAAGGCAATCCCTGGCGTAATTAAAATTTGCGACAGTAGAAAATTATTTTTTGAATAATTTACTATAGAAAAGGCAATCCCTGGCGTAATTAAAATTTGCGACAGTAAAAAATTAATTTGTGAAAAATTTACTATAGAAAAGGCAATCCCTGGCGCAATTAAAATTTGCTACAGTAAAAAATTATTTTTTGAATAATTTACTATAGAAAAGGCAATCCCTGGCGTAATTAAAATTTGCGACAGTAGAAAATTATTTTTTGAATAATTTACTATAGAAAAGGCAATCCCTGGCGTATTTAAAATTTGCGACAGTAAAAAATTATTTTTTGAATAATTTACTATAGAAAAGGCAATCCCTAGCGTAATTAAAATTTGCGACAGTAAAAAATTAATTTGTGAAAAATTTACTATAGAAAAGGCAATCCCTGGCGCAATTAAAATTTGCAACAGTAAAAAATTATTTTTTGCAAAATTTACTGTAGAAAAAGCAATCCCTGGCGCAATTAAAATTTGCGACAGTAGAAAATTATTTTTTGAATAATTTACTATAGAAAAGGCAATCCCTGGCGTAATTAAAATTTGCGACAGTAAAAAATTATTTTTTGAATAATTTACTATAGAAAAGGCAATCCCTGGTGTAATTAAAATTTGCGACAGTAGAAAATTATTTTTTGAACAATTGACTATAGAAAATGCAATCCCTGGCGCAATTAAAATTTGCTACAGTAAAAAATTATTTTTTGAATAATTTACTATAGAAAAGGCAATCCCTGGCGTAATTAAAATTTGCGACAGTAGAAAATTATTTTTTGAATAATTTACTATATTAAAGGCAATCCCTGACGTATTTAAAATTTGCGACAGTAAAAAATTATTTTTTGAATAATTTACTATAGAAAAGGCAATCCCTGGCGTAATTAAAATTTGCGACAGTAGAAAATTATTTTTTGAATAATTTACTATAGAAAAGGCAATCCCTGTAGTAATTAAAATTTGCTACAGTAAAAAATTATTTTTTGAATAATTTACTATAGAAAAGGCAATCCCTGGCGTAATTAAAATTTGCGAGAGTAGAAAATTATTTTTTGAATAATTTACTATAGAAAAGGCAATCCCTGGCGTATTTAAAATTTGCGACAGTAAAAAATTATTTTTTGAATAATTTACTATAGAAAAGGCAATCCCTGGCGTAATTAAAATTTGCGACAGTAAAAAATTAATTTGTGAAAAATTTACTATAGAAAAGGCAATCCCTGCCGCAATTAAAATTTGCAACAGTAAAAAATTATTTTTTGCAAAATTTACTGTAGAAAAGGCAATCCCTGGCGCAATTAAAACTTGCGATAGTAAAAAATTATTTTTTGAATAATTTACTATAGAAAAGGCAATCCCTGGCGGATTTGAAATTTGCGACAGTAAAAAATTATTTTTTGAATAATTTACTATAGAAAAGGCAATCCCTGGCGTAATTAAAATTTGCGACAGTAGAAAATTATTTTTTGAATAATTTACTATAGAAAAGGCAATCCCTGGCGCAATTAAAATTTGCAACAGAAAAAAATTATTTTTTGCAAAATTTACTGTAGAAAAGGCAATCCCTGGCGCAATTAAAACTTGCGATAGTAAAAAATTATTTTTGAATAATTTACTATAGAAAAGGCAATCCCTGGCGTACTTAAAACTTGCGACAGTAAAAAATTATTTTTTGAATAATTTACTATAGAAAAGGCAATCCCTGCCGTAATTAAAATTTGCAACAGTAAAAAATTATTTTTTGCAAAATTTACTGTAGAAAAGGCAATCCCTGGCGCAATTAAAATTTGCGACAGTAAAAAATTATTTTTTGAATAATTTACTATAGAAAAGGCAATCCCTGGCGCAATTAAAATTTGCGACAGTAAAAAATTATTTTTTGAATAATTTACTATAGAAAAGGCAATCCCTGCCGTAATTAAAATTTGCGACAGTAGAAAATTATTTTTTGAATAATTTACTATAGAAAAGGCAATCCCTGGCGTAATTAAAATTTGCGACAGTAAAAAATTATTTTTTGAATAATTTACTATAGAAAAGGCAATCCCTGGCGTATTTAAAATTTGCGACAGTAAAAAATTATTTTTTGAATAATTTACTATAGAAAAGGCAATCCCTGGCGTAATTAAAATTTGCGACAGGATAAAATTATTTTTTGAAAAATTTACTATAGAAAAGGCAATCCCTGGCGTAATTAAAATTTGCGACAGTAAAAAATTAATTTGTGAAAAATTTACTATAGAAAAGGCAATCCCTGGCGTATTTAAAATTTGCGACATTAAAAAATTAATTTTTGAAAAATTTACTATAGAAAAGGCAATCCCTGGCGTAATTAAAATTTGGGACAGTAGAAAATTATTTTTTGAAAAATTTACTATATAAAAGGCAATCCCTGGCGTATTTAAAATTTGGGACAGTAGAAAATTATTTTTTGAAAAATTTACTATAGAAAAGGCAATCCCTGGCGCAATTAAAATTTGCGACAGTAAAAAATTATTTTTTGAATAATTTACTATAGAAAAGGCAATCCCTGGCGCAATTAAAATTTGCGACAGTAAAAAATTATTTTTTGAATAATTTACTATAGAAAAGGCAATCCCTGCCGTAATTAAAATTTGCGACAGTAGAAAATTATTTTTTGAATAATTTACTATAGAAAAGGCAATCCCTGGCGTAATTAAAATTTGCGACAGTAAAAAATTATTTTTTGAATAATTTACTATAGAAAAGGCAATCCCTGGCCTATTTAAAATTTGCGACAGTAAAAAATTATTTTTTGAATAATTTACTATAGAAAAGGCAATCCCTGGCGTAATTAAAATTTGCGACAGTATAAAATTATTTTTTGAAAAATTTACTATAGAAAAGGCAATCCCTGGCGTAATTAAAATTTGCGACAGTAAAGAATTAATTTGTGAAAAATTTACTATAGAAAAGGCAATCCCTGGCGTATTTAAAATTTGCGACAGTAAAAAATTAATTTTTGAAAAATTTACTATAGAAAAGGCAATCCCTGGCGTAATTAAAATTTGCGACAGTAGAAAATTATTTTTTGAATAGTTTACTATAGAAAAGGCAATTCCTGGCGTAATTAAAATTTGCGACAGTATAAAATTATTTTTTGAAAAATTTACTATATAAAAGGCAATCCCTGGCGTATTTAAAATTTGCGACAGTAGAAAATTATTTTTTGAAAAATTTACTATAGAAAGGCAATCCCTGGCGCAATTAAAATTTGCGACAGTAAAAAATTATTTTTTGAATAATTTACTATAGAAAAGGCAATCCCTGGCGTATTTAAAATTTGCGACAGTAGAAAATTATTTTTTGAAAAATTTACTATAGAAAAGGCAATCCCTGGCGTAATTAAAATTTGCGACAGTAAAAAATTAATTTGTGAAAAATTTACTATAGAAAAGGCAATCCCTGGCGCAATTAAAATTTGCAACAGTAAAAAATTATTTTTTGCAAAATTTACTGTAGAAAAGGCAATCCCTGGCGCAATTAAAACTTGCGATAGTAAAAAATTATTTTTTGAATAATTTACTATAGAAAAGGCAATCCCTGGCGGATTTGAAATTTGCGACAGTAAAAAATTATTTTTTGAATAATTTACTATAGAAAAGGCAATCCCTGGCTTAATTAAAATTTGCGACAGTAGAAAATTATTTTTTGAATAATTTACTATAGAAAAGGCAATCCCTGGCGCAATTAAAATTTGCAACAGTAAAAAATTATTTTTTGCAAAATTTACTGTAGAAAAGGCAATCCCTGGCGTAATTAAAACTTGCGACAGGATAAAATTATTTTTTGAAAAATTTACTATAGAAAAGGCAATCCCTGGAGTAATTAAAATTTGCGACAGTAGAAAATTAATTTGTGAATAATTTACTATAGAAAATGCAATCCCTGGCGTTATTAAAATTTGCGACAGTAAAAAATTAATTTGTGAAAAATTTACTATAGAAAAGGCAATCCCTGGCGCAATTAAAATTTGCTACAGTAAAAAATTATTTTTTGAATAATTTACTATAGAAAAGGCAATCCCTGGCGTAATTAAAATTTGCGACAGTAGAAAATTATTTTTTGAATAATTTACTATAGAAAAGGCAATCCCTGGCGTATTTAAAATTTGCGACAGTAAAAAATTATTTTTTGAATAATTTACTATAGAAAAGGCAATCCCTGGCGTAATTAAAATTTGCGACAGTAAAAAATTAATTTGTGAAAAATTTACTATAGAAAAGGCAATCCCTGCCGCAATTAAAATTTGCAACAGTAAAAAATTATTTTTTGCAAAATTTACTGTAGAAAAGGCAATCCCTGGCGCAATTAAAACTTGCGATAGCAAAAAATTATTTTTTGAATAATTTACTATAGAAAAGGCAATCCCTGGCGGATTTGAAATTTGCGACAGTAAAAAATTATTTTTTGAATAATTTACTATAGAAAAGGCAATCCCTGGCGTAATTAAAATTTGCGACAGTAGAAAATTATTTTTTGAATAATTTACTATAGAAAAGGCAATCCCTGGCGCAATTAAAATTTGCAACAGAAAAAAATTATTTTTTGCAAAATTTACTGTAGAAAAGGCAATCCCTGGCGCAATTAAAACTTGCGATAGTAAAAAATTATTTTTGAATAATTTACTATAGAAAAGGCAATCCCTGGCGTATTTAAAATTTGCGACAGTAAAAAATTATTTTTTGAATAATTTACTATAGAAAAGGCAATCCCTGGCGTAATTAAAATTTGCGACAGTAGAAAATTATTTTTTGAATAATTTACTATAGAAGAGGCAATCCCTGGCGCAATTAAAATTTGCGACAGTAAAAAATTATTTTTTGAATAATTTACTATAGAAAAGGCAATCCCTGGCGCAATTAAAATTTGCGACAGTTAAAAATTATTTTTTGAATAATTTACTATAGAAAAGGCAATCCCTGCCGTAATTAAAATTTGCGACAGTAGAAAATTATTTTTTGAATAATTTACTATAGAAAAGGCAATCCCTGGCGTAATTAAAATTTGCGACAGTAAAAAATTATTTTTTGAATAATTTACTATAGAAAAGGCAATCCCTGGCGTATTTAAAATTTGCGACAGTAAAAAATTATTTTTTGAATAATTTACTATAGAAAAGGCAATCCCTGGCGTAATTAAAATTTGCGACAGGATAAAATTATTTTTTGAAAAATTTACTATAGAAAAGGCAATCCCTGGCGTAATTAAAATTTGCGACAGTAAAAAATTAATTTGTGAAAAATTTACTATAGAAAAGGCAATCCCTGGCGTATTTAAAATTTGCGACAGTAAAAAATTAATTTTTGAAAAATTTACTATAGAAAAGGCAATCCCTGGCGTAATTAAAATTTGGGACAGTAGAAAATTATTTTTTGAAAAATTTACTATATAAAAGGCAATCCCTGGCGTATTTAAAATTTGGGACAGTAGAAAATTATTTTTTGAAAAATTTACTATAGAAAAGGCAATCCCTGGCGCAATTAAAATTTGCGACAGTAAAAAATTATTTTTTGAATAATTTACTATAGAAAAGGCAATCCCTGGCGTATTTAAAATTTGCGAAAGTAAAAAATTATTTTTTGAATAATTTACTATAGAAAAGGCAATCCCTGGTGTAATTAAAATTTGCGACAGTAAAAAATTATTTTTTGAATTATTTACTATAGAAAAGGCAATCCCTGGCGTAATTAAAATTTGCGACAGTAGAAAATTATTTTTCGAATAATTTACTATAGAAAAGGCAATCCCTGGCGCAATTAAAATTTGCGACAGTAAAAAATTATTTTTTGAATAATTTACTATAGAAAAGGCAATCCCTGGCGCAATTAAAATTTGCGACAGTAAAAAATTATTTTTTGAATAATTTACTATAGAAAAGGCAATCCCTGCCGTAATTAAAATTTGCGACAGTAGAAAATTATTTTTTGAATAATTTACTATAGAAAAGGCAATCCCTGGCGTAATTAAAATTTGCTACAGTAAAAAATTATTTTTTGAATAATTTACTATAGAAAAGACAATCCCTGGCCTATTTAAAATTTGCGAGAGTAAAAAATTATTTTTTGAATAATTTACTATAGAAAAGGCAATCCCTGGCGTAATTAAAATTTGCGAAAGTATAAAATTATTTTTTGAAAAATTTACTATAGAAAAGGCAATCCCTGGCGTAATTAAAATTTGCGACAGTAAAGAATTAATTTGTGAAAAATTTACTATAGAAAAGGCAATCCCTGGTGTATTTAAAATTTGCGACAGTAAAAAATTAATTTTTGAAAAATTTACTATAGAAAAGGCAATCCCTGGCGTAATTAAAATTTGCGACAGTAGAAAATTATTTTTTGAATAGTTTACTATAGAAAAGGCAATTCCTGGCGTAATTAAAATTTGCGACAGTATAAAATTATTTTTTGAAAAATTTACTATATAAAAGGCAATCCCTGGCGTATTTAAAATTTGCGACAGTAGAAAATTATTTTTTTTAAATTTACTATAGAAAAGGCAATCCCTGGCGCAATTAAAATTTGCGACAGTAAAAAATTATTTTTTGAATAATTTACTATAGAAAAGGCAATCCCTGGCGTATTTAAAATTTGCGACAGTAGAAAATTATTTTTTGAAAAATTTACTATAGAAAAGGCAATCCCTGGCGTAATTAAAATTTGCGACAGTAAAAAATTAATTTGTGAAAAATTTACTATAGAAAAGGCAATCCCTGGCGCAATTAAAATTTGCAACAGTAAAAAATTATTTTATGCAAAATTTACTGTAGAAAAGGCAATCCCTGGCGCAATTAAAATTTGCGACAGTAGAAAATTATTTTTTGAAAAATTTACTATAGAAAAGGTAATCCCTGGCGCAATTACAATTTGCGAGAGTAAAAAATTTTTTTTTGAAAAATTTACTATAGAAAAGGCAATCCCTGGCGGATTTGAAATTGGCGACAGTAAAAAATTATTTTTTGAATAATTTACTATAGAAAAGGCAATCCCTGGCGTAATTAAAATTTGCGACAGTAGAAAATTATTTTTTGAATAATTTACTATAGAAAAGGCAATACCTGGCGCAATTAAAATTTGTGACAGTAAAAAATTATTTTTTGAATAATTTACTATAGAAAAGGCAATCCCTGGCGCAATTAAAATTTGCGACAGTAAAAAATTATTTTTTGAATAATTTACTATAGAAAAGGCAATCCCTGCCGTAATTAAAATTTGCGACAGTAGAAAATTATTTTTTGAATAATTTACTATAGAAAAGGCAATCCCTGGCGTAATTAAAATTTGAGACAGTAAAAAATTATTTTTTGAATAATTTACTATAGAAAAGGCAATCCCTGGCGTATTTAAAATTTGCGACAGTAAAAAATTATTTTTTGAATAATTTACTATAGAAAAGGCAATCCCTGGCGTAATTAAAATTTGCGACAGTATAAAATTATTTTTTGAAAAATTTACTATAGAAAAGGCAATCCCTGGCGTAATTAAAATTTGCGACAGTAAAAAATTAATTTGTGAAAAATTTACTATAGAAAAGGCAATCCCTGGCGTATTTAAAATTTGCGACAGTAAAAAATTAATTTTTGAAAAATTTACTAGAGAAAAGGCAATCCCTGGCGTAATTAAAATTTGGGACAGTAGAAAATTATTTTTTGAATAATTTACTATAGAAAAGGCAATCCCTGGCGTAATTAAAATTTGCGACAGCATAAAATTATTTTTTGAAAAATTTACTATATAAAAGGCAATCCCTGGCGTATTTAAAATTTGCAACAGTAGAAAATTATTTTTTGAAAAATTTACTATAGAAAAGGCAATCCCTGGCGCAATTAAAATTTGCGACAATAAAAAATTATTTTTTGAATAATTTACTATAGAAAGGCAATCCCTGGCGTATTTAAAATTTGCGACAGTAGAAAATTATTTTTTGAAAAATTTACTATAGAAAAGGCAATCCCTGGCGTAATTAAAATTTGCGACAGTAAAAAATTAATTTGTGAAGAATTTACTATAGAAAAGGCAATCCCTGGCGCAATTAAAATTTGCAACAGTAAAAAATTATTTCTTGCAAAATTTACTGTAGAAAAGGCAATCCCTGGCGCAATTAAAACTTGCGATAGTAAAAAATTATTTTTTGAATAATTTACTATAGAAAAGGCAATCCCTGGCGGATTTGAAATTTGCGACAGTAAAAAATTATTTTTTGAATAATTTACTATAGAAAAGGCAATCCCTGGCGTAATTAAAATTTGCGACAGTAGAAAATTATTTTTTGAATAATTTACTATAGAAAAGGCAATCCCTGGCGCAATTAAAATTTGCAACAGTAAAAAATTATTTTTTGCAAAATTTACTGTAGAAAAGGCAATCCCTGGCGCAATTAAAACTTGCGATAGTAAAAAATTATTTTTTGAATAATTTACTATAGAAGAGGCAATCCCTGGCGTAATTAAAATTTGCGACAGTAGAAAATTATTTTTTGAATAATTTACTATAGAAAAGGCAATCCCTGGCGTAATTAAAATTTGCGACAGTAGAAAATTATTTTTTGAATAATTTACTATAGAAAAGGCAATCCCTGGCGTAATTAAAATTTGCGACAGTAAAAAATTATTTTTTGAATAATTTACTATAGAAAAGGCAATCCCTGGCGTAATTAAAATTTGCGACAGTAGAAAATTATTTTTTGAACAATTGACTATAGAAAATGCAATCCCTGGCGCAATTAAAATTTGCTACAGTAAAAAATTATTTTTGAATAATTTACTATAGAAAAGGCAATCCCTGGCGTAATTAAAATTTGCGACAGTAGAAAATTATTTTTTGAATAATTTACTATAGTAAAGGCAATCCCTGGCGTATTTAAAATTTGCGACAGTAAAAAATTATTTTTTGAATAATTTACTATAGAAAAGGCAATCCCTGGCGTAATTAAAATTTACGACAGTAGAAAATTATTTTTTGAATAATTTACTATAGAAAAGGCAATCCCTGGCGTAATTAAAATTTGCGACAGTAGAAAATTATTTTTTGAATAATTTACTACAGAAAAGGCAATCCCTGGCGTAATTAAAATTTGCGACAGTAAAAAATTAATTTGTGAAAAATTTACTATAGAAAAGGCAATCCCTGGCGCAATTAAAATTTGCTACAGTAAAAAACTATTTTTTGAATAATTTACTATAGAAAAGGCAATCCCTGGCGTAATTAAAATTTGCGACAGTAGAAAATTATTTTTTGAATAATTTACTATAGAAAAGGCAATCCCTGGCGTATTTAAAATTTGCGACAGTAAAAAATTATTTTTTGAATAATTTACTATAGAAAAGGCAATCCCTGGCGTAATTAAAATTTGCGACAGTAAAAAATTAATTTGTGAAAAATTTACTATAGAAAAGGCAATCCCTGGCGCAATTAAAATTTGCAACAGTAAAAAATTATTTTTTGCAAAATTTACTGTAGAAAAGGCAATCCCTGGCGCAATTAAAATTTGCGACAGTAGAAAATTATTTTTTGAATAATTTACTATAGAAAAGGCAATCCCTGGCGTAATTAAAATTTGCGACAGTAAAAAATTATTTTTTGAATAATTTACTATAGAAAAGGCAATCCCTGGCGTAATTAAAATTTGCGACAGTAGAAAATTATTTTTTGAACAATTGACTATAGAAAATGCAATCCCTGGCGCAATTAAAATTTGCTACAGTAAAAAATTATTTTTTGAATAATTTACTATAGAAAAGGCAATCCCTGGCGTAATTAAAATTTGCGACAGTAGAAAATTATTTTTTGAATAATTTACTATATTAAAGGCAATCCCTGACGTATTTAAAATTTGCGACAGTAAAAAATTATTTTTTGAATAATTTACTATAGAAAAGGCAATCCCTGGCGTAATTAAAATTTGCGACAGTAGAAAATTATTTTTTGAATAATTTACTATAGAAAAGGCAATCCCTGGAGTAATTAAAATTTGCTACAGTAAAAAATTATTTTTTGAATAATTTACTATAGAAAAGGCAATCCCTGGCGTAATTAAAATTTGCGACAGTAGAAAATTATTTTTTGAATAATTTACTATAGAAAAGGCAATCCCTGGCGTATTTAAAATTTGCGACAGTAAAAAATTATTTTTTGAATAATTTACTATAGAAAAGGCAATCCCTGGCGTAATTAAAATTTGCGACAGTAAAAAATTAATTTGTGAAAAATTTACTATAGAAAAGGCAATCCCTGCCGCAATTAAAATTTGCAACAGTAAAAAATTATTTTTTGCAAAATTTACTGTTGAAAAGGCAATCCCTGGCGCAATTAAAACTTGCGATATTAAAAAATTATTTTTTGAATAATTTACTATAGAAAAGGCAATCCCTGGCGGATTTGAAATTTGCGACAGTAAAAAATTATTTTTTGAATAATTTACTATAGAAAAGGCAATCCCTGGCGTAATTAAAATTTGCGACAGTAGAAAATTATTTTTTGAATAATTTACTATAGAAAAGGCAATCCCTGGCGTATTTAAAATTTGCGACAGTAAAAAATTATTTTTTGAATAATTTACTATAGAAAAGGCAATCCCTGGCGTAATTAAAATTTACGACAGTAGAAAATTATTTTTTGAATAATTTACTATAGAAAAGGCAATCCCTGGCGTAATTAAAATTTGCGACAGTAGAAAATTATTTTTTGAATAATTTACTACAGAAAAGGCAATCCCTGGCGTAATTAAAATTTGCGACAGTAAAAAATTAATTTGTGAAAAATTTACTATAGAAAAGGCAATCCCTGGCGCAATTAAAATTTGCAACAGTAAAAAATTATTTTTTGCAAAATTTACTGTAGAAAAGGCAATCCCTGGCGCAATTAAAATTTGCGACAGTAGAAAATTATTTTTTGAATAATTTACTATAGAAAAGGCAATCCCTGGCGTAATTAAAATTTGCGACAGTAGAAAATTATTTTTTGAATAATTTACTATAGAAAAGGCAATCCCTGGCGCAATTAAAATTTGCAACAGAAAAAAATTATTTTTTGCAAAATTTACTGTAGAAAAGGCAATCCCTGGCGCAATTAAAACTTGCGATAGTAAAAAATTATTTTTGAATAATTTACTATAGAAAAGGCAATCCCTGGCGTACTTAAAATTTGCGACAGTAAAAAATTATTTTTTGAATAATCTACTATAGAAAAGGCAATCCCTGGCGTAATTAAAATTTGCGACAGTAGAAAATTATTTTTTGAATAATTTACTATAGAAAAGGCAATCCCTGCCGTAATTAAAATTTGCGACAGTAGAAAATTATTTTTTGAATAATTTACTATAGAAAAGGCAATCCCTGGCGTAGTTAAAATTTGCGACAGTAAAAAATTATTTTTTGAATAATTTACTATAGAAAAGGCAATCCCTGGCGTATTTAAAATTTGCGACAGTAAAAAATTATTTTTTGAATAATTTACTATAGAAAAGGCAATCCCTGGCGTAATTAATATTTGCGACAGGATAAAATTATTTTTTGAAAAATTTACTATAGAAAAGGCAATCCCTGGCGTAATTAAAATTTGCGACAGTAAAAAATTAATTTGTGAAAAATTTACTATAGAAAAGGCAATCTCTGGCGTATTTAAAATTTGCGACAGTAAAAAATTAATTTTTGAAAAATTTACTATAGAAAAGGCAATCCCTGGCGTAATTAAAATTTGGGACAGTAGAAAATTATTTTTTGAAAAATTTACTATATAAAAGGCAATCCCTGGCGTATTTAAAATTTGGGACAGTAGAAAATTATTTTTTGAAAAATTTACTATAGAAAAGGCAATCCCTGGCGCAATTAAAATTTGCGACAGTAAAAAATTATTTTTTGAATAATTTACTATAGAAAAGGCAATCCCTGGCGTATTTAAAATTTGCGAAAGTAAAAAATTATTTTTTGAATAATTTACTATAGAAAAGGCAATCCCTGGTGTAATTAAAATTTGCGACAGTAAAAAATTATTTTTTGAATTATTTACTATAGAAAAGGCAATCCCTGGCGTAATTAAAATTTGCGACAGTAGAAAATTATTTTTCGAATAATTTACTATAGAAAAGGCAATCCCTGGCGCAATTAAAATTTGCGACAGTAAAAAATTATTTTTTGAATAATTTACTATAGAAAAGGCAATCCCTGGCGCAATTAAAATTTGCGACAGTAAAAAATTATTTTTTGAATAATTTACTATAGAAAAGGCAATCCCTGCCGTAATTAAAATTTGCGACAGTAGAAAATTATTTTTTGAATAATTTACTATAGAAAAGGCAATCCCTGGCGTAATTAAAATTTGCGACAGTAAAAAATTATTTTTTGAATAATTTACTATAGAAAAGGCAATCCCTGGCCTATTTAAAATTTGCGACAGTAAAAAATTATTTTTTGAATAATTTACTATAGAAAAGGCAATCCTTGGCGTAATTAAAATTTGCGACAGTATAAAATTATTTTTTGAAAAATTTACTATAGAAAAGGCAATCCCTGGCGTAATTAAAATTTGCGACAGTAAAGAATTAATTTGTGAAAAATTTACTATAGAAAAGGCAATCCCTGGCGTATTTAAAATTTGCGACAGTAAAAAATTAATTTTTGAAAAATTTACTATAGAAAAGGCAATCCCTGGCGTAATTAAAATTTGCGACAGTAGAAAATTATTTTTTGAATAGTTTACTATAGAAAAGGCAATTCCTGGCGTAATTAAAATTTGCGACAGTATAAAATTATTTTTTGAAAAATTTACTATATAAAAGGCAATCCCTGGCGTATTTAAAATTTGCGACAGTAGAAAATTATTTTTTGAATAATTTAGTATAGAAAAGGCAATCCCTGGCGCAATTAAAATTTGCGACAGTAAAAAATTATTTTTTGAATAATTTACTATAGAAAAGGCAATCCCTGGCGTATTTAAAATTTGCGACAGTAGAAAATTATTTTTTGAAAAATTTACTATAGAAAAGGCAATCCCTGGCGTAATTAAAATTTGCGACAGTAAAAAATTAATTTGTGAAAAATTTACTATAGAAAAGGCAATCCCTGGCGCAATTAAAATTTGCAACAGTAAAAAATTATTTTTTGCAAAATTTACTGTAGAAAAGGCAATCCCTGGCGCAATTAAAACTTGCGATAGTAAAAAATTATTTTTTGAATAATTTACTATAGAAAAGGCAATCCCTGGCGGATTTGAAATTTGCGACAGTAAAAAATTATTTTTTGAATAATTTACTATAGAAAAGGCAATCCCTGGCGTAATTAAAATTTGCGACAGTAGAAAATTATTTTTTGAATAATTTACTATAGAAAAGGCAATCCCTGGCGCAATTAAAATTTGCAACAGTAAAAAATTATTTTTTGCAAAATTTACTGTAGAAAAGGCAATCCCTGGCGTAATTAAAACTTGCGACAGGATAAAATTATTTTTTGAAAAATTTACTATAGAAAAGGCAATCCGTGGAGTAATTAAAATTTGCGACAGTAGAAAATTAATTTGTGAATAATTTACTATAGAAAATGCAATCCCTGGCGTAATTAAAATTTGCGACAGTAAAAAATTAATTTGTGAAAAATTTACTATAGAAAAGGCAATCCCTGGCGCAATTAAAATTTGCTACAGTAAAAAATTATTTTTTGAATAATTTACTATAGAAAAGGCAATCCCTGGCGTAATTAAAATTTGCGACAGTAGAAAATTATTTTTTGAATAATTTACTATAGAAAAGGCAATCCCTGGCGTATTTAAAATTTGCGACAGTAAAAAATTATTTTTTGAATAATTTACTATAGAAAAGGCAATCCCTGGCGTAATTAAAATTTGCGACAGTAAAAAATTAATTTGTGAAAAATTTACTATAGAAAAGGCAATCCCTGCCGCAATTAAAATTTGCAACAGTAAAAAATTATTTTTTGCAAAATTTACTGTAGAAAAGGCAATCCCTGGCGCAATTAAAACTTGCGATAGTAAAAAATTATTTTTTGAATAATTTACTATAGAAAAGGCAATCCCTGGCGGATTTGAAATTTGCGACAGTAAAAAATTATTTTTTGAATAATTTACTATAGAAAAGGCAATCCCTGGCGTAATTAAAATTTGCGACAGTAGAAAATTATTTTTTGAATAATTTACTATAGAAAAGGCAATCCCTGGCGCAATTAAAATTTGCAACAGTAAAAAATTATTTTTTGCAAAATTTACTGTAGAAAAGGCAATCCCTGGCGTAATTAAAACTTGCGACAGGATAAAATTATTTTTTGAAAAATTTACTATAGAAAAGGCAATCCCTGGAGTAATTAAAATTTGCGACAGTAGAAAATTAATTTGTGAATAATTTACTATAGAAAATGCAATCCCTGGCGTAATTAAAATTTGCGACAGTAAAAAATTAATTTGTGAAAAATTTACTATAGAAAAGGCAATCCCTGGCGCAATTAAAATTTGCTACAGTAAAAAATTATTTTTTGAATAATTTACTATAGAAAAGGCAATCCCTGGCGTAATTAAAATTTGCGACAGTAGAAAATTATTTTTTGAATAATTTACTATAGAAAAGGCAATCCCTGGCGTATTTAAAATTTGCGACAGTAAAAAATTATTTTTTGAATAATTTACTATAGAAAAGGCAATCCCTGGCGTAATTAAAATTTGCGACAATAAAAAATTAATTTGTGAAAAATTTACTATAGAAAAGGCAATCCCTGCCGCAATTAAAATTTGCAACAGTAAAAAATTATTTTTTGCAAAATTTACTGTAGAAAAGGCAATCCCTGGCGCAATTAAAACTTGCGATAGTAAAAAATTATTTTTTGAATAATTTACTATAGAAAAGGCAATCCCTGGCGGATTTGAAATTTGCGACAGTAAAAAATTATTTTTTGAATAATTTACTATAGAAAAGGCAATCCCTGGCGTAATTAAAATTTGCGACAGTAGAAAATTATTTTTTGAATAATTTACTATAGAAAAGGCAATCCCTGGCGCAATTAAAATTTGCAACAGAAAAAAATTATTTTTTGCAAAATTTACTGTAGAAAAGGCAATCCCTGGCGCAATTAAAACTTGCGATAATAAAAAATTATTTTTGAATAATTTACTATAGAAAAGGCAATCCCTGGCGTATTTAAAATTTGCGACAGTAAAAAATTATTTTTTGAATAATTTACTATAGAAAAGGCAATCCCTGGCGTAATTAAAATTTGCGACAGTAGAAAATTATTTTTTGAATAATTTACTATAGAAGAGGCAATCCCTGGCGCAATTAAAATTTGCGACAGTAAAAAATTATTTTTTGAATAATTTACTATAGAAAAGGCAATCCCTGGCGCAATTAAAATTTGCGACAGTAAAAAATTATTTTTTGAATAATTTACTATAGAAAAGGCAATCCCTGCCGTAATTAAAATTTGCGACAGTAGAAAATTATGTTTTGAATAATTTACTATAGAAAAGGCAATCCCTGGCGTAATTAAAATTTGCGACAGTAAAAAATTATTTTTTGAATAATTTACTATAGAAAAGGCAATCCCTGGCGTATTTAAAATTTGCGACAGTAAAAAATTATTTTTTGAATAATTTACTATAGAAAAGGCAATCCCTGGCGTATTTAAAATTTGCGAAATTAAAAAATTATTTTTTGAATAATTTACTATAGAAAAGGCAATCCCTGGTGTAATTAAAATTTGCGACAGTAAAAAATTATTTTTTGAATTATTTACTATAGAAAAGGCAATCCCTGGCGTAATTAAAATTTGCGACAATAGAAAATTATTTTTCGAATAATTTACTATAGAAAAGGCAATCCCTGGCGCAATTAAAATTTGCGACAGTAAAAAATTATTTTTTGAATAATTTACTATAGAAAAGGCAATCCCTGGCGCAATTAAAATTTGCGACAGTAAAAAATTATTTTTTGAATAATTTACTATAGAAAAGGCAATCCCTGCCGTAATTAAAATTTGCGACAGTAGAAAATTATTTTTTGAATAATTTACTATAGAAAAGGCAATCCCTGGCGTAATTAAAATTTGCTACAGTAAAAAATTATTTTTTGAATAATTTACTATAGAAAAGGCAATCCCTGGCCTATTTAAAATTTGCGACAGTAAAAAATTATTTTTTGAATAATTTACTATAGAAAAGGCAATCCCTGGCGTAATTAAAATTTGCGAAAGTATAAAATTATTTTTTGAAAAATTTACTATAGAAAAGGCAATCCCTGGCGTAATTAAAATTTGCGACAGTAAAGAATTAATTTGTGAAAAATTTACTATAGAAAAGGCAATCCCTGGCGTATTTAAAATTTGCGACAGTAAAAAATTAATTTTTGAAAAATTTACTATAGAAAAGGCAATCCCTGGCGTAATTAAAATTTGCGACAGTAGAAAATTATTTTTTGAATAGTTTACTATAGAAAAGGCAATTCCTGGCGTAATTAAAATTTGCGACAGTATAAAATTATTTTTTGAAAAATTTACTATATAAAAGGCAATCCCTGGCGTATTTAAAATTTGCGACAGTAGAAAATTATTTTTTGAAAAATTTACTATAGAAAAGGCAATCCCTGGCGCAATTAAAATTTGCGACAGTAAAAAATTATTTTTTGAATAATTTACTATAGAAAAGGCAATCCCTGGCGTATTTAAAATTTGCGACAGTAGAAAATTATTTTTTGAAAAATTTACTATAGAAAAGGCAATCCCTGGCGTAATTAAAATTTGCGACAGTAAAAAATTATTTTGTGAAAAATTTACTATAGAAAAGGCAATCCCTGGCGCAATTAAAATTTGCAACAGTAAAAAATTATTTTATGCAAAATTTACTGTAGAAAAGGCAATCCCTGGCGCAATTAAAATTTGCGACAGTAGAAAATTATTTTTTGAAAAATTTACTATAGAAAAGGCAATCCCTGGCGTAATTAAAATTTGCGACAGTAAAAAATTATTTTGTGAAAAATTTACTATAGAAAAGGCAATCCCTGGCGCAATTAAAATTTGCGACAGTAAAAAATTAATTTGTGAAAAATTTACTATAGAAAAGGCAATCCCTGCCGCAATTAAAATTTGCAACAGTAAAAAATTATTTTTTGCAAAATTTACTGTAGAAAAGGCAATCCCTGGCGCAATTAAAACTTGCGATAGTAAAAAATTATTTTTTGAATAATTTACTATAGAAAAGGCAATCCCTGGCGGATTTGAAATTTGCGACAGTAAAAAATTATTTTTTGAATAATTTACTATAGAAAAGGCAATCCCTGGCGTAATTAAAATTTGCGACAGTAGAAAATTATTTTTTGAATAATTTACTATAGAAAAGGCAATCCCTGGCGCAATTAAAATTTGCAACAGAAAAAAATTATTTTTTGCAAAATTTACTGTAGAAAAGGCAATCCCTGGCGCAATTAAAACTTGCGATAGTAAAAAATTATTTTTGAATAATTTACTATAGAAAAGGCAATCCCTGGCGTATTTAAAATTTGCGACAGTAAAAAATTATTTTTTGAATAATTTACTATAGAAAAGGCAATCCCTGGCGTAATTAAAATTTGCGACAGTAGAAAATTATTTTTTGAATAATTTACTATAGAAGAGGCAATCCCTGGCGCAATTAAAATTTGCGACAGTAAAAAATTATTTTTTGAATAATTTACTATAGAAAAGGCAATCCCTAGCGCAATTAAAATTTGCGACAGTAAAAAATTATTTTTTGAATAATTTACTATAGAAAAGGCAATCCCTGCCGTAATTAAAATTTGCGACAGTAGAAAATTATTTTTTGAATAATTTACTATAGAAAAGGCAATCCCTGGCGTAATTAAAATTTGCGACAGTAAAAAATTATTTTTTGAATAATTTACTATAGAAAAGGCAATCCCTGGCGTATTTAAAATTCGCGACAGTAAAAAATTATTTTTTGAATAATTTACTATAGAAAAGGCAATCCCTGGCGTAATTAAAATTTGCGACAGGATAAAATTATTTTTTGAAAAATTTACTATAGAAAAGGCAATCCCTGGCGTAATTAAAATTTGCGACAGTAAAAAATTAATTTGTGAAAAATTTACTATAGAAAAGGCAATCCCTGGCGTATTTAAAATTTGCGACAGTAAAAAATTAATTTTTGAAAAATTTACTATAGAAAAGCCAATCCCTGGCGTAATTAAAATTTGGGACAGTAGAAAATTATTTTTTGAAAAATTTACTATATAAAAGGCAATCCCTGGCGTATTTAAAATTTGGGACAGTAGAAAATTATTTTTTGAAAAATTTACTATAGAAAAGGCAATCCCTGGCGCAATTAAAATTTGCGACAGTAAAAAATTATTTTTTGAATAATTTACTATAGAAAAGGCAATCCCTGGCGTATTTAAAATTTGCGAAAGTAAAAAATTATTTTTTGAATAATTTACTATAGAAAAGGCAATCCCTGGTGTAATTAAAATTTGCGACAGTAAAAAATTATTTTTTGAATTATTTACTATAGAAAAGGCAATCCCTGGCGTAATTAAAATTTGCGACAGTAGAAAATTATTTTTCGAATAATTTACTATATTAAAGGCAATCCCTGGCGCAATTAAAATTTGCGACAGTAAAAAATTATTTTTTGAATAATTTACTATAGAAAAGGCAATCCCTGGCGCAATTAAAATTTGCGACAGTAAAAAATTATTTTTTGAATAATTTACTATAGAAAAGGCAATCCCTGCCGTAATTAAAATTTGCGACAGTAGAAAATTATTTTTTGAATAATTTACTATAGAAAAGGCAATCCCTGGCGTAATTAAAATTTGCTACAGTAAAAAATTATTTTTTGAATAATTTACTATAGAAAAGGCAATCCCTGGCCTATTTAAAATTTGCGACAGTAAAAAATTATTTTTTGAATAATTTACTATAGAAAAGGCAATCCCTGGCGTAATTAAAATTTGCGAAAGTATAAAATTATTTTTTGAAAAATTTACTATAGAAAAGGCAATCCCTGGCGTAATTAAAATTTGCGACAGTAAAGAATTAATTTGTGAAAAATTTACTATAGAAAAGGCAATCCCTGGCGTATTTAAAATTTGCGACAGTAAAAAATTAATTTTTGAAAAATTTACTATAGAAAAGGCAATCCCTGGAGTAATTAAAATTTGCGACAGTAGAAAATTATTTTTTGAATAGTTTACTATAGAAAAGGCAATTCCTGGCGTAATTAAAATTTGCGACAGTATAAAATTATTTTTTGAAAAATTTACTATATAAAAGGCAATCCCTGGCGTATTTAAAATTTGCGACAGTAGAAAATTATTTTTTGAAAAATTTACTATAGAAAAGGCAATCCCTGGCGCAATTAAAATTTGCGACAGTAAAAAATTATTTTTTGAATAATTTACTATAGAAAAGGCAATCCCTGGCGTATTTAAAATTTGCGACAGTAGAAAATTATTTTTTGAAAAATTTACTATAGAAAAGGCAATCCCTGGCGTAATTAAAATTTGCGACAGTAAAAAATTATTTTGTGAAAAATTTACTATAGAAAAGGCAATCCCTGGCGCAATTAAAATTTGCAACAGTAAAAAATTATTTTATGCAAAATTTACTGTAGAAAAGGCAATCCCTGGCGCAATTAAAATTTGCGACAGTAGAAAATTATTTTTTGAAAAATTTACTATAGAAAAGGTAATCCCTGGCGCAATTACAATTTGCGACAGTAAAAAATTATTTTTTGAAAAATTTACTATAGAAAAGGCAATCCCTGGCGGATTCGAAATTGGCGACAGTAAAAAATTATTTTTTGAATAATTTACTATAGAAAAGGCAATCCCTGGCGTAATTAAAATTTGCGACAGTAGAAAATTATTTTTTGAATAATTTACTATAGAAAAGGCAATACCTGGCGCAATTAAAATTTGTGACAGTAAAAAATTATTTTTTGAATAATTTACTATAGAAAAGGCAATCCCTGGCGCAATTAAAATTTGCGACAGTAAAAAATTATTTTTTGAGAAATTTACTATAGAAAAGGCAATCCCTGGCGGATTCGAAATTGGCGACAGTAAAAAATTATTTTTTGAATAATTTACTATAGAAAAGGCAATCCCTGGCGTAATTAAAATTTGCGACAGTAGAAAATTATTTTTTGAATAATTTACTATAGAAAAGGCAATACCTGGCGCAATTAAAATTTGTGACAGTAAAAAATTATTTTTTGAATAATTTACTATAGAAAAGGCAATCCCTGGCGCAATTAAAATTTGCGACAGTAAAAAATTATTTTTTGAATAATTTACTATAGAAAAGGCAATCCCTGCCGTAATTAAAATTTGCGACAGTAGAAAATTATTTTTTGAATAATTTACTATAGAAAAGGCAAACCCTGGCGTAATTAAAATTTGAGACAGTAAAAAATTATTTTATTGAATAATTTACTATAGAAAAGGCAATCCCTGGCGTATTTAAAATTTGCGACAGTAAAAAATTATTTTTTGAATAATTTACTATAGAAAAGGCAATCCCTGGCGCAATTAAAATTTGCAACAGTAAAAAATTATTTTTTGCAAAATTTACTGTAGAAAAGGCAATCCCTGGCGCAATTAAAACTTGCGATAGTAAAAAATTATTTTTTGAATAATTTACTATAGAAAAGGCAATCCCTGGCGGATTTGAAATTTGCGACAGTAAAAAATTATTTTTTGAATAATTTACTATAGAAAAGGCAATCCCTGGCGTAATTAAAATTTGCGACAGTAGAAAATTATTTTTTGAATAATTTACTATAGAAAAGGCAATCCCTGGCGCAATTAAAATTTGCAACAGTAAAAAATTATTTTTTGCAAAATTTACTGTAGAAAAGGCAATCCCTGGCGCAATTAAAACTTGCGATAGTAAAAAATTATTTTTTGAATAATTTACTATAGAAAAGGCAATCCCTGGCGTAATTAAAATTTGCGACAGTAGAAAATTATTTTTTGAATAATTTACTATAGAAAAGGCAATCCCTTGCGCAATTAAAATTTGCGACAGTAAAAAATTATTTTTTGAAAAATTTACTATAGAAAAGGTAATCCCTGGCGCAATTACAATTTGCGACAGTAAAAAATTATTTTTTGAAAAATTTACTGTAGAAAGGCAATCCCTGGCGCAATTAAAATTTGCGACAGTAGAAAATTATTTTTTGAAAAGTTTACTATAGAAAAGGCAATCCCTGGCGCAATTAAAATTTGCGACAGTAGAAAATTATTTTTTGAAAAATTTACTATAGAAAAGGTAATCCCTGGCGTAATTTGCGACAGTAAAAAATTATTTTTTGAATAATTTGCTATAGAAAAGGCAATCCCTGGCGTATTTAAAATTTGCGACAGTAAAAAATTATTTTTTGAATAATTTACTATAGAAAAGGCAATCCCTGTCGTAATTAAAATTTGCGACAGTATAAAACTATTTTTTGAAAAATTTAGTATAGAAAAGGCAATCCCTGGCGTAATTAAAATTTGCGGCAGTAAAAAATTAATTTGTGAAAAATTTACTATAGAAAAGGCAATCCCTGGCGTATTTAAAATTTGCGACAGTAAAAAATTAATTTTTGAAAAATTTACTATAGAAAAGGCAATCCCTGGCGTAATTAAAATTTGCGACAGTAGAAAATTATTTTTTGAATAATTTACTATAGAAAAGGCAATCCTTGGCGTAATTAAAATTTGCGACACTATAAAATTATTTTTTGAAAAATTTACTATATAAAAGGCAATCCGTGGCGTATTTAAAATTTGCGACAGTAGAAAATAATTTTTTGAAAAATTTACTATAGAAAAGGCAATCCCTGGCGCAATTAAAATTTGCGACAGTAAAAAATTAATTTTTTAATTATTTTACTATAGAAAAGGCAATCCCTGGCGTATTTAAAATTTGCGACAGTAGAAAATTATTTTTTGAAATATTTACTATAGAAAAGGCAATCCCTGGCGTAATTAAAATTTGCGACAGTAAAAAATTAATTTGTGAAAAATTTACTATAGAAAAGGCAATCCCTGGCGCAATTAAAATTTGCAAAAGTAAAAAATTATTTTTTGCAAAATTTACTGTAGAATAGGCAATCCCTGGCACAATTAAAACTTGCGATAGTAAAAAATTTTTTTTTGAATAATTTACTATAGAAAAGGCAATCCCTGCCGTAATTAAAATTTGCGACAGTAGAAAATTATTTTTTGAATAATTTACTATAGAAAAGGCAATCCCTGGCGTAATTAAAATTTGCGACAGTAAAAAATTATTTTTTGAATAATTTACTATAGAAAAGGCAATCCCTGGCGTATTTAAAATTTGCGACAGTAAAAAATTATTTTTTGAATAATTTACTATAGAAAAGGCAATCCCTGGCGTAATTAAAATTTGCGACAGTAGAAAATTATTTTTTGAATAATTTACTATAGAAAAGGCAATCCCTGGCGCAATTAAAATTTGCGACAGTAAAAAATTATTTTTTGAATAATTTCCTATATAAAAGGCAATCCCTGGCGCAATTATAATTTGCGACAGTAAAAAATTATTTTTTGAATAATTTACTATAGAAAAGGCAATCCCTGCCGTAATTAAAATTTGCGACAGTAGAAAATTATTTTTTGAATAATTTACTATAGAAAAGGCAATCCCTGGCGTAATTAAAATTTGCGACAGTAAAAAATTATTTTTTGAATAATTTACTATAGAAAAGGCAATCCCTGGCGTATTTAAAATTTGCGACAGTAAAAAATTATTTTTTGAATAATTTACTATAGAAAAGGCAATCCCTGGCGCAATTAAAATTTGCGACAGTAAAAAATTATTTTTTGAAAAATTTACTATAGAAAAGGTAATCCCTGGCGCAATTACAATTTGCGACAGTAAAAAATTATTTTTTGAAAAATTTACTGTAGAAAGGCAATCCCTGGCGCAATTAAAATTTGCCACAGTAGAAAATTATTTTTTGAAAAGTTTACTATAGAAAAGGCAATCCCTGGCGCAATTAAAATTTCCGACAGTTAAAAATTATTTTTTGCAAAATTTACTGTAGAATAGGCAATCCCTGGCACAATTAAAACTTGCGATAGTAAAAAATTATTTTTTGAATAATTTACTATAGAAAAGGCAATCGCTGGCGGATTTGAAATTTGCGACAGTAAAAAATTATTTTTTGAATAATTTACTATAGAAAAGGCAATCCCTGGCGTAATTAAAATTTGCGACAGTAGAAAATTATTTTTTGAATAATTTACTACAGAAAAGGCAATCCCTGGCGCAATTAAAATTTGCGACAGTAAAAAATTATTTTTTGAATAATTTACTATAGAAAAGGCAATCCCTGGCGTAATTAAAATTTGCGACAGTAAAAAATTATTTTTTGAATAATTTACTATAGAAAAGGCAATCCCTGGCGTATTTAAAATTTGCGACAGTAAAAAATTATTTTTTGAATAATTTACTATAGAAAAGGCAATCCCTGGCGTAATTAAAATTTGCGACAGTAGAAAATTATTTTTTGAATAATTTACTATAGAAAAGGCAATCCCTGGCGCAATTAAAATTTGCGACAGTAAAAAATTATTTTTTGAATAATTTCCTATAGAAAAGGCCATCCCTGTCGCAATTAAAATTTGCGACAGTAAAAAATTATTTTTTGAATAATTTACTATAGAAAAGGCAATCCCTGCCGTAATTACAATTTGCGACAGTAGAAAATTATTTTTTGAATAATTTACTATAGAAAAGGCAATCCCTGGCGTAATTAAAATTTGCGACAGTAAAAAATTATTTTTTGAATAATTTACTATAGAAAAGGCAATCCCTGGCGTATTTAAAATTTGCGACAGTAAAAAATTATTTTTTGAATAATTTACTATAGAAAAGGCAATCCCTGGCGTAATTAAAATTCGCGACAGTATGAAATTATTTTTTGAAAAATTTACTATAGGAAAGGCAATCCCTGGCGTAATTAAAATTTGCGACAGTAAAAAATTAATTTGTGAAAAATTTACTATAGAAAAGGCAATCCCTGGCGTATTTAAAATTTGCGACAGTAAAAAATTAATTTTTGAAAAATTTACTATAGAAAAGGCAATCCCTGGCGTAATTAAAATTTGCGACAGTAGAAAATTATTTTTTGAATAATTTACTATAGAAAAGGCAATCCCTGGCGTAATTAAAATTTGCGACAGTATAAAATTATTTTTTGAAAAATTTACTATATAAAAGGCAATCCCTGGCGTATTTAAAATTTGCGACAGTAGAAAATTATTTTTAGAAAAATTTACTATAGAAAAGGCAATCCCTGGCGCTATTAAAATTTGCGACAGTAAAAAATTATTTCTTGAATAATTTACTATAGAAAAGGCAATCCCTGGCGTAATTAAAATTTGCGACAGTAGAAAATTATTTTTTGAATAATTTACTATAGAAAAGGCAATCCCTGGCGCAATTAAAATTTGCTACAGTAAAAAATTATTTTTTGAATAATTTACTATAGAAAAGGCAATCGCTTGAGTAATTAAAATTTGCGACAGTAGAAAATTATTTTTTGAATAATTTACTATAGAAAAGGCAATCCCTGGCGTATTTAAAATTTGCGACAGTAAAAAATTATTTTTTGAATAATTTACTATAGAAAAGGCAATCCCCGGCGTAATTAAAATTTGCGACAGTAGAAAATTATTTTTTGAATAATTTACTATAGAATAGGCAATCCCTGGCGTATTTAAAATTTGCGACAGTATAAAATTATTTTTTGAAAAATTTACTATATAAAAGTTAATCCCTGGCGTATTTAAAATTTCCGACAGTAGAAAATTATTTTTTGAAAAATTTACTATAGAAAAGGCAATCCCTGGCGTAATTAAAATTTGCGACAGTAAAAAATTATTTTTTGAATAATTTACTATAGAAAAGGCAATCCCTGGCGTATTTAAAATTTGCGACAGTAAAAAATTATTTTTTGAATAATTTACTATAGAAAAGGCAATCCCTGGCGTAATTAAAATTTGCGACAGTAGAAAATTATTTTTTGAATAATTTACTATAGAAAAGGCAATCCCTGGCGCAATTAAAATTTGCGACAGTAAAAAATTATTTTTTGAATAATTTCCTAGAGAAAAGGCAATCCCTGGCGCAATTAAAATTTGCGACAGTAAAAAATTATTTTTTGAATAATTTACTATAGAAAAGGCAATCCCTGCCGTAATTAAAATTTGCGATAGTAGAAAATTATTTTTTGAATAATTTACTATAGAAAAGGCAATCCCTGGCGTAATTAAAATTTGCGACAGTAAAAAATTATTTTTTGAATAATTTACTATAGAAAAGGCAATCCCTGGCATATTTAAAATTTGCGACAGTAAAAAATTATTTTTTGAATAATTTACTATAGAAAAGGCAATCCCTGGCGTAATTAAAATTTGCGACAGTATAAAATTATTTTTTGAAAAATTTACTATAGGAAAGGCAATCCCTGGCGTAATTAAAATTTGCGACAGTAAAAAATTAATTTGTGAAAAATTTACTATAGAAAAGGCAATCCCTGGCGTATTTAAAATTTGCGACAGTAAAAAATTAATTTTTGAAAAATTTACTATAGAAAAGGCAATCCCTGGCGTAATTAGAATTTGCGACAGTAGAAAATTATTTTTTGAATAATTTACTATAGAAAAGGCAATCCCTGGCGTAATTAAAATTTGCGACAGTATAAAATTATTTTTTGAAAAATTTACTATATAAAAGGCAATCCCTGGCGTATTTAAAATTTGCGACAGTAGAAAATTATTTTTTGAAAAATTTACTATAGAAAAGGCAATCCCTGGCGCAATTAAAATTTGCGACAGTAAAAAATTATTTTTTGAATAATTTACTATAGAAAAGGCAATCCCTGGCGTAATTAAAATTTGCGACAGTAGAAAATTATTTTTTGAATAATTTACTATAGAAAAGGCAATCCCTGGCGCAATTAAAATTTGCTACAGTAAAAAATTATTTTTTGAATAATTTACTATAGAAAAGGCAATCCCTGGCGTAATTAAAATTTGCGACAGTAGAAAATTATTTTTTGAATAATTTACTATAGAAAAGGCAATCCCTGGCGTATTTAAAATTTGCGACAGTAAAAAATTATTTTTTGAATAATTTACTATAGAAAAGGCAATCCCTGGCGTAATTAAAATTTGCGACAGTAGAAAATTATTTTTTGAATAATTTACTATAGAAAAGGCAATCCCTGGCGTAATTAAAATTTGCGACAGTATAAAATAATTTTTTGAAAAATTTACTATATAAAAGTTAATCCCTGGCGTATTTAAAATTTGCGAGAGTAGAAAATTATTTTTTGAAAAATTTACTATAGAAAAGGCAATCCCTGGCGTAATTAAAATTTGCGACAGTAAAAAATTAATTTGTGAAAAATTTACTATAGAAAAGGCAATCCCTGGCGCAATTAAAATTTGCAACAGTAAAAAATTATATTTTGCAAAATTTACTGTAGAAAAGGCAATCCCTGGCGCAATTAAAACTTGCGATAGTAAAAAATTATTTTTTGAATAATTTACTATAGAAAAGGCAATCCCTGGCGGATTTGAAATTTGCGACAGTAAAAAATTATTTTTTGAATAATTTACTATAGAAAAGGCAATCCCTGGCGTAATTAAAATTTGCGACAGTAGAAAATTATTTTTTGAATAATTTACTATAGAAAAGGCAATCCCTGGCGCAATTAAAACTTGCGATAGTAAAAAATTATTTTTTGAATAATTTACTATAGAAAAGGCAATCCCTGGCGTAATTAAAATTTGCGACAGTTGAAAATTATTTTTTGAATAATTTACTATAGAAAAGGCAATCCCTGGCGCACTTAAAATTTGCGACAGTATAAAATTATTTTTTGAAAAATTTACTATATAAAAGGCAATCCCTGGCGTATTTAAAATTTGCGACAGTAAAAAATTAATTTGTGAAAAATTTACCTGGCGAAATTGAAATTTGCGAGAGTAAAAAATTATTTTTTGAATAATTTACCATAGAAAAGGCAATCCCTGGCGTAATTAAAATTTGCGACCGTTGAAAATTATTTTTTGAATAATTTACTATAGAAAAGGCAATCCCTGGCGTATTTAAAATTTGCGACAGTAGAAAATTATTTTTTGAATAATTTACTATAGAAAAGGCAATCCCCGGCGTAATTAAAATTTGCGACAGTAGAAAATTATTTTTTGAATAATTTACTATAGAAAAGGCAATCCCTGGCGCAATTAAAATTTGCGACAGTAAAAAATTATTTTTTGAAAAATTTACTATAGAAAAGGTAATCCCTGGCGCAATTACAATTTGCGACAGTAAAAAATTATTTTTTGAAAAATTTACTGTAGAAAGGCAATCCCTGGCGCAATTAAAATTTGCCACAGTAGAAAATTATTTTTTGAAAAGTTTACTATAGAAAAGGCAATCCCTGGCGCAATTAAAATTTCCGACAGTTAAAAATTATTTTTTGCAAAATTTACTGTAGAATAGGCAATCCCTGGCACAATTAAAACTTGCGATAGTAAAAAATTATTTTTTGAATAATTTACTATAGAAAAGGCAATCGCTGGCGGATTTGAAATTTGCGACAGTAAAAAATTATTTTTTGAATAATTTACTATAGAAAAGGCAATCCCTGGCGTAATTAAAATTTGCGACAGTAGAAAATTATTTTTTGAATAATTTACTACAGAAAAGGCAATCCCTGGCGCAATTAAAATTTGCGACAGTAAAAAATTATTTTTTGAATAATTTACTATAGAAAAGGCAATCCCTGGCGTAATTAAAATTTGCGACAGTAAAAAATTATTTTTTGAATAATTTACTATAGAAAAGGCAATCCCTGGCGTATTTAAAATTTGCGACAGTAAAAAATTATTTTTTGAATAATTTACTATAGAAAAGGCAATCCCTGGCGTAATTAAAATTTGCGACAGTAGAAAATTATTTTTTGAATAATTTACTATAGAAAAGGCAATCCCTGGCGCAATTAAAATTTGCGACAGTAAAAAATTATTTTTTGAATAATTTCCTATAGAAAAGGCCATCCCTGTCGCAATTAAAATTTGCGACAGTAAAAAATTATTTTTTGAATAATTTACTATAGAAAAGGCAATCCCTGCCGTAATTACAATTTGCGACAGTAGAAAATTATTTTTTGAATAATTTACTATAGAAAAGGCAATCCCTGGCGTAATTAAAATTTGCGACAGTAGAAAATTATTTTTTGAATAATTTACTATAGAAAAGGCAATCCCTGGCGTATTTAAAATTTGCGACAGTAAAAAATTATTTTTTGAATAATTTACTATAGAAAAGGCAATCCCCGGCGTAATTAAAATTTGCGACAGTAGAAAATTATTTTTTGAATAATTTACTATAGAATAGGCAATCCCTGGCGTATTTAAAATTTGCGACAGTATAAAATTATTTTTTGAAAAATTTACTATATAAAAGTTAATCCCTGGCGTATTTAAAATTTCCGACAGTAGAAAATTATTTTTTGAAAAATTTACTATAGAAAAGGCAATCCCTGGCGTAATTAAAATTTGCGACAGTAAAAAATTATTTTTTGAATAATTTACTATAGAAAAGGCAATCCCTGGCGTATTTAAAATTTGCGACAGTAAAAAATTATTTTTTGAATAATTTACTATAGAAAAGGCAATCCCTGGCGTAATTAAAATTTGCGACAGTAGAAAATTATTTTTTGAATAATTTACTATAGAAAAGGCAATCCCTGGCGCAATTAAAATTTGCGACAGTAAAAAATTATTTTTTGAATAATTTCCTAGAGAAAAGGCAATCCCTGGCGCAATTAAAATTTGCGACAGTAAAAAATTATTTTTTGAATAATTTACTATAGAAAAGGCAATCCCTGCCGTAATTAAAATTTGCGATAGTAGAAAATTATTTTTTGAATAATTTACTATAGAAAAGGCAATCCCTGGCGTAATTAAAATTTGCGACAGTAAAAAATTATTTTTTGAATAATTTACTATAGAAAAGGCAATCCCTGGCATATTTAAAATTTGCGACAGTAAAAAATTATTTTTTGAATAATTTACTATAGAAAAGGCAATCCCTGGCGTAATTAAAATTTGCGACAGTATAAAATTATTTTTTGAAAAATTTACTATAGGAAAGGCAATCCCTGGCGTAATTAAAATTTGCGACAGTAAAAAATTAATTTGTGAAAAATTTACTATAGAAAAGGCAATCCCTGGCGTATTTAAAATTTGCGACAGTAAAAAATTAATTTTTGAAAAATTTACTATAGAAAAGGCAATCCCTGGCGTAATTAGAATTTGCGACAGTAGAAAATTATTTTTTGAATAATTTACTATAGAAAAGGCAATCCCTGGCGTAATTAAAATTTGCGACAGTATAAAATTATTTTTTGAAAAATTTACTATATAAAAGGCAATCCCTGGCGTATTTAAAATTTGCGACAGTAGAAAATTATTTTTTGAAAAATTTACTATAGAAAAGGCAATCCCTGGCGCAATTAAAATTTGCGACAGTAAAAAATTATTTTTTGAATAATTTACTATAGAAAAGGCAATCCCTGGCGTAATTAAAATTTGCGACAGTAGAAAATTATTTTTTGAATAATTTACTATAGAAAAGGCAATCCCTGGCGCAATTAAAATTTGCTACAGTAAAAAATTATTTTTTGAATAATTTACTATAGAAAAGGCAATCCCTGGCGTAATTAAAATTTGCGACAGTAGAAAATTATTTTTTGAATAATTTACTATAGAAAAGGCAATCCCTGGCGTATTTAAAATTTGCGACAGTAAAAAATTATTTTTTGAATAATTTACTATAGAAAAGGCAATCCCTGGCGTAATTAAAATTTGCGACAGTAGAAAATTATTTTTTGAATAATTTACTATAGAAAAGGCAATCCCTGGCGTAATTAAAATTTGCGACAGTATAAAATAATTTTTTGAAAAATTTACTATATAAAAGTTAATCCCTGGCGTATTTAAAATTTGCGAGAGTAGAAAATTATTTTTTGAAAAATTTACTATAGAAAAGGCAATCCCTGGCGTAATTAAAATTTGCGACAGTAAAAAATTAATTTGTGAAAAATTTACTATAGAAAAGGCAATCCCTGGCGCAATTAAAATTTGCAACAGTAAAAAATTATATTTTGCAAAATTTACTGTAGAAAAGGCAATCCCTGGCGCAATTAAAACTTGCGATAGTAAAAAATTATTTTTTGAATAATTTACTATAGAAAAGGCAATCCCTGGCGGATTTGAAATTTGCGACAGTAAAAAATTATTTTTTGAATAATTTACTATAGAAAAGGCAATCCCTGGCGTAATTAAAATTTGCGACAGTAGAAAATTATTTTTTGAATAATTTACTATAGAAAAGGCAATCCCTGGCGCAATTAAAACTTGCGATAGTAAAAAATTATTTTTTGAATAATTTACTATAGAAAAGGCAATCCCTGGCGTAATTAAAATTTGCGACAGTTGAAAATTATTTTTTGAATAATTTACTATAGAAAAGGCAATCCCTGGCGCACTTAAAATTTGCGACAGTATAAAATTATTTTTTGAAAAATTTACTATATAAAAGGCAATCCCTGGCGTATTTAAAATTTGCGACAGTAAAAAATTAATTTGTGAAAAATTTACCTGGCGAAATTGAAATTTGCGAGAGTAAAAAATTATTTTTTGAATAATTTACCATAGAAAAGGCAATCCCTGGCGTAATTAAAATTTGCGACCGTTGAAAATTATTTTTTGAATAATTTACTATAGAAAAGGCAATCCCTGGCGCACTTAAAATTTGCGACGGTAAAAAATTATTTTTTGATTAATTTACTATAGAAAAGGCAATCCCTGGCGTAATTAAAATTTGCGACAGTAAAAAATTATTTTTTGAATAATTTACTATAGAAAAGGCAATCCCTGGCGTAATTAAAATTTGCGACAGTAGAAAATTATTTTTTGAATAATTTACTATAGAAAAGGCAATCCCTGGCGTAATTAAAATTTGCGACAGTAGAAAATTATTTTTTGAAAAGTTTACTATAGAAAAGGCAATCCCTGGCGCAATTAAAATTTGCGACAGTAAAAAATTATTTTTTGCAAAATATACTGTACAAAAGGCAATCCCTGGCGCAATTAAAACTTGCGATAGTAAAAAATTATTTTTTGAATAATTTACTATAGAAAAGGCAATCCCTGGCGGATTTGAAATTTGCGACAGTAAAAAATTATTTTTTGAATAATTTACTATAGAAAAGGCAATCCCTGGCGTAATTAAAATTTGCGACAGTAGAAAATTATTTTTTGAATATTTTACTATAGAAAAGGCAATCCCTGGCGCAATTAAAATTTGCGACAGTAAAAAATTATTTTTTAAATAATTTACTATAGAAAAGGCAATCCCTGGCGTAATTAAAATTTGCGACAGTAGAAAATTATTTTTTGAATAATTTACTATAGAAAAGGCAATTCCTGGCGTATTTAAAATTTGCGACAGTAAAAAATTATTTTTTGAATAATTTACTATAGAAAAGGCAATCCCTGGCGTAATTAAAATTTGCGACAGTAGAAAATTATTTTTTGAATAATTTACTATAGAAAAGGCAATCCCTGGCGTAATTAAAATTTGCGACAGTATAAAATTATTTTTTGAAAAATTTACTATATAAAAGGCAATCCCTGGCGTATTTAAAATTTGCGACAGTCGAAAATTATTTTTTGAAATATTTACTGTAGAAAAGGCAATCCCTGGCGTAATTAAAATTTGCGACAGTAGAAAATTATTTTTTGAATAATTTACTATAGAAAAGGCAATCCCTGGCGCAATTAAAATTTGCGGCAGTAAAAAATTATTTTTTGAATAATTTACTATAGAAAAGGCAATCCCTGGCGTAATTAAAATTTGCGACAGTAGAAAATTATTTTTTGAATAATTTACTATAGAAAAGGCAATCCCTGGCGTATTTAAAATTTGCGACAGTAAAAAATTATTTTTTGAATAATTTACTATAGAAAAAGCAATCCCTGGCGTAATTAAAATTTGCGACAGTAGAAAATTATTTTTTGAATATTTTACTATAGAAAAGGCAATCCCTGGCGTAATTAAAATTTGCGACAGTATAAAATTTTTTTTTGAAAAATTTACTATAGAAAAGGCAATCCCTGGCGTAATTAAAATTTGCGACAGTAGAAAATTATTTTTTGAATAATTTACTATAGAAAAGGCAATCCCTGGCGTATTTAAAATTTGCGACAGTAAAAAATTATTTTTTGAATAATTTACTATAGAAAAGGCAATCCCTGGCGTAATTAGAATTTGCGACAGTAGAAAATTATTTTTTTAATAATTTACTATAGAAAAGGTTATCCCTGGCGCAATTAAAATTGCGACAGTAGAAAATTATTTTTTGAATAATTTACTATAGAAAAGGCAATCCCTGGCGCAATTAAAATTTGCGACAGTAAAAAATTATTTTTTGAATAATTTACTATAGAAAAGGCAATCCCTGGCGTCATTAAAATTTGCGACAGTAGAAAATTATTTTTTGAATAATTTACTATAGAAAAGGCAACCCCTGGCGGATTTAAAATTTGCGACAGTAAAAAATTATTTTTTGAATAATTTACTATAAAAAGGCAATCCCTGGCGTAATTAAAATTTGCGACAGTAGAAAATAATTTTTTGAATAATTTACTATAGAAAAGGCAATCCCTGGCGTAATTAAAATTTGCGACAGTAGAAAATTATTTTTTGAATAATTTACTATAGAAAAGGCAATCCCTGCCGTAATTAAAATTTGTGACAGTATAAAATTATTTTTTGAAAAATTTACTATATAAAAGGCAATCCCTGGCGTATTTAAAATTTGCTACAGTAGAAAATTATTTTTTGACAAATTTACTACAGAAAAGGCAATCCCTGGCGTAATTAAAATTTGCGACAGTAAAACATTATTTTTTGAATAATTTACTATAGAAAAGGCAATCCCTGGCGTAATTAAAATTTGCGACAGTAGAAAATTACTTTTTGAATAATTTACTATAGAAAAGGCAATCCCTGGCGCAATTAAAACTTGCGATAGTAAAAAATTATTTTTTGAATAATTTACTATAGAAAAGGCAATCCCTGGCGTAATTAAAATTTGCGACAGTTGAAAATTATTTTTTGAATAATTTACTATAGAAAAGGCAATCCCTGGCGCACTTAAAATTTGCGACAGTATAAAATTATTTTTTGAAAAATTTACTATATAAAAGGCAATCCCTGGCGTATTTAAAATTTGCGACAGTAAAAAATTAATTTGTGAAAAATTTACCTGGCGAAATTGAAATTTGCGAGAGTAAAAAATTATTTTTTGAATAATTTACCATAGAAAAGGCAATCCCTGGCGTAATTAAAATTTGCGACCGTTGAAAATTATTTTTTGAATAATTTACTATAGAAAAGGCAATCCCTGGCGCACTTAAAATTTGCGACGGTAAAAAATTATTTTTTGATTAATTTACTATAGAAAAGGCAATCCCTGGCGTAATTAAAATTTGCGACAGTAAAAAATTATTTTTTGAATAATTTACTATAGAAAAGGCAATCCCTGGCGTAATTAAAATTTGCGACAGTAGAAAATAATTTTTTGAATAATTTACTATAGAAAAGGCAATCCCTGGCGTAATTAAAATTTGCGACAGTAGAAAATTATTTTTTGAATAATTTGCTATAGAAAAGGCAATCCCTGGCGTAATTAAAATTTGCGACAGTAGAAAATTACTTTTTGAATAATTTACTATAGAAAAGGCAATCCCTGGCGCAATTAAAACTTGCGATAGTAAAAAATTATTTTTTGAATAATTTACTATAGAAAAGGCAATCCCTGGCGTAATTAAAATTTGCGACAGTTGAAAATTATTTTTTGAATAATTTACTATAGAAAAGGCAATCCCTGGCGCACTTAAAATTTGCGACAGTATAAAATTATTTTTTGAAAAATTTACTATATAAAAGGCAATCCCTGGCGTATTTAAAATTTGCGACAGTAAAAAATTAATTTGTGAAAAATTTACCTGGCGAAATTGAAATTTGCGAGAGTAAAAAATTATTTTTTGAATAATTTACCATAGAAAAGGCAATCCCTGGCGTAATTAAAATTTGCGACCGTTGAAAATTATTTTTTGAATAATTTACTATAGAAAAGGCAATCCCTGGCGCACTTAAAATTTGCGACGGTAAAAAATTATTTTTTGATTAATTTACTATAGAAAAGGCAATCCCTGGCGTAATTAAAATTTGCGACAGTAAAAAATTATTTTTTGAATAATTTACTATAAAAAGGCAATCCCTGGCGTAATTAAAATTTGCGACAGTAGAAAATAATTTTTTGAATAATTTACTATAGAAAAGGCAATCCCTGGCGTAATTAAAATTTGCGACAGTAGAAAATTATTTTTTGAATAATTTACTATAGAAAAGGCAATCCCTGCCGTAATTAAAATTTGTGACAGTATAAAATTATTTTTTGAAAAATTTACTATATAAAAGGCAATCCCTGGCGTATTTAAAATTTGCTACAGTAGAAAATTATTTTTTGACAAATTTACTACAGAAAAGGCAATCCCTGGCGTAATTAAAATTTGCGACAGTAAAACATTATTTTTTGAATAATTTACTATAGAAAAGGCAATCCCTGGCGTAATTAAAATTTGCGACAGTAGAAAATTACTTTTTGAATAATTTACTATAGAAAAGGCAATCCCTGGCGCAATTAAAACTTGCGATAGTAAAAAATTATTTTTTGAATAATTTACTATAGAAAAGGCAATCCCTGGCGTAATTAAAATTTGCGACAGTTGAAAATTATTTTTTGAATAATTTACTATAGAAAAGGCAATCCCTGGCGCACTTAAAATTTGCGACAGTATAAAATTATTTTTTGAAAAATTTACTATATAAAAGGCAATCCCTGGCGTATTTAAAATTTGCGACAGTAAAAAATTAATTTGTGAAAAATTTACCTGGCGAAATTGAAATTTGCGAGAGTAAAAAATTATTTTTTGAATAATTTACCATAGAAAAGGCAATCCCTGGCGTAATTAAAATTTGCGACCGTTGAAAATTATTTTTTGAATAATTTACTATAGAAAAGGCAATCCCTGGCGCACTTAAAATTTGCGACGGTAAAAAATTATTTTTTGATTAATTTACTATAGAAAAGGCAATCCCTGGCGTAATTAAAATTTGCGACAGTAAAAAATTATTTTTTGAATAATTTACTATAGAAAAGGCAATCCCTGGCGTAATTAAAATTTGCGACAGTAGAAAATTATTTTTTGAATAATTTACTATAGAAAAGGCAATCCCTGGCGTAATTAAAATTTGCGACAGTAGAAAATTATTTTTTGAAAAGTTTACTATAGAAAAGGCAATCCCTGGCGCAATTAAAATTTGCGACAGTAAAAAATTATTTTTTGCAAAATATACTGTACAAAAGGCAATCCCTGGCGCAATTAAAACTTGCGATAGTAAAAAATTATTTTTTGAATAATTTACTATAGAAAAGGCAATCCCTGGCGGATTTGAAATTTGCGACAGTAAAAAATTATTTTTTGAATAATTTACTATAGAAAAGGCAATCCCTGGCGTAATTAAAATTTGCGACAGTAGAAAATTATTTTTTGAATAATTTACTATAGAAAAGGCAATCCCTGGCGCAATTAAAATTTGCGACAGTAAAAAATTATTTTTTAAATAATTTACTATAGAAAAGGCAATCCCTGGCGTAATTAAAATTTGCGACAGTAGAAAATTATTTTTTGAATAATTTACTATAGAAAAGGCAATTCCTGGCGTATTTAAAATTTGCGACAGTAAAAAATTATTTTTTGAATAATTTACTATAGAAAAGGCAATCCCTGGCGTAATTAAAATTTGCGACAGTAGAAAATTATTTTTTGAATAATTTACTATAGAAAAGTCAATCCCTGGCGTAATTAAAATTTGCGACAGTATAAAATTATTTTTTGAAAAATTTACTATATAAAAGGCAATCCCTGGCGTATTTAAAATTTGCGACAGTCGAAAATTATTTTTTGAAATATTTACTGTAGAAAAGGCAATCCCTGGCGTAATTAAAATTTGCGACAGTAGAAAATTATTTTTTGAATAATTTACTATAGAAAAGGCAATCCCTGGCGCAATTAAAATTTGCGGCAGTAAAAAATTATTTTTTGAATAATTTACTATAGAAAAGGCAATCCCTGGCGTAATTAAAATTTGCGACAGTAGAAAATTATTTTTTGAATAATTTACTATAGAAAAGGCAATCCCTGGCGTATTTAAAATTTGCGACAGTAAAAAATTATTTTTTGAATAATTTACTATAGAAAAGGCAATCCCTGGCGTAATTAAAATTTGCGACAGTAGAAAATTATTTTTTGAATAATTTACTATAGAAAAGGCAATCCCTGGCGTAATTAAAATTTGCGACAGTATAAAATTATTTTTTGAAAAATTTACTATATAAAAGGCAATCCCTGGCGTATTTAAAATTTGCGACAGTAGAAAATTATTTTTTGAAAAATTTACTATAGAAAAGGCAATCCCTGGCGTAATTAAAATTTGCGACATTAAAAAATTATTTTTTGAATAATTTACTATAGAAAAGGCAATCCCTGGCGTAATTAAAATTTGCGACAGTAGAAAATTATTTTTTGAATAGTTTACTATAGAAAAGGCAATCCCTGGCGTAATTAAAATTTGCGACAGTATAAAATTATTTTTTGAAATATTTACTATAGAAAAGGCAATCCCTGGCGTAATTAAAATTTGCGACAGTAGAAAATTATTTTTTGAATAATTTACTATAGAAAAGGCAATCCCTGGCGTATTTAAAATTTGCGACAGTAAAAAATTATTTTTTGAATAATTTACTATAGAAAAAGCAATCCCTGGCGTAATTAAAATTTGCGACAGTAGAAAATTATTTTTTGAATATTTTACTATAGAAAAGGCAATCCCTGGCGTAATTAAAATTTGCGACAGTATAAAATTTTTTTTTGAAAAATTTACTATAGAAAAGGCAATCCCTGGCGTAATTAAAATTTGTGACAGTAGAAAATTATTTTTTGAATAATTTACTATAGAAAAGGCAATCCCTGGCGTATTTAAAATTTGCGACAGTAAAAAATTATTTTTTGAATAATTTACTATAGAAAAGGCAATCCCTGGCGTAATTAAAATTTGCGACAGTAGAAAATTATTTTTTTAATAATTTACTATAGAAAAGGTTATCCCTGGCGCAATTAAAATTGCGACAGTAGAAAATTATTTTTTGAATAATTTACTATAGAAAAGGCAATCCCTGGCGCAATTAAAATTTGCGACAGTAAAAAATTATTTTTTGAATAATTTACTATAGAAAAGGCAATCCCTGGCGTCATTAAAATTTGCGACAGTAGAAAATTATTTTTTGAATAATTTACTATAGAAAAGGCAATCCCTGGCGGATTTAAAATTTGCGACAGTAAAAAATTATTTTTTGAATACTTTACTATAAAAAGGCAATCCCTGGCGTAATTAAAATTTGCGACAGTAGAAAATAATTTTTTGAATAATTTACTATAGAAAAGGCAATCCCTGGCGTAATTAAAATTTGCGACAGTAGAAAATTATTTTTTGAATAATTTACTATAGAAAAGGCAATCCCTGCCGTAATTAAAATTTGTGACAGTATAAAATTATTTTTTGAAAAATTTACTATATAAAAGGCAATCCCTGGCGTATTTAAAATTTGCTACAGTAGAAAATTATTTTTTGACAAATTTACTACAGAAAAGGCAATCCCTGGCGTAATTAAAATTTGCGACAGTAAAACATTATTTTTTGAATAATTTACTATAGAAAAGGCAATCCCTGGCGTAATTAAAATTTGCGACAGTAGAAAATTACTTTTTGAATAATTTACTATAAAAAGGCAATCCCTGGCGAAATTAAAATTTGCGACAGTAGAAAATTATTTTTTGAATAATTTACTATAGAAAAGGCAATCCCTGGCGTAATTAAAATTTGCGACAGTATAAAATTATTTTTTGAAAAATTTACTATATAAAAGGCAATCCCTGGCGTATTTAAAATTTGCGACAGTAGAAAATTATTTTTTGAAAAATTTACTATAGAAAAGGCAATCCCTGGCGTAATTAAAATTTGCGACAGTAAAAAATTATTTTTTGAATAATTTACTATAGAAAAGGCAATCCCTGGCGTAATTAAAATTTGCGACAGTAGAAAATCATTTTTTGAATAGTTTACTATAGAAAAGGCAATCCCTGGCGTAATTAAAATTTGCGACAGTATAAAATTATTTTTTGAAAAATTTACTATAGAAAAGGCAATCCCTGGCGTAATTAAAATTTGCGACAGTAGAAAATTATTTTTTGAATAATTTACTATAGAAGAGGCAATCCCTGGCGTATTTAAAATTTGCGACAGTAAAAAATTATTTTTTGAATAATTTACTATAGAAAAGGCAATCCCTGGCGTAATTAAAATTTGCGACAGTAGAAAATTATTTTTTGAATAATTTACTATAGAAAAGGCAATCCCTGGCGTAATTAAAATTTGCGACAGTATAAAATTATTTTTTGAAAAATTTACTATATAAAAGGCAATCCCTGGCGTATTTAAAATTTGCGACAGTAGAAAATTATTTTTTGAAAAATTTACTGTAGAAAAGGCAATCCCTGGCGCAATTAAAATTTGCGACAGTAAAAAATTATTTTTTGAATAATTTACTATAGAAAAGGCAATACCTGGCCTAATTAAAATTTGCGACAGTAGAAAATTATTTTTTTAATAATTTACTATAGAAAAGGTTATCCCTGGCGCAATTAAAATTGCGACAGTAGAAAATTATTTTTTGAATAATTTACTATAGAAAAGGCAATCCCTGGCGCAATTAAAATTTGCGACAGTAAAAAATTATTTTTTGAATAATTTACTATAGAAAAGGCAATCCCTGGCGTCATTAAAATTTGCGACAGTAGAAAATTATTTTTTGAATAATTTACTATAGAAAAGGCAATTCCTGGCGGATTTAAAATTTGCGACAGTAAAAAATTATTTTTTGAATAATTTACTATAAAAAGGCAATCCCTGGCGTAATTAAAATTTGCGACAGTAGAAAATTATTTTTTGAATAATTTACTATAGAAAAGGCAATCCCTGGCGTAATTAAAATTTGCGACAGTAGAAAATTATTTTTTGAATAATTTACTATAGAAAAGGCAATCCCTGCCGTAATTAAAATTTGCGACAGTATAAAATTATTTTTTGAAAAATTTACTATATAAAAGGCAATCCCTGGCGTATTTAAAATTTGCGACAGTAGAAAATTATTTTTTGAAAAATTTACTATAGAAAAGGCAATCCCTGGCGTAATTAAAATTTGCGACAGTAAAAAATTATTTTTTGAATAATTTACTATAGAAAAGGCAATCCCTGGCGTAATTAAAATTTGCGACAGTAGAAAATTATTTTTTGAATAATTTACTATAGAAAAGGCAATCCCTGGCGTAATTAAAATTTGCGACAGTATAAAATTATTTTTTGAATAGTTTACTATAGAAAAGGCAATCCCTGGCGTAATTAAAATTTGCGACAGTAGAAAATTATTTTTTGAATAATTTACTATAGAAAAGGCAATCCCTGGCGAATTTAAAATTTGCGACAGTAAAAAATTATTTTTTGAATAATTTACTATAGAAAAGGCAATCCCTGGCGTAATTAAAATTTGCGACAGTAGAAAATTACTTTTTGAATAATTTACTATAGAAAAGGCAATCCCTGGCGTAATTAAAATTTGCGACAGTATAAAATTATTTTTTGAAAAATTTACTATATAAAAGGCAATCCCTGGCGTATTTAAAATTTGCGACAGTAGAAAATTATTTTTTGAAAAATTTACTGTAGAAAAGGCAATCCCTGGCGCAATTAATATTTGCGACAGTAAAAAATTATTTTTTAAATAATTTACTATAGAAAAGGCAATCCCTGGCGTAATTAAAATTTGCGACAGTAGAAAATTATTTTTTAATAATTTACTATAGAAAAGGTTATTCCTGGCGCAATTAAAATTTGCGACAGTAGAAAATTATTTTTTGAATAATTTACTATAGAAAAGGCAATCCCTGGCGCAATTAAAATTTGCGACAGTAAAAAATTATTTTTTGAATAATTTACTATAGAAAAGGCAATCCCTGGCGTCATTAAAATTTGCGACAGTAGAAAATTATTTTTTGAATAATTTACTATAGAAAAGGCAATCCCTGGCGGATTTAAAATTTGCGACAGTAAAAAATTATTTGTTGAATAATTTGCTATAGAAAAGGCGATCCCTGGCGTAATTAAAATTTGCAACAGTAGAAAATTATTTTTTGAATAATTTACTATAGAAAAGGCAATCCCTGGCGCAACTAAAACTTGCGACAGTAAAAAATTATTTTTTGAATAATTTACTATAGAAAAGGCAATCCCTGGCGTAATTAAAATTTGCGACAGTAGAAAATTATTTTTTGAATAATTTACTATAGAAAAGGCAATCCCTGGCGTAATTAAAATTTGCGACAGTATAAAATTAATTTTTGAAAAATTTACTATATAAAAGGCAATCCCTGGCGTAATTAAAATTTGCGACAGTAAAAAATTAGTTTTTGAATAATTTACTATAGAAAAGGCAATTGGCGGATTTGAAATTTGCGACAGTAAAAAATTATTTTTTGAATAATTTACTATAGAAAAGGCAATCCCTGGCGTAATTAAAATTTGCGACAGTAGAAAATTATTTTTTCAATAATTTACTATAGAAAAGGCAATCCCTGGCGTAATTAAAATTTGCGACAGTATAAAATTATTTTTTGAAAAATTTACTATATAAAAGGCAATCCCTGGCGTATTTAAAATTTGCGACAGTAGAAAATTATTTTTTGAAAAATTTACTGTAGAAAAGGCAATCCCTGGCGCAATTAAAATTTGCTACAGTAAAAAATTATTTTTTGAATAATTTACTATAGAAAAGGCAATCCCTGGCGTAATTAAAATTTGCGACAGTAGAAAATTATTTTTTTAATAATTCACTATAGAAAAGGTTATCCCTGGCGCAATTAAAATTGCGACAGTAGAAAATTATTTTTTGAATAATTTACTATAGAAAAGGCAATCCCTGGCGGAATTAAAATTTGCGACAGTAAAAAATTATTTTTTGAATAATTTACTATAGAAAAGGCAATCCCTGGCGTCATTAAAATTTGCGACAGTAGAAAATTATTTTTTGAATAATTTACTATAGAAAAGGCAATCCCTGGCGGATTTAAAATTTGCGACCGTAAAAATTATTTTTTGAATAATTTACTATAAAAAGGCAATCCCTAGCGTAATTAAAATTTGCGACAGTAGAAAATTATTTTTTGAATAATTTACTATAGAAAAGGCAATCCCTGGCGTAATTAAAATTTGCGACAGTAGAAAATTATTTTTTGAATAATTTACTATTGAAAAGGCAATCCCTGCCGTAATTAAAATTTGCGACAGTATAAAATTATTTTTTGAAAAATTTACTATATAAAAGGCAATCCCTGGCGTATTTAAAATTTGCGACAGTAGAAAATTATTTTTTGAAAAATTTACTATAGAAAAGGCGATCCCTGGCGCAATTAAAATTTGCGACAGTAAAAAATTATTTTTTGAATAATTTACTATAGAAAAGGCAATCCCTGGCTTAATTAAAATTTGCGACAGTAGAAAATTATTTTTTGAATAATTTACTATAGAAAAGGCAATCCCTGGCGTAGTTAAAATTTGCGACAGTATAAAATTATTTTTTGAATAATTTACTATAGAAAAGGCAATCCCTGGCGTAATTAAAATTTGCGACAGTAGAAAATTATTTTTTGAAAAGTTTACTATAGAAAAGGCAATCCCTGGCGCAATTAAAATTTGCGACAGTAAAAAATTATTTTTTGCAAAATTTACTGTAGAAAAAACAATCCCTGGCGGATTTGAAATTTGCGACAGTAAAAAATTATTTTTTGAATAATTTACTATAGAAAAGGCAATCCCTGGCGTATTTAAAATTTGCGACAGTAAAAAATAATTTTTTGAATAATTTACTATAGAAAAGGCAATCCCTGGCGTAATTAAAATTTGCGACAGTATAAAATTATTTTTTGAAAAATTTACTATATAAAAGGCAATCCCTGGCGTAATTAAAATTTGCGACAGTAAAAAATTAGTTTTTGAATAATTTACTATAGAAAAGGCAATCCCTGGCGTAATTAAAATTTGCGACAGTAGATAATTACTTTTTGAATAATTTACTATAGAAAAGGCAATCCCTGGCACAATTAAAATTTGCGACAGTAAAAAATTATTTTTTGAATAATTTACTATAGAAAAGGCAATCCCTGGCGTAATTAAAATTTGCGACAGTAGAAAATTACTTTTTGAATAATTTACTATAGAAAAGGCAATCCCTGGCGTATTTAAAATTTGCGACAGTAAAAAATTATTTTTTGAATAATTTACTATAGAAAAGGCAATCCCAGGCGTATTTAAAATTTGCGACAGTAAAAAATTAATTTGTGAATAATTTACTATAGAAAAGGCAATCCCTGGCGTATTTAAAATTTGCGACAGTAAAAAATTAATTTGTGAAAAATTTACCTGGCGAAATTGAAATTTGCGAGAGTAAAAAATTATTTTTTGAATAATTTACTATAGAAAAGGCAATCCCTGGCGTAATTAAAATTTGCGACAGTAAAAAATTATTTTTTGAATAATTTACTATAGAAAAGGCAATCCCTGGCGTAATTAAAATTTGCGACAGTAGAAAATTATTTTTTGAATAATTTACTATAGAAAAGGCAATCGCTGGCGTAATTAAAATTTGCGACAGTAAAAAATTATTTTTTGAATAATTTACTATAGAAAAGGCAATCCCTGGCGTAATTAAAATTTGCGACAGTAGAAAATTATTTTTTGAAAAGTTTACTATAGAAAAGGCAATCCCTGGGATATTTAAAATTTGCGACAGTAAAAAATTATTTTTTGAATAATTTACTATAGAAAAGGCAATCCCTGGCGTATTTAAAATTTGCGACAGTAAAAAATTAATTTGTGAAAAATTTACCTGGCGAAATTGAAATTTGCGAGAGTAAAAAATTATTTTTTGAATAATTTACTATAGGAAAGGCAATCCCTGGCGTAATTAAAATTTGCAACAGTAGAAAATTATTTTTTGAATAATTTACTATAGAAAAGGCAATCCCTGGCGTAGTTAAAATTTGCGACAGTATAAAATTATTTTTTGAATAATTTACTATAGAAAAGGCAATCCCTGGCGTAATTAAAATTTGCGACAGTAGAAAATTATTTTTTGAATAATTTACTATAGAAAAGGCAATCCCTGGCGCAATTAAAATTTGCGACAGTAAAAAATTATTTTTTGAATAATTTACTATAGAAAAGGCCATCCCTGGCGTAATTAAAATTTGCGACAGTAAAAAATTAGTTTTTGAAAAATTTACTGTAGAAAAGGCAATCCCTGGCGGATTTGAAATTTGCGACAGTAAAAAATTATTTTTTGAATAATTTACTATAGAAAGGGCAATCCCTGGCGGAATTAAAATTTGCCACAGTAAAAAATTATTTTTTGAATAATTTACTATAGAAAAGGCAATCCCTGGCGTAATTAAAATTTGCGACAGTAGAAAATTATTTTTTGAATAATTTACTATAGAAAAGGCAATCCCTGGCGGATTTAAAATTTGCGACAGTAAAAAATTATTTTTTGAATAGTTTACTATAGAAAAGGCAATCCCTGGCGTAATTAATATTTGCGACAGTAGAAAATTATTTTTTGAATAATTTACTATAGAAAAGGCAATCCCTGGCGCAATTAAAATTTGCGACAGTAAAAAATTATTTTTTGAATAATTTACTATAGAAAAGGCAAGCCCTGGCGTAATTAAAATTTGCGACAGTAGAAAATTATTTTTTGAATAATTTACTATAGAAAAGGCAATCCCTGGCGTAGTTAAAATTTGCGACAGTATAAAATTATTTTTTGAATAATTTACTATAGAAAGGGCAATCCCTGGCGTAATTAAAATTTTCGACAGTAGAAAATTATTTTTTGAAAAGTTTACTATAGAAAAGGCAATCCCTGGCGCAATTAAAATTTGCGACAGTAAAAAATTATTTTTTGCAAAATTTACTGTAGAAAAAACAATCCCTGGCGGATTTGAAATTTGCGACAGTAAAAAATTATTTTTTGAATAATTTACTATAGAAAAGGCAATTCCTGGCGTATTTAAAATTTGCGACAGTAAAAAATTATTTTTTGAATAATTTACTATAGAAAAGGCAATCCCTGGCTTAATTAAAATTTGCGACAGTATAAAATTATTTTTTGAAAATTTTACTATATAAAAGGCAATCCCTGGCGTAATTAAAATTTGCGACAGTAAAAAATTAGTTTTTGAATAATTTACTATAGAAAAGGCAATCCCTGGCGTAATTAAAATTTGCGACAGTAGAAAATTACTTTTTGAATAATTTACTATAGAAAAGGCAATCCCTGGCACAATTAAAATTTGCGACAGTAAAAAATTATTTTTTGAATAATTTACTATAGAAAAGGCAATCCCTGGCGTAATTAAAATTTGCGACAGTAGAAAATTACTTTTTGAATAATTTACTATAGAAAAGGCAATCCCTGGCGTATTTAAAATTTGCGACAGTAAAAAATTATTTTTTGAATAATTTACTATAGAAAAGGCAATCCCTGGCGTATTTAAAATTTGCGACAGTAAAAAATTAATTTGTGAATAATTTGCTATAGAAAAGGCAATCCCTGGCGTATTTAAAATTTGCGACTGTAAAAAATTAATTTGTGAAAAATTTACCTGGCGAAATTGAAATTTGCGAGAGTAAAAAATTATTTTTTGAATAATTTACTATAGAAAAGGCAATCCCTGGCGTAATTAAAATTTGCGACAGTAAAAAATTATTTTTTGAATAATTTACTATAGAAAAGGCAATCCCTCGCGTAATTAAAATTTGCGACAGTAGAAAATTATTTTTTGAATAATTTACTATAGAAAAGGCAATCCCTGGCGTAATTAAAATTTGCGACAGTAAAAAATTATTTTTTGAATAATTTACTATAGAAAAGGCAATCCCTGGCGTAATTAAAATTTGCGACAGTAGAAAATTATTTTTTGAAAAGTTTACTATAGAAAAGGCAATCCCTGGGATATTTGAAATTTGCGACAGTAAAAAATTATTTTTTGAATAATTTACTATAGAAAAGGCAATCCCTGGCGTATTTAAAATTTGCGACAGTAAAAAATTAATTTGTGAAAAATTTACCTGGCGAAATTGAAATTTGCGAGAGTAAAAAATTATTTTTTGAATAATTTACTATAGAAAAGGCAATCCCTGGCGTAATTAAAATTTGCAACAGTAGAAAATTATTTTTTGAATAATTTACTATAGAAAAGGCAATCCCTGGCGTGATTAAAATTTGCGACAGTATAAAATTATTTTTTGAATAATTTACTATAGAAAAGGCAATCCCTGGCGTAATTAAAATTTGCGAAAGTAGAAAATTATTTTTTGAAAAGTTTACTATAGAAAAGGCAATCCCTGGCGCAATTAAAATTTGCGACAGTAAAAAATTATTTTTTGGAAAATTTACTGTAGAAAAGGCAATCCCTGGCGCAATTAAAACTTGCGATAGTAAAAAAATATTTTTTGAATAATTTACTATAGAAAAGGCAATCCCTGGCGGATTTGAAATTTGCGACAGTAAAAAATTATTTTTTGAATAATTTACTATAGAAAAGGCAATCCCTGGCGTATTTAAAATTTGCGACAGTAAAAAATTATTTTTTGAATAATTTACTATAGAAAAGGCAAGCCCTGGCGTAATTAAAATTTGCGACAATATAAAATTATTTTTTGAAAAATTTACTATATAAAAGGCAATCGCTGGCGTAATTAAAATTTGCGACAGTAAAAAATTAGTTTTTGAAAAATTTACTGTATAAAAGGCAATCCCTGGCGGATTTGAAATTTGCGACAGTAAAAATTATTTTTTGAATTATTTACTATAGAAAAGGCAATCCCTGGCGTAATTAAAATTTGCGACAGTAGAAAATTATTTTTTGAATAATTTACTATAGAAAAGGCAATCCCTGGCGCAATTAAAATTTGCGACAGCAAAAAATTATTTTTTGAATAATTTACTATATAAAAGGCAATCCCTGGCGTAATTAAAATTTGCGACAGTAGAAAATTATTTTTTGAATAATTTACTATAGAAAAGGCACTCCCTGGCGTATTTAAAATTTGCGACAGTAAAAAATTATTTTTTGAATAATTTACTATAGAAAAGGCAATCCCTGGCGTAATTAAAATTTGCGACAGTAGAAAATTATTTTTTGAATAATTTACTATAGAAAAGGCAATCCCTGGCGCAATTAAAATTTGCGACAGTAAAAAATTATTTTTTGAATAATTTACTATAGAAAAGGCAATCCCTGGCGTAATTAAAATTTGCGACAGTAGAAAATTATTTTTTTAATAATTTACTATAGAAAAGGCAATCCCTGGCGTATATAAAATTTGCGACAGTAAAAAATTATTTTTTTGAATAATTTACTATAGAAAAGGCAATCCCTGGCGCAATTAAAATTTGCGACAGTAAAAAATTATTTTTTGAATAATTTACTATAGAAAAGGCAATCCCTGGCGTATTTAAAATTTGCGACAGTAAAAAATTATTTTTTGAATAATTTACTATAGAAAAGACAATCCCTGGCGTAATTAAAATTTGCGACAGTATAAAATTATTTTTTGAAAAATTTACTATATAAAAGGCAATCCCTGGCGTAATTAAAATTTGCGACAGTAAAAAATTAGTTTTTGAAAAATTTACTGTAGAAAAGGCAATCCCTGGCGCAATTAAAATTTGCGACAGTAGAAAATTATTTTTTGAATAATTTACTATAGAAAAGGCAATCCCTGGCGTAATTAAAATTTGCGACAGTAGAAAATTATTTTTTGAAAAATTTACTGTAGAAAAGGCAATCCCTGGCGCAATTAAAATTTGCGACAGTAGAAAATTATTTTTTGAATAATTTACTATAGAAAAGGCAATCCCTGTCGTAATTAAAATTTGCGACAGTAGAAAATTATTTTTAGAATAATTTACTATAGAAAAGGCAATCCCTGGCGTAATTAAAATTTGCGACAGTAAAAAATTATTTTTTGAATAATTTACTATAGAAAAGGCAATCCCTGGCGGATTTGAAATTTGCGACAGTAAAAAATTATTTTTTGAATAATTTACTATAGAAAAGGCAATCCCTGGCGTAATTAAAATTTGGAAAAGTAAAAAATTATTTTTTGAATAATTTACTATAGAAAAGGCAATCCCTGGCGTAATTAAAATTTGCGACAATAGAAAATTATTTTTTGAATAATTTACTATAGAAAAGGCAATCCCTGGCGTAATTAAAATTTGCGACAGTAGAAAATTATTTTTTGAATAATTTACTATAGAAAAGGCAATCCGTGGCGTATTTAAAATTTGCGACAGTAAAAAATAATTTTTTTGAATAATTTACTATAGAAAAGGCAATCCCTGGCGCAATTAAAATTTGCGACAATAAAAAATTATTTTTTGAATAATTTACTATAGAAAAGGCAATCCCTGGCGTATTTAAAATTTGCGACAGTAAAAAATTATTTTTTGAATAATTTACTATAGAAAAGGCAATCCCTGGCGCAATTAAAATTTGCGACAGTATAAAATTATTTTTTGAAAAATTTACTATATAAAAGGCAATCCCTGGCGTAATTAAAATTTGCGACAGTAAAAAATTAGTTTTTGAAAAATTTACTGTAGAAAAGGCAATCCCTGGCGCAATTAAAATTTGCGACAGTAGAAAATTATTTTTTGAATAATTTACTATAGAAAAGGCAATCCCTGGCGTAATTAAAATTTGCGACAGTAGAAAATTATTTTTTGAAAAATTTACTGTAGAAAAGGCAATCCCTGGCGCAATTAAAATTTGCGACAGTAGAAAATTATTTTTTGAATAATTTACTATAGAAAAGGCAATCCCTGTCGTAATTAAAATTTGCGACAGTAGAAAATTATTTTTTGAATAATTTACTATAGAAAAGGCAATCCCTGGCGTAATTAAAATTTCCGACAGTAAAAAATTATTTTTTGAATAATTTACTATAGAAAAGGCAATCCCTGGCGGATTTGAAATTTGCGACAGTAAAAAATTATTTTTTGAATAATTTACTATAGAAAAGGCAATCCCTGGCGTAATTAAAATTTGGAAAAGTAAAAAATTATTTTTTGAATAATTTACTATAGAAAAGGCAATCCCTGGCGTAATTAAAATTTGCGACAGTAGAAAATTATTTTTTGAATAATTTACTATAGAAAAGGCAATCCCTGTCGTAATTAAAATTTGCGACAGTAGAAAATTATTTTTTGAATAATTTACTATAGAAAAGGCAATCCCTGGCGTAATTAAAATTTGCGACATTAAAAAATTATTTTTTGAATAATTTACTATAGAAAAGGCAATCCCTGGCGGATTTGAAATTTGCGACAGTAAAAAATTATTTTTTGAATAATTTACTATAGAAAAGGCAATCCCTGGCGTAATTAAAATTTGGAAAAGTAAAAAATTATTTTTTGAATAATTTACTATAGAAAAGGCAATCCCTGGCGTAATTATAATTTGCGACAGTAGAAAATTATTTTTTGAATAATTTACTATAGAAAAGGCAATCCCTGGCGTAATTAAAATTTGCGACAGTAGAAAATTATTTTTTGAATAATTTACTATAGAAAAGGCAATCCCTGGCGTAATTAAAATTTGCGACAGTAAAAAATTATTTTTTTTATAATTTACTATAGAAAAGGCAATCCCTGGCGTAATTAAAATTTGCGACAGTAGAAAATTATTTTTTGAATAATTTACTATAGAAAAGGCAATCCCTGGCGCAATTAAAATTTGCGACAGTAAAAAATTATTTTTTGAATAATTTACTATAGAAAAGGCAATCCCTGGCGCAATTAAAATTTGCGACAGTAGAAAATTATTTTTTGAATAATTTACTATAGAAAAGGCAATCCCTGGCGTAATTAAAATTTGCGACAGTAGAAAATTAATTTGTGAGAAATTTACTATAGAAAAGGCAATCCCTGGGATATTTAAAATTTGCGACAGTAAAAACTAATTTTTTTGCAAAATTTACTATAGAAAAGGCAATCCCTGGCGCAATAAAAATTTGCGACAGTAGAAAATTATTTTTTGAATAATTTACTATAGAAAAGGCAATCCCTGGCGTAATAAAAATTTGCGACAGTATAAAATTATTTTTTGAATATTTTACTATAGAAAAGGCAATCCCTGGCGCAATTAAAATTTGCGACAGTAGAAAATTATTTTTTGCAAAATTTACTATAGAAAAGGCAATCCCTGGCGTAATTAAAATTTGCGACAGTTGAAAATTATTTTTTGAATAATTTACTATAGAAAAGGCAATCCCTGGCGCAATTAAAATTTGCGACAGTATAAAATTATTTTTTGAATAATTTACTATAGAAAAGGCAATCCCTGGCGTAATTAAAATTTGCGACATTAAAAAAATATTTTTTGAATAATTTACTATAGAAAAGGCAATCCCTGGCGGATTTGAAATTTGCGACAGTAAAAAATTATTTTTTGAATAATTTACTATAGAAAAGGCAATCCCTGGCGTAATTAAAATTTGGAAAAGTAAAAAATTATTTTTTGAATAATTTACTATAGAAAAGGCAATCCCTGGCGTAATTATAATTTGCGACAGTAGAAAATTATTTTTGAATAATTTACTATAGAAAAGGCAATCCCTGGCGTAATTAAAATTTGCGACAGTAGAAAATTATTTTTTGAATAATTTACTATAGAAAAGGCAATCCCTGGCGTAATTAAAATTTGCGACAGTAAAAATTTTTTTTTTTTATAATTTACCATAGAAAAGGCAATCCCTGGCGTAATTAAAATTTGCGACAGTAGAAAATTATTTTTTGAATAATTTACTATAGAAAAGGCAATCCCTGGCGCAATTAAAATTTGCGTCAGTAAAAATTATTTTTTGCAAAATTTACTGTAGAAAAGGCAATCTCTGGCGCACTTAAAATTTGCGACAGTAAACAATTATTTTTTGAATAATTTACTATAGAAAAGGCAATCCCTGGCGTATTTAAAATTTGCGACAGTAAGAAATTAATTTGTGAGAAATTTACTATAAAAAAGGCAATCCCTGGGATATTTAAAATTTGCGACAGTAAAAAATCATTTTTTGAAAAATTTACTATAGAAAAGGCAATCCCTGGCGTAATTAAAACTTGCGATAGTAAAAAATTATTTTTTGAGAAATTTACTAGAGAAAAGGCAATCCCTGGCGTAATTAAAATTTGCGACAGTAGAAAATTATTTTTTGAATAATTTACTATAGAAAAGGCAATCCCTGGCGTAATTAAAATTTGCGACAATTGAAAATTATTTTTTGAATAATTTACTATAGAAAAGGCAATCCCTGGCGCAATTAAAATTTGCGACAGTATAAAATTATTTTTTGAATAATTTACTATAGAAAAGGCATTCCTGGCGTAATTAAAATTTGCGACATAGAAAATTATTTTTTGAATAATTTACTATAGAAAAGCAATCCCTGGCGTAATTAAAATTTGCGACAGTAGAAAATTATTTTTTGAATAATTTACTATAGAAAAGGCAATCCCTGGCGTAATTAAAATTTGCGACAGTAGAAAATTATTTTTTGAATAATTTACTATAGAAAAGGCAATCCCTGGCGTAATTAAAATTTGCGACAGTAGAAAATTAATTTGTGCGAAATTTACTATAGAAAAGGCAATCCCTGGGATATTTAAAATTTGCGACAGTAAAAAATTATTTTTTTGCAAAATTTACTATAGAAAAGGCAATCTCTGGCGTAATTAAAATTTGCGACAGTAAAAAATTATTTTTTGAATAATTTACTATAGAAAAGGCAATCCCTGGCGTAATTAAAATTTGCGACAGTATAAAATTATTTTCTGAATAATTTACTATAGGAAAGGCAATCCCTGTGATATTTAAAATTTGCGACAGTTGAAAATTATTTTTTGAATAATTTACTATAGAAAAGGCAATCCCTGGCGTAATTAAAATTTGCGACAGTTGAAAATTATTTTGTGAGAAATTTACTATAGAAAAGGCAATCCCTGGCGTAATTAAAAGTTGCGACAGTAGAAAAGTATTTTTTGAAAAGTTTACTATAGAAAAGGCAATCCCTGGCGCAATTAAAATTTGCGACAGTAAAAAATTATTTTTTGGAAAATTTACTGTAGAAAAGGCAATCCCTGGCGCAATTAAAACTTGCGATAGTAAAAAATTATTTTTTGCAAAATTTACTGTAGAAAAGGCAATCCCTGGCGGATTTGAAATTTGCGACAGTAAAAAATAATTTTTTTGCAAAATTTACTATAGAAAAGGCAATCCCTGGCGCAATTAAAATTTGCAACAGTAAAAAATTATTTTTTGCAAAATTTACTGTAGAAAAGGCAATCCCTGGCGGATTTGAAATTTGCGACAATAAAAAATTATTTTTTGAATAATTTACGATAGAAAAGGCAATCCCTGGCGTAATTAAAATTTGCTACAGTAGAAAATTAATTTGTGAGAAATTTACTATAGAAAAGTCAATCCCTGGGATATTTAAAATTTGCGACAGTAAAAAATTATTTTTTTGCAAAATTTACTATAGAAAAGGCAATCCCTGGCGCAATTAAAATTTGCGACAGTAGAAAATTATTTTTTGCAAAATTTACTTTAGAAAAGGCAATCCCTGGCGTAATTAAAATTTGCGACAGTAGAAAATTAATTTGTGAGAAATTTACTATAGAAAAGGCAATCCCTGGGATATTTAAAATTTGCGACAGTAAAAAATTATTTTTTTGCAAAATTTACTATAGAAAAGGCAATCCCTGGCGCAATTAAAATTTGCAACAGTAAAAAATTATTTTTTGCAAAATTTACTGTAGAAAAGGCTATCCCTGGTGGATTTGAAATTTGCGACAGTAAAAAATTATTTTTTGAATAATTTACTATAGAAAAGGCAATCCCTGGCGTAATTAAAATTTGCGACAGTATAAAATTATTTTTTGAATAATTTACTATAGAAAAGGCAATCCCTGGCGTAATTAAAATTTGCGACAGTAGAAAATTATTTTTTGAATAATTTACTATAGAAAAGGCAATTCCTGGCGCAATTAAAACTTGCGACAGTAGAAAATTATTTTTTGCAAAATTTACTATAGAAAAGGCAATCCCTGGCGTAATTAAAATTTGCGACAGTAGAAAAATTAATTTGTGAGAAATTTACTATAGAAAAGGCAATCCCTGGGATATTTAAAATTTGCTACAGTAAAAAATAATTTTTTTGCAAAATTTACTATAGAAAAGGCAATCCCTGGCGTATTTAAAATTTGCGACAGTAAAAAATTATTTTTTGAATAATTTACTATAGAAAAGGCAATCCCTGGCGCAATTAAAATTTGCGACCGTAGAAAATTATTTTTTGAATAATTTACTATAGAAAAGGCAATCCCTTACGCAATTAAAATTTGCGACAGTAGAAAATTATTTTTTGCAAAATTTACTATAAAAAGGCAATCCCTGGCGTAATTAAAATTTGCGACAGTTGAAAATTATTTTTTGAATAATTTACTATAGAAAAGGCAATCCCTGGCGCAATTAAAATTTGCGACAGTATAAAATTATTTTTTGAATAATTTACTATAGAAAAGGCAATCCCTGGCGTAACTTAAATTTGCGACAGTAGAAAATTATTTTTTGAATAATTTACTATAGAAAAGGCAATCCCTGGCGTAATTAAAATTTGCGACAGTATAAAATTATTTTCTGAATAATTTACTATAGGAAAGGCAATCCCTGTGATATTTAAAATTTGCGACAGTTGAAAATTATTTTGTGAGAAATTTACTATAGAAAAGGCAATCCCTGGCGTAATTAAAAGTTGCGACAGTAGAAAAGTATTTTTTGAAAAGTTTACTATAGAAAAGGCAATCCCTGGCGCAATTAAAATTTGCGACAGTAAAAAATTATTTTTTTGAAAATTTACTGTAGAAAAGGCAATCCCTGGCGCAGTTAAAACTTGCGATAGTAAAAAATTATTTTTTGCAAAATTTACTGTAGAAAAGGCAATCCCTGGCGGATTTGAAATTTGCGACAGTAAAAAATAATTTTTTTGCAAAATTTACTATAGAAAAGGCAATCCCTGGCGCAATTAAAATTTGCAACAGTAAAAAATTATTTTTTGCAAAATTTACTGTAGAAAAGGCAATCCCTGGCGGATTTGAAATTTGCGACAATAAAAAATTATTTTTTGAATATTTTACGATAGAAAAGGCAATCCCTTGCGTAATTAAAATTTGCTACAGTAGAAAATTAATTTGTGAGAAATTTACTATAGAAAAGTCAATCCCTGGGATATTTAAAATTTGCGACAGTAAAAAATTATTTTTTTGCAAAATTTACTATAGAAAAGGCAATCCCTGGCGCAATTAAAATTTGCGACAGTAGAAAATTATTTTTTGCAAAATTTACTTTAGAAAAGGCAATCCCTGGCGTAATTAAAATTTGCGACAGTAGAAAATTAATTTGTGAGAAATTTACTATAGAAAAGGCAATCCCTGGGATATTTAAAATTTGCGACAGTAAAAAATTATTTTTTTGCAAAATTTACTATAGAAAAGGCAATCCCTGGCGCAATTAAAATTTGCAACAGTAAAAAATTATTTTTTGCAAAATTTACTGTAGAAAAGGCTATCCCTGGTGGACTTGAAATTTGCGACAGTAAAAAATTATTTTTTGAATAATTTACTATAGAAAAGGCAATCCCTGGCGTAATTAAAATTTGCGACAGTATAAAATTATTTTTTGAATAATTTACTATAGAAAAGGCAATCCCTGGCGTAATTAAAATTTGCGACAGTAGAAAATTATTTTTTGAATAATTTACTAAAGAAAAGGCAATTCCTGGCGCAATTAAAACTTGCGACAGTAGAAAATTATTTTTTGCAAAATTTACTATAGAAAAGGCAATCCCTGGCGTAATTAAAATTTGCGACAGTAGAAAATTAATTTGTGAGAAATTTACTATAGAAAAGGCAATCCCTGGGATATTTAAAATTTGCGACAGTAAAAAATAATTTTTTTGCAAAATTTACTATAGAAAAGGCAATCCCTGGCGTATTTAAAATTTGCGACAGTAAAAAATTATTTTTTGAATAATTTACTATAGAACAGGCAATCCCTGGCGCAATTAAAATTTGCGACCGTAGAAAATTATTTTTTGAATAATTTACTATAGAAAAGGCAATCCCTGACGCAATTAAAATTTGCGACAGTAGAAAATTATTTTTTGCAAGATTTACTAGAGAAAAGGCAATCCCTGGCGTAATTAAAATTTGCGACAGTTGAAAATTATTTTTTGAATAATTTACTATAGAAAAGGCAATCCCTGGCGCGATTAAAATTTGCGACAGTATAAAATTATTTTTTGAATAATTTACTATAGAAAAGGCAATCCCTGGCGTAACTTAAATTTGCGACAGTAGAAAATTATTTTTTGAATAATTTACTATAGAAAAGGCAATCCCTGGCGTAATTAAAATTTGCGACAGTAGAAAATTATTCTTTGAATAATTTACTATAGAAAAGGCAATCCCTGGCGTAATTAAAATTTGCGACAGTAGAAAATTATTTTTTGAATAATTTACTATAGAAAGGCAATCCCTGGCGTAATTAAAATTTGCGACAGTAGAAAATTAATTTGTGAGAAATTTACTATAGAAAAGGCAATCCCTGGGATATTAAAAATTTGCGACAGTAAAAAATAATTTTTTTGCAAAATTTACTATAGAAAAGGCAATACCTGGCGTATTTAAAATTTGCGACAGTAAAAAATTATTTTTTGAATAATTTACTATAGAAAAGGCAATCCCTGGCGTAATTAAAATTTGCGACAGTATAAAATTATTTTTTGAATAATTTACTATAGAAAAGGCAATCCCTGGCGTAATTAAAATTTGCGACAGTAGAAAATTATTTTTTGAATAATTTACTATAGAAAAGGCAATCCCTGGCGCAATTAAAACTTGCGACAGTAGAAAATTATTTTTTGCAAAATTTACTATAGAAAAGGCAATCCCTGGCGTAATTAAAATTTGCGACAGTAGAAAATTAATTTGTGAGAAATTTACTATAGAAAAGGCAATCCCTGGGATATTTAAAATTTGCGACAGTAAAAAATAATTTTTTTGCAAAATTTACTATAGAAAAGGCAATCGCTGGCGTAATTAAAATTTGCGACAGTAGAAAATTATTTTTTGAATAATTTACTATAGAAAAGGCAATCTCTGGCGCACTTAAAATTTGCGACAGTAAACAATTATTTTTTGAATAATTTACTATAGAAAAGGCAATCCCTGGCGTATTTAAAATTTGCGACAGTAAGAAATTAATTTGTGAGAAATTTACTATAAAAAAGGCAATCCCTGGGATATTTAAAATTTGCGACAGTAAAAAATCATTTTTTGAAAAATTTACTATAGAAAAGGCAATCCCTGGCGTAATTAAAACTTGCGATAGTAAAAAATTATTTTTTGAGAAATTTACTATAGAAAAGGCAATCTCTGGCGCACTTAAAATTTGCGACAGTAAACAATTATTTTTTGAATAATTTACTATAGAAAAGGCAATCCCTGGCGTATTTAAAATTTGCGACAGTAAGAAATTAATTTGTGAGAAATTTACTATAAAAAAGGCAATCCCTGGGATATTTAAAATTTGCGACAGTAAAAAATCATTTTTTGAAAAATTTACTATAGAAAAGGCAATCCCTGGCGTAATTAAAACTTGCGATAGTAAAAAATTATTTTTTGAGAAATTTACTAGAGAAAAGGCAATCCCTGGCGTAATTAAAATTTGCGACAGTAGAAAATTATTTTTTGAATAATTTACTATAGAAAAGGCAATCCCTGGCGTAATTAAAATTTGCGACAATTGAAAATTATTTTTTGAATAATTTACTATAGAAAAGGCAATCCCTGGCGCAATTAAAATTTGCGACAGTATAAAATTATTTTTTGAATAATTTACTATAGAAAAGGCAATCCCTGGCGTAACTTAAATTTGCGACAGTAGAAAATTATTTTTTGAATAATTTACTATAGAAAAGGCAATCCCTGGCGTAATTAAAATTTGCGACAGTAGAAAATTATTCTTTGAATAATTTACTATAGAAAAGGCAATCCCTGGCGTAATTAAAATTTGCGACAGTAGAAAATTATTTTTTGAATAATTTACTATAGAAAGGCAATCCCTGGCGTAATTAAAATTTGCGACAGTAGAAAATTAATTTGTGAGAAATTTACTATAGAAAAGGCAATCCCTGGGATATTAAAAATTTGCGACAGTAAAAAATAATTTTTTTGCAAAATTTACTATAGAAAAGGCAATACCTGGCGTATTTAAAATTTGCGACAGTAAAAAATTATTTTTTGAATAATTTACTATAGAAAAGGCAATCCCTGGCGTAATTAAAATTTGCGACAGTATAAAATTATTTTTTGAATAATTTACTATAGAAAAGGCAATCCCTGGCGTAATTAAAATTTGCGACAGTAGAAAATTATTTTTTGAATAATTTACTATAGAAAAGGCAATCCCTGGCGCAATTAAAACTTGCGACAGTAGAAAATTATTTTTTGAAAAATTTACTATAGAAAAGGCAATCCCTGGCGTAATTAAAACTTGCGATAGTAAAAAATTATTTTTTGAGAAATTTACTAGAGAAAAGGCAATCCCTGGCGTAATTAAAATTTGCGACAGTAGAAAATTATTTTTTGAATAATTTACTATAGAAAAGGCAATCCCTGGCGTAATTAAAATTTGCGATAATTGAAAATTATTTTTTGAATAATTTACTATAGAAAAGGCAATCCCTGGCGCAATTAAAATTTGCGACAGTATAAAATTATTTTTTGAATAATTTACTATAGAAAAGGCATTCCTGGCGTAATTAAAATTTGCGACATAGAAAATTATTTTTTGAATAATTTACTATAGAAAAGCAATCCCTGGCGTAATTAAAATTTGCGACAGTAGAAAATTATTTTTTGAATAATTTACTATAGAAAAGGCAATCCCTGGCGTAATTAAAATTTGCGACAGTAGAAAATTATTTTTTGAATAATTTACTATAGAAAAGGCAATCCCTGGCGTAATTAAAATTTGCGACAGTAGAAAATTAATTTGTGAGAAATTTACTATAGAAAAGGCAATCCCTGGGATATTTAAAATTTGCGACAGTAAAAAATTATTTTTTTGCAAAATTTACTATAGAAAAGGCAATCTCTGGCGTAATTAAAATTTGCGACAGTAAAAAATTATTTTTTGAATAATTTACTATAGAAAAGGCAATCCCTGGCGTAATTAAAATTTGCGACAGTATAAAATTATTTTCTGAATAATTTACTATAGGAAAGGCAATCCCTGTGATATTTAAAATTTGCGACAGTTGAAAATTATTTTTTGAATAATTTACTATAGAAAAGGCAATCCCTGGCGTAATTAAAATTTGCGACAGTTGAAAATTATTTTGTGAGAAATTTACTATAGAAAAGGCAATCCCTGGCGTAATTAAAAGTTGCGACAGTAGAAAAGTATTTTTTGAAAAGTTTACTATAGAAAAGGCAATCCCTGGCGCAATTAAAATTTGCGACAGTAAAAAATTATTTTTTGGAAAATTTACTGTAGAAAAGGCAATCCCTGGCGCAATTAAAACTTGCGATAGTAAAAAATTATTTTTTGCAAAATTTACTGTAGAAAAGGCAATCCCTGGCGGATTTGAAATTTGCGACAGTAAAAAATAATTTTTTTGCAAAATTTACTATAGAAAAGGCAATCCCTGGCGCAATTAAAATTTGCAACAGTAAAAAATTATTTTTTGCAAAATTTACTGTAGAAAAGGCAATCCCTGGCGGATTTGAAATTTGCGACAATAAAAAATTATTTTTTGAATAATTTACGATAGAAAAGGCAATCCCTGGCGTAATTAAAATTTGCTACAGTAGAAAATTAATTTGTGAGAAATTTACTATAGAAAAGTCAATCCCTGGGATATTTAAAATTTGCGACAGTAAAAAATTATTTTTTTGCAAAATTTACTATAGAAAAGGCAATCCCTGGCGCAATTAAATTTTGCGACAGTAGAAAATTATTTTTTGCAAAATTTACTTTAGAAAAGGCAATCCCTGGCGTAATTAAAATTTGCGACAGTAGAAAATTAATTTGTGAGAAATTTACTATAGAAAAGGCAATCCCTGGGATATTTAAAATTTGCGACAGTAAAAAATTATTTTTTTGCAAAATTTACTATAGAAAAGGCAATCCTTGGCGCAATTAAAATTTGCAACAGTAAAAAATTATTTTTTGCAAAATTTACTGTAGAAAAGGCTATCCCTGGTGGATTTGAAATTTGCGACAGTAAAAAATTATTTTTTGAATAATTTACTATAGAAAAGGCAATCCCTGGCGTAATTAAAATTTGCGACAGTATAAAATTATTTTTTGAATAATTTACTATAGAAAAGGCAATCCCTGGCGTAATTAAAATTTGCGACAGTAGAAAATTATTTTTTGAATAATTTACTATAGAAAAGGCAATTCCTGGCGCAATTAAAACTTGCGACAGTAGAAAATTATTTTTTGCAAAATTTACTATAGAAAAGGCAATCCCTGGCGTAATTAAAATTTGCGACAGTAGAAAATTAATTTGTGAGAAATTTACTATAGAAAAGGCAATCCCTGGGATATTTAAAATTTGCGACAGTAAAAAATAATTTTTTTGCAAAATTTACTATAGAAAAGGCAATCCCTGGCGTATTTAAAATTTGCGACAGTAAAAAATTATTTTTTGAATAATTTACTATAGAAAAGGCAATCCCTGGCGCAATTAAAATTTGCGACCATAGAAAATTATTTTTTGAATAATTTAATATAGAAAAGGCAATCCCTGACGCAATTAAAATTTGCGACAGTAGAAAATTATTTTTTGCAAAATTTACTATAGAAAAGGCAATCCCTGGCGTAATTAAAATTTGCGACAGTTGAAAATTATTTTTTGAATAATTTACTATAGAAAAGGCAATCCCTGGCGCAATTAAAATTTGCGACAGTATAAAATTATTTTTTGAATAATTTACTATAGAAAAGGCAATCCCTGGCGTAATTAAAATTTGCGACATTAAAAAAATATTTTTTGAATAATTTACTATAGAAAAGGCAATCCCTGGCGGATTTGAAATTTGCGACAGTAAAAAATTATTTTTTGAATAATTTACTATAGAAAAGGCAATCCCTGGCGTAATTAAAATTTGGAAAAGTAAAAAATTATTTTTTGAATAATTTACTATAGAAAAGGCAATCCCTGGCGTAATTATAATTTGCGACAGTAGAAAATTATTTTTTGAATAATTTACTATAGAAAAGGCAATCCCTGGCGTAATTAAAATTTGCGACAGTAGAAAATTATTTTTTGAATAATTTACTATAGAAAAGGCAATCCCTGGCGTAATTAAAATTTGCGACAGTAAAAATTTTTTTTTTTTTATAATTTACCATAGAAAAGGCAATCCCTGGCGTAATTAAAATTTGCGACAGTAGAAAATTATTTTTTGACTAATTTACTATAGAAAAGGCAATCCCTGGCGCAATTAAAATTTGCGACAGTAAAAAATTATTTTTTGAATAATTTACTATAGAAAAGGCAATCCCTGGCGTAATTAAAATTTGCGACAGTAGAAAATTATTTTTTGAATAATTTACTATAGAAAAGGCAATCCCTGGCGTATTTAAAATTTGCGACAGTAAAAAATTATTTTTTGAATAATTTACTATAGAAAAGGCAATCCCTGGCGTAATTAAAATTTGCGACAGTAAAAAATTATTTTTTGAAAAATTAATATAGAAAAGGTAATCCCTGGCGTAATTAAAATTTGCGACAGTATAAAATTATTTTTTGAATATTTTACTATAGAAAAGGCAATCCCTGGCGTAATTAAAATTTGCGACAGTAGAAAATTATTTTTTGAAAAGTTTACTATAGAAAAGGCAATCCCTGGGGCAATTAAAATTTGCGACAGTAAAAAATTATTTTTTGCAAAATTTACTGTAGAAAAGGCAATCCCTGGCGTATTTAAAATTTGCGACAGTAAAAAATTAATTTGTGAAAAATTTACCTGGCGAAATTGAAATTTGCGAGAGTAAAAAATTATTTTTTGAATAATTTACTATAGAAAAGGCAATCCCTGGCGCAATAAAAATTTGCGACAGTAGAAAATTATTTTTTGAATAATTTACTATAGAAAAGGCAATCCCTGGCGTAATTAAAATTTGCGACAGTATAAAATTATTTTTTGAATAATTTACTATAGAAAAGGCAATCCCTGGCGCAATTAAAATTTGCGACAGTATAAAATTATTTTTTGAATAATTTACTATAGAAAAGGCAATCCCTGGTGCACTTAAAATTTGCGACAGTAGAAAATTATTTTTTGAATAATTTACTATAGAAAGGGCAATCCCTGGCGTAATTAAAATTTGCGACAGTAGAAAATTATTTTTTGAATAATTTACTATAGAAAAGGCAATCCCTGGCGCAATTAAAATTTGCGACACTAGAAAATTATTTTTTGAATAATTTACTATAGAAAAGGCAAAAGGCAAAAGGCAATTAAAATTTGCGACACTAGAAAATTATTATTTGAAAAGTTTACTATAGAAAAGGCAATCCCTGGCGCAATTAAAATTTGCGTCAGTAAAAAATTATTTTTTGCAAAATTTACTGTAGAAAAGGCAATCTCTGGCGCACTTAAAATTTGCGACAGTAAACAATTATTTTTTGAATAATTTACTATAGAAAAGGCAATCCCTGGCGTATTTAAAATTTGCGACAGTAAGAAATTAATTTGTGAGAAATTTACTATAAAAAAGGCAATCCCTGGGATATTTAAAATTTGCGACAGTAAAAAATCATTTTTTGAAAAATTTACTATAGAAAAGGCAATCCCTGGCGTAATTAAAACTTGCGATAGTAAAAAATTATTTTTTGAGAAATTTACTAGAGAAAAGGCAATCCCTGGCGTAATTAAAATTTGCGACAGTAGAAAATTATTTTTTGAATAATTTACTATAGAAAAGGCAATCCCTGGCGTAATTAAAATTTGCGACAATTGAAAATTATTTTTTGAATAATTTACTATAGAAAAGGCAATCCCTGGCGCAATTAAAATTTGCGACAGTATAAAATTATTTTTTGAATAATTTACTATAGAAAAGGCATTCCTGGCGTAATTAAAATTTGCGACATAGAAAATTATTTTTTGAATAATTTACTATAGAAAAGCAATCCCTGGCGTAATTAAAATTTGCGACAGTAGAAAATTATTTTTTGAATAATTTACTATAGAAAAGGCAATCCCTGGCGTAATTAAAATTTGCGACAGTAGAAAATTATTTTTTGAATAATTTACTATAGAAAAGGCAATCCCTGGCGTAATTAAAATTTGCGACAGTAGAAAATTAATTTGTGAGAAATTTACTATAGAAAAGGCAATCCCTGGGATATTTAAAATTTGCGACAGTAAAAAATTATTTTTTTGCAAAATTTACTATAGGAAAGGCAATCTCTGGCGTAATTAAAATTTGCGACAGTAAAAAATTATTTTTTGAATAATTTACTATAGAAAAGGCAATCCCTGGCGTAATTAAAATTTGCGACAGTATAAAATTATTTTCTGAATAATTTACTATAGGAAAGGCAATCCCTGTGATATTTAAAATTTGCGACAGTTGAAAATTATTTTTTGAATAATTTACTATAGAAAAGGCAATCCCTGGCGTAATTAAAATTTGCGACAGTTGAAAATTATTTTGTGAGAAATTTACTATAGAAAAGGCAATCCCTGGCGTAATTAAAAGTTGCGACAGTAGAAAAGTATTTTTTGAAAAGTTTACTATAGAAAAGGCAATCCCTGGCGCAATTAAAATTTGCGACAGTAAAAAATTATTTTTTGGAAAATTTACTGTAGAAAAGGCAATCCCTGGCGCAATTAAAACTTGCGATAGTAAAAAATTATTTTTTGCAAAATTTACTGTAGAAAAGGCAATCCCTGGCGGATTTGAAATTTGCGACAGTAAAAAATAATTTTTTTGCAAAATTTACTATAGAAAAGGCAATCCCTGGCGCAATTAAAATTTGCAACAGTAAAAAATTATTTTTTGCAAAATTTACTGTAGAAAAGGCAATCCCTGGCGGATTTGAAATTTGCGACAATAAAAAATTATTTTTTGAATAATTTACGATAGAAAAGGCAATCCCTGGCGTAATTAAAATTTGCTACAGTAGAAAATTAATTTGTGAGAAATTTACTATAGAAAAGTCAATCCCTGGGATATTTAAAATTTGCGACAGTAAAAAATTATTTTTTTGCAAAATTTACTATAGAAAAGGCAATCCCTGGCGCAATTAAAATTTGCAACAGTAAAAAATTATTTTTTGCAAAATTTACTGTAGAAAAGGCTATCCCTGGTGGATTTGAAATTTGCGACAGTAAAAAATTATTTTTTGAATAATTTACTATAGAAAAGGCAATCCCTGGCGTAATTAAAATTTGCGACAGTATAAAATTATTTTTTGAATAATTTACTATAGAAAAGGCAATCCCTGGCGTAATTAAAATTTGCGACAGTAGAAAATTATTTTTTGAATAATTTACTATAGAAAAGGCAATTCCTGGCGCAATTAAAACTTGCGACAGTAGAAAATTATTTTTTGCAAAATTTACTATAGAAAAGGCAATCCCTGGCGTAATTAAAATTTGCGACAGTAGAAAAATTAATTTGTGAGAAATTTACTATAGAAAAGGCAATCCCTGGGATATTTAAAATTTGCGACAGTAAAAAATAATTTTTTTGCAAAATTTACTATAGAAAAGGCAATCCCTGGCGTATTTAAAATTTGCGACAGTAAAAAATTATTTTTTGAATAATTTACTATAGAAAAGGCAATCCCTGGCGCAATTAAAATTTGCGACCGTAGAAAATTATTTTTTGAATAATTTACTATAGAAAAGGCAATCCCTGACGCAATTAAAATTTGCGACAGTAGAAAATTATTTTTTGCAAAATTTACTATAGAAAAGGCAATCCCTGGCGTAATTAAAATTTGCGACAGTTGAAAATTATTTTTTGAATAATTTACTATAGAAAAGGCAATCCCTGGCGCAATTAAAATTTGCGACAGTATAAAATTATTTTTTGAATAATTTACTATAGAAAAGGCAATCCCTGGCGTAACTTAAATTTGCGACAGTAGAAAATTATTTTTTGAATAATTTACTATAGAAAAGGCAATCCCTGGCGTAATTAAAATTTGCGACAGTATAAAATTATTTTCTGAATAATTTACTATAGGAAAGGCAATCCCTGTGATATTTAAAATTTGCGACAGTTGAAAATTATTTTGTGAGAAATTTACTATAGAAAAGGCAATCCCTGGCGTAATTAAAAGTTGCGACAGTAGAAAAGTATTTTTTGAAAAGTTTACTATAGAAAAGGCAATCCCTGGCGCAATTAAAATTTGCGACAGTAAAAAATTATTTTTTTGAAAATTTACTGTAGAAAAGGCAATCCCTGGCGCAGTTAAAACTTGCGATAGTAAAAAATTATTTTTTGCAAAATTTACTGTAGAAAAGGCAATCCCTGGCGGATTTGAAATTTGCGACAGTAAAAAATAATTTTTTTGCAAAATTTACTATAGAAAAGGCAATCCCTGGCGCAATTAAAATTTGCAACAGTAAAAAATTATTTTTTGCAAAATTTACTGTAGAAAAGGCAATCCCTGGCGGATTTGAAATTTGCGACAATAAAAAATTATTTTTTGAATATTTTACGATAGAAAAGGCAATCCCTTGCGTAATTAAAATTTGCTACAGTAGAAAATTAATTTGTGAGAAATTTACTATAGAAAAGTCAATCCCTGGGATATTTAAAATTTGCGACAGTAAAAAATTATTTTTTTGCAAAATTTACTATAGAAAAGGCAATCCCTGGCGCAATTAAAATTTGCGACAGTAGAAAATTATTTTTTGCAAAATTTACTTTAGAAAAGGCAATCCCTGGCGTAATTAAAATTTGCGACAGTAGAAAATTAATTTGTGAGAAATTTACTATAGAAAAGGCAATCCCTGGGATATTTAAAATTTGCGACAGTAAAAAATTATTTTTTTGCAAAATTTACTATAGAAAAGGCAATCCCTGGCGCAATTAAAATTTGCAACAGTAAAAAATTATTTTTTGCAAAATTTACTGTAGAAAAGGCTATCCCTGGTGGATTTGAAATTTGCGACAGTAAAAAATTATTTTTTGAATAATTTACTATAGAAAAGGCAATCCCTGGCGTAATTAAAATTTGCGACAGTATAAAATTATTTTTTGAATAATTTACTATAGAAAAGGCAATCCCTGGCGTAATTAAAATTTGCGACAGTAGAAAATTATTTTTTGAATAATTTACTAAAGAAAAGGCAATTCCTGGCGCAATTAAAACTTGCGACAGTAGAAAATTATTTTTTGCAAAATTTACTATAGAAAAGGCAATCCCTGGCGTAATTAAAATTTGCGACAGTAGAAAATTAATTTGTGAGAAATTTACTATAGAAAAGGCAATCCCTGGGATATTTAAAATTTGCGACAGTAAAAAATAATTTTTTTGCAAAATTTACTATAGAAAAGGCAATCCCTGGCGTATTTAAAATTTGCGACAGTAAAAAATTATTTTTTGAATAATTTACTATAGAAAAGGCAATCCCTGGCGCAATTAAAATTTGCGACCGTAGAAAATTATTTTTTGAATAATTTACTATAGAAAAGGCAATCCCTGACGCAATTAAAATTTGCGACAGTAGAAAATTATTTTTTGCAAAATTTACTATAGAAAAGGCAATCCCTGGCGTAATTAAAATTTGCGACAGTTGAAAATTATTTTTTGAATAATTTACTATAGAAAAGGCAATCCCTGGCGCAATTAAAATTTGCGACAGTATAAAATTATTTTTTGAATAATTTACTATAGAAAAGGCAATCCCTGGCGTAACTTAAATTTGCGACAGTAGAAAATTATTTTTTGAATAATTTACTATAGAAAAGGCAATCCCTGGCGTAATTAAAATTTGCGACAGTAGAAAATTATTCTTTGAATAATTTACTATAGAAAAGGCAATCCCTGGCGTAATTAAAATTTGCGACAGTAGAAAATTATTTTTTGAATAATTTACTATAGAAAGGCAATCCCTGGCGTAATTAAAATTTGCGACAGTAGAAAATTAATTTGTGAGAAATTTACTATAGAAAAGGCAATCCCTGGGATATTTAAAATTTGCGACAGTAAAAAATAATTTTTTTGCAAAATTTACTATAGAAAAGGCAATACCTGGCGTATTTAAAATTTGCGACAGTAAAAAATTATTTTTTGAATAATTTACTATAGAAAAGGCAATCCCTGGCGTAATTAAAATTTGCGACAGTATAAAATTATTTTTTGAATAATTTACTATAGAAAAGGCAATCCCTGGCGTAATTAAAATTTGCGACAGTAGAAAATTATTTTTTGAATAATTTACTATAGAAAAGGCAATCCCTGGCGCAATTAAAACTTGCGACAGTAGAAAATTATTTTTTGCAAAATTTACTATAGAAAAGGCAATCCCTGGCGTAATTAAAATTTGCGACAGTAGAAAATTAATTTGTGAGAAATTTACTATAGAAAAGGCAATCCCTGGGATATTTAAAATTTGTGACAGTAAAAAATAATTTTTTTGCAAAATTTACTATAGAAAAGGCAATCCCTGGCGTATTTAAAATTTGCGACAGTAAAATATTATTTTTTGAATAATTAACTATAGAAAAGGCAATCCCTGGCGCAATTAAAATTTGCGACCGTAGAAAATTATTTTTTGAATAATTTACTATAGAAAAGGCAATCCCTGACGCAATTAAAATTTGCGACATAGAAAATTATTTTTTGAATAATTTACTGTAGAAAAGGCAATCCCTGGCGTATTTAAAATTTGCGACAGTAAAAAAATTAATTTGTGAAAAATTTACCTGGCGAAATTGAAATTTGCGAGAGTAAAAAATTATTTTTTGAATAATTTACTATAGAAAAGGCAATCCCTGGCGCAATAAAAATTTGCGACAGTAGAAAATTATTTTTTGAATAATTTACTATAGAAAAGGCAATCCCTGGCGTAATTAAAATTTGCGACAGTATAAAATTATTTTTTGAATAATTTACTATAGAAAAGGCAATCCCTGGCGCAATTAAAATTTGCGACAGTATAAAATTATTTTTTGAATAATTTACTATAGAAAAGGCAATCCCTGGCGCACTTAAAATTTGCGACAGTAGAAAATTATTTTTTGAATAATTTACTATAGAAAGGGCAATCCCTGGCGTAATTAAAATTTGCGACAGTAGAAAATTATTTTTTGAATAATTTACTATAGAAAAGGCAATCCCTGGCGCAATTAAAATTTGCGACACTAGAAAATTATTTTTTTGAATAATTTACTATAGAAAAGGCAATCCCTGGCGCAAATAAAATTTGCGACAGTATAAAATTATTTTTTGAATAATTTACTATAGGAAAGGCATTCCTGGCGTAATTAAAATTTGCGACATAGAAAATTATTTTTTGAATAATTTACTATAGAAAAGGCAATCCCTGGCGTAATTAAAATTTGCGACAGTAGAAAATTATTTTTTGAATAATTTACTATAGAAAAGGCAATCCCTGGCGTAATTAAAATTTGCGACAGTAGAAAATTATTTTTTGAATAATTTACTATAGAAAAGGCAATCCCTGGCGTAATTAAAATTTGCGACAGTAGAAAATTAATTTGTGAGAAATTTACTATAGAAAAGGCAATCCCTGGGATATTTAAAATTTGCGACAGTAAAAAATTATTTTTTTGCAAAATTTACTATAGAAAAGGCAATCTCTGGCGTAATTAAAATTTGCGACAGTAAAAAATTATTTTTTGAATAATTTACTATAGAAAAGGCAATCCCTGGCGTAATTAAAATTTGCGACAGTATAAAATTATTTTCTGAATAATTTACTATAGGAAAGGCAATCCCTGTGATATTTAAAATTTGCGACAGTTGAAAATTATTTTTTGAATAATTTACTATAGAAAAGGCAATCCCTGGCGTAATTAAAATTTGCGACAGTTGAAAATTATTTTGTGAGAAATTTACTATAGAAAAGGCAATCCCTGGCGTAATTAAAAGTTGCGACAGTAGAAAAGTATTTTTTGAAAAGTTTACTATAGAAAAGGCAATCCCTGGCGCAATTAAAATTTGCGACAGTAAAAAATTATTTTTTGGAAAATTTACTGTAGAAAAGGCAATCCCTGGCGCAATTAAAACTTGCGATAGTAAAAAATTATTTTTTGCAAAATTTACTGTAGAAAAGGCAATCCCTGGCGGATTTGAATTTTGCGACAGTAATAAATAATTTTTTTGCAAAATTTACTATAGAAAAGGCAATCCCTGGCGCAGTTAAAATTTGCAACAGTAAAAAATTATTTTTTGCAAAATTTACTGTAGAAAAGGCAATCCCTGGCGGATTTGAAATTTGCGACAATAAAAAATTATTTTTGGAATAATTTACTATAGAAAAGGCAATCCCTGGCGTAATTAAAATTTGCTACAGTAGAAAATTAATTTGTGAGAAATTTACTATAGAAAGTCAATCCCTGGGATATTTAAAATTTGCGACAGTAAAAAATTTTTTTTTGCAAAATTTACTATAGAAAAGGCAATCCCTGGCGCAATTAAAATTTGCGACAGTAGAAAATTATTTTTTGCAAAATTTACTTTAGAAAAGGCAATCCCTGGCGTAATTAAAATTTGCGACAGTAGAAAATTAATTTGTGAGAAATTTACTATAGAAAAGGCAATCCCTGGGATATTTAAAATTTGCGACAGTAAAAAATTATTTTTTTGCAAAATTTACTATAGAAAAGGCAATCCCTGGCGCAATTAAAATTTGCAACAGTAAAAAATTATTTTTTGCAAAATTTACTGTAGAAAAGGCTATCCCTGGTGGATTTGAAATTTGCGACAGTAAAAAATTATTTTTTGAATAATTTACTATAGAAAAGGCAATCCCTGGCGTAATTAAAATTTGCGACAGTATAAAATTATTTTTTGAATAATTTACTATAGAAAAGGCAATCCCTGGCGTAATTAAAATTTGCGACATTAGAAAATTATTTTTTGAATAATTTACTATAGAAAAGGCAATTCCTGGCGCAATTAAAACTTGCGACATTAGAAAATTATTTTTTGCAAAATTTACTATAGAAAAGGCAATCCCTGGCGTAATTAAAATTTGCGACAGTAGAAAATTAGTTTGCGAGAAATTTACTATAGAAAAGGCAATCCCTGGGATATTTAAAATTTGCGACAGTAAAAAATAATTTTTTTGCAAAATTTACTATAGAAAAGGCAATCCCTGGCGTATTTAAAATTTGCGACTGTAAAAAATTATTTTTTGAATAATTTACTATAGAAAAGGCAATCCCTGGCGCAATTAAAATTTGCGACCGTAGAAAATTATTTTTTGAATAATTTACTATAGAAAAGGCAATCCCTGACGCAATTAAAATTTGCGACAGTAGAAAATTATTTTTTGCAAAATTTACTATAGAAAAGGCAATCCCTGGCGTAATTAAAATTTGCGACAGTTGAAAATTATTTTTTGAATAATTTACTATAGAAAAGGCAATCCCTGGCGCAATTAAAATTTGCGACAGTATAAAATTATTTTTTGAATAATTTACTATAGAAAAGGCAATCCCTGGCGTAACTTAAATTTGCGACAGTAGAAAATTATTTTTTGAATAATTTACTATAGAAAAGGCAATCCCTGGCGTAATTAAAATTTGCGACAGTAGAAAATTATTTTTTGAATAATTTACTATAGAAAAGGCAATCCCTGGCGTAATTAAAATTTGCGACAGTAGAAAATTATTTTTTGAATAATTTACTATAGAAAGGCAATCAGTGGCGTAATTAAAATTTGCGACAGTAGAAAATTAATTTGTGAGAAATTTACTATAGAAAAGGCAATCCCTGGGATATTTAAAATTTGCGACAGTAAAAAATTATTTTTTTGCAAAATTTACTATAGAAAAGGCAATCCCTGGCGTATTTAAAATTTGCGACAGTAAAAAATTATTTTTTGAATAATTTACTATAGAAAAGGCAATCCCTGGCGTAATTAAAATTTGCGACAGTATAAAATTATTTTTTGAATAATTTACTATAGAAAAGGCAATCCCTGGCGTAATTAAAATTTGCGACAGTAGAAAATTATTTTTTGAATAATTTACTATAGAAAAGGCAATCCCTGGCGCAATTAAAACTTGCGACAGTAGAAAATTATTTTTTGCAAAATTTAGTATAGAAAAGGCAATCCCTGGCGTAATTAAAATTTGCGACAGTAGAAAATTAATTTGTGAGAAATTTACTATAGAAAAGGCAATCCCTGGGATATTTAAAATTTGCGACAGTAAAAAATAATTTTTTTGCAAAATTTACTATAGAAAAGGCAATCCCTGGCGTATTTAAAATTTGCGACAGTAAAAAATTATTTTTTGAATAATTTACTATAGAAAAGGCAATCCCTGGCGCAATTAAAATTTGCGACCGTAGAAAATTATTTTTTGAATAATTTACTATAGAAAAGGCAATCCCTGACGCAATTAAAATTTGCGACAGTAGAAAATTATTTTTTGCAAAATTTACTATAGAGAAGGCAATCCCTGGCGTAATTAAAATTTGCGACAGTTGAAAATTCTTTTTTGAATAATTTACTATAGAAAAGGCAATCCCTGGCGCAATTAAAATTTGCGACATTATAAAATTATTTTTTGAATAATTTACTATAGAAAAGGCAATCCCTGGCGTAACTTAAATTTGCGACAGTAGAAAATTATTTTTTGAATAATTTACTATAGAAAAGGCAATCCCTGGCGTAATTAAAATTTGTGACAGTAGCAAATTATTTTTTGAATAATTTACTATAGAAAAGGCAATCCCTGGCGTAATTAAAATTTGCGACAGTAGAAAATTATTTTTTGAATAATTTACTATAGAAAGGCAATCCCTGGCGTAATTAAAATTTGCGACAGTAGAAAATTAATTTGTGAGAAATTTACAATAGAAAAGGCAATCCCTGGGATATTTAAAATTTGCGACAGTAAAAAATTATTTTTTTGCAAAATTTACTATAGAAAAGGCAATCCCTGGCGAAATTAAAATTTGCGACAGTAAAAAAATATTTTTTGAATATTTTACTATAGAAAAGGCAATCCCTGGCGTAATTAAAATTTGCGACAGTATAAAATTATTTTTTGAATAATTTACTATAGAAAAGGCAATCCCTGGCGTATTTAAAATTTGCGACAGTAAGAAATTATCTTTTGAATAATTTACTATAGAAAAGGCAATCCCTGGCGCAATTACAATTTGCGACAGCAAAAAATTATTTTTTGAATAATTTACTATAGAAAAGGCAATCCCTGGCGTAATTAAAATTTGCGACAGTATAAAATTATTTTTTGAATAATTTACTATAGAAAAGGCAATCCCTGGGATATTTAAAATTTGCGACAGTAAAAAATTATTTTTTTGCAAAATTTACTATAGAAAAGGCAATCCCTGGCGCAATTAAAATTTGCGGCCGTAGAAAATTATTTTTTGAATAATTTACTATAGAAAAGGCAATCCCTGGCGCAATTAAAATTTGCGACAGTAGAAAATTATTTTTTGCAAAATTTACTATAGAAAAGGCAATCCCTGGCGTAATTAAAATTTGCGACAGTTGAAAATTATTTTTTGAATAATTTACTATAGAAAAGGCAATCCCTGGCGCAATTAAAATTTGCGACAGTATAAAATTATTTTTTGAATAATTAACTATAGAAAAGGCAATCCCTGGCGTAACTAAAATTTGCGACAGTAGAAAATTATTTTTTGAATAATTTACTATAGAAAAGGCAATCCCTGGCGTAATTAAAATTTGCGACAGTAGAAAATTATTTTTTGAATAATTTACTATAGAAAAGGTAATCCCTAGCTTAATTAAAATTTGCGACAGTAGAAAATTATTTTTTGAATAATTTACTATAGAAAGGCAATCCCTGGCGTAATTAAAATTTGCGACAGTAGAAAATTAATTTGTGAGAAATTTACAATAGAAAAGGCAATCCCTGGGATATTTAAAATTTGCGACAGTAAAAAGTTATTTTTTTGCAAAATTTACTATAGAAAAGGCAATCCCTGGCGTAATTAAAATTTGCGACAGTAAAAAATTATTTTTTGAATAATTTACTATAGAAAAGGCAATCCCTGGCGTAATTAAAATTTGCGACAGTATAAAATTATTTTTTGAATAATTTACTATAGAAAAGGCAATCCCTGGCGTATTTAAAATTTGCGACAGTAAGAAATTATTTTTTGAATAATTTACTATAGAAAAGGCAATCCCTGGCGTAATTAAAATTTGCGACAGTAAAAAATTATTTTTAGAATAATTTACTATAGAAAAGGCAATCCCTGGCGTAATTAAAATTTGCGACAGTATAAAATTATTTTTTGAATAATTTACTATAGAAAAGGCAATCCCTGGGATATTTAAAATTTGCGACAGTAAAAAATTATTTTTTTGCAAAATTTACTATAGAAAAGGCAATCCCTGGCGCAATTAAAATTTGCAACAGTAAAAAATTATTTTGTGCAAAATTTACTATAGAAATGGCAATCCCTGGCGGATTTGAAATTTGCGACAGTAAAAAATTATTTTTTGAATAATTTACTATAGAAACGGCAATCCCTGGCGTAATTAAAATTTGCGACATTATAAAATTATTTTTTGAATAATTTACTATAGAAAAGGCAATCCCTGGCGCACTTAAAATTTGCGACAGTAAAAAATTATTTTTTGAATAATTTACTATAGAAAAGGCAATCCCTGGCGTAATTAAAATTTGCGACAGTAAAAAATTAGTTTTTGAATAATTTACTATAGAAAAGGCAATCCCTGTCGTAATTAAAATTTGCGACAGTAGAAAATTATTTTTTGAATAATTTACTATAGAAAAAGCAATCCCTGGCGTAATTAAAATTTGCGACAGTAGAAAATTATTTTTTTGAATAATTTACTACAGAAAAGGCAATCCCTGGCGTAATTAAAATTTGCGACAGTAAAAAATTATTTTTTGAATAATTTACTATAGAAAAGGCAATCCCTGGCGCACTTAAAATTTGCTACAGTAAAAAATTATTTTTTTAATAATTTACTATAGAAAAGGCAATCCTGGCGTAATTAAAATTTGCGACAGTAAAAAATTATTTTTTGAATAATTTACTATAGAACAGGCAATCTCTGGCTTAATTAATATTTGCGACAGTAGAAAATTATTTTTTTGAATAATTTACTATAGAAAAAGCAATCCCTGGCGTAATTAAAATTTGCGACAGTAGAAAATTATTTTTTGAATAATTTACTACAGAAAGGCAATCCCTGGCGTAATTAAAATTTGCGACAGTAAAAAATTATTTTTTGAATAATTTACTATAGAAAAGGCAATCCCAGGCGCACTTAAAATTTGCTAAAGTAAAAAATTATTTTTTGAATAATTTACTATAGAAAAGGCAATCCCTGGCGTAATTAAAATTTGCGATAGTAAAAATTATTTTTTGAATAATTTACTATAGAAAAGGGAATCCCTGGCGTATTTAAAATTTGCGACAGTATAAAATTATTTTTTGAATAATTTACTATAGAAAAGGCAATCCCTGGCGCAATTAAAATTTGCGACAGTAGAAAATTATTTTGGAAAAGTTTACTATAGAAAAGGCAATCCCTGGCGCAATTAAAATTTGCGACAGTAAAAAATTATTTTTTGCAAAATTTACTGTAGAAAAGGCAATCCCTGGCGCAATTAAAACTTGCGATATTAAAAAATTATTTTTTGAATAATTTACTATAGAAAAGGCAATCCCTGGCGGATTTGAAATTTGCGACAGTAAAAAATTATTTTTTGAATAATTTACTATAGAAAAGGCAATCCCTGGCGTAATTAAAATTTGCGACAGTAGAAAATTATTTTTTGAAAAGTTTACTATAGAAAAGGCAATCCCTGGCGTAATTAAAATTTGCGACAGTAGAAAATGATTTTTTGAATAATTTACTATAGAAAAGGCAATCCCTGGCGTAATTAAAATTTGCGACAGTATAAAATTATTTTTTGAATAATTTACTATAGAAAAGGCAATCCCTGGCGTAATTAAAATTTGCGACAGTATAAAATTATTTTTTGAATAATTTACTATAGAAAAGGCAATCCCTGGAATAATTAAAATTTGCGACAGTAGAAAATTATTTTTTGAAAAGTTTACTATAGAAAAGGCAATCCGTGGCGCAATTAAAATTTGCGACAGTAAAAAATTATTTTTTGCAAATTTACTGTAGAAAAGGCAATCCCTGGCGCAATTAAAACTTGCGATAGTAAAAAATTATTTTTTGAATAATTTACTATAGAAAAGGCAATCCCTGGCGCAATTAAAATTTGCGACAGTAAAAAATTATTTTTTGAATAATTTACTATAGAAAAGGCAAACCCTGGCGTAATTAAAATTTGCGACAGTAGAAAATTATTTTTTGCAAAATTTACTATAGAAAAGGCAATCCTTGGCGTAATTAAAATTTGCGAGAGTTGAAAATTATTTTTTGAATAATTTACTATAGAAGCAATCCCTGGCGGAATTAAAATTTGCGACAGTAAAAAATTATTTTTTGCAAAATTTACTATACAAAAGGCAATCCCTGGCGTAATTAAAATTTGCGACAGTAGGAAATTATTTTTTGAATAATTTACTATAGAAAAGGCAATCCCTGGCGTAATTAAAATTTGCGACAGTTGAAAATTATTTTTTGAATAATTTACTATAGAAAAGGCAAACCCCTGGCGTAATTAAAATTTGCGACAGTAGAAAATTATTTTTTGAATAATTTACTATAGAAAAGGCAATCCCTGGCGCACTTAAAATTTGCGACAGTAAAAAATTATTTTTTGAATAATTTACTATAGAAAAGGCTATCCCTGGCGCAATTAAAATTTGCGACAGTATAAAATTATTTTTTGCATAATTTGCTATAGAAAAGGCAATCCCTGGCGTAATTAAAATTTGCGACAGTAGAAAATTATTTTTTGAATAATTTACTATAGAAAAGGCAATCCCTGGCGTATTTAAAATTTGCGACAGTAGAAAATTATTTTTTGAATAATTTACTATAGAAAAGGCAATCCCTGGCGTATTTAAAATTTGCGACAGTAAAAAATTAATATTTTGAAAAATTTACTGTAGAAAAGGCAATCCCTGGCGTATTTAAAATTTGCGACAGTAGAAAATTATTTTTTGAATAATTTACTATAGAAAAGGCAATCCCTGGCGTATTTAAAATTTGCGACAGTAAAAAATTATTTTTTGAATAATTTACTATAGAAAAGTCAATCCCTGGCTTAATTAAAATTTGCGACAGTAAAAAATTATTTTTTGAATAATTTACTATAGAAAAGGCAATCCCTGGCGTAATTAAAATTTGCGACAGTAGAAAATTATTTTTTGAATAATTTACTATAGAAAAGGCAATCCCTGGCGTATTTAAAATTTGCGACAGTAAGAAATGAATTTGTGAGAAATTTACTATAGAAAAGGCAATCCCTGGGATATTTAAAATTTGCGACAGTAAAAAATTATTTTTTGAATAATTTACTATAGAAAAGGCAATCCCTGGCGCAATTAAAATTTGCGACAGTAAAAAATTATTTTTTGAATAATTTACTGTAGAAAAGGCAATACCTGGCGCAATTAAAATTTGCGACAGTAAAAAATTATTTTTTGCAAAATTTACTGTCGAAAAGGCAATCCCTGGCGGATTTGAAATTTGCGAGAGTAAAAAATTATTTTTTGAATAATTTACTATAGAAAAGGCAATCCCTGGCGTAATTAAAATTTGCGACAGTAAAAAATTATTTTTTGAATAATTTACTATAGAAAAGGCAATCCCTGGCCTAATTAAAATTTGCGACAGTTGAAAATTATTTTTTGAATAATTTACTATAGAAAAGGTAATCCCTGGCGTAATTAAAATTTGCGACAGTAGAAAATTATTTTTTGAATAATTTACTATAGAAAAGGCAATCCCTGGCGTAATTAAAATTTGCGAGAGTATAAAATTATTTTTTGAATAATTTACTATAGAAAAGGCAATCCCTGGCGTAATTAAAATTTGCGACAGTTGAAAATTATTTTTTGAATAATTTACTATAGAAAAGGCAATCCCTGGCGTAATTAAAATTTGCGACAGTAGAAAATTATTTTTTGAATAATTTACTATATAAAAGGCAATCCCTGGCGTAATTAAAATTTGCAACAGTTGAAAATTATTTTTTGAATAATTTACTATAGAAAAGGCAATCCCTGGCGTAATTAAAATTTGCGACAGTAGAAAATTATTTTTTGAATAATTTACTATAGAAAAGGCAATCCCTGGCGTATTTAAAATTTGCGACAGTAAAAAATTAATTTGTGAGAAATTTACTATAGAAAATGCAATCCCTGGGATATATAAAATTTGCGACAGTAAAAAATTATTTTTTTTGCTAAATTTACTATAGAAACGGCAATCCCTGGCGTATTTAAAATTTGCGACAGTAAAAAATTATTTTTTGAATAATTTACTATAGAAAAGGCAATCCCTGGCGTAATTAAAATTTGCGACAGTAGAAAAATATTTTTTGAATAATTTACTATAGAAAAGGCAATCCCTGGCGTAATTAAAATTTGCGACAGTAGAAAATTATTTTTTGAATAATTTACTATAGAAAAGGCAATCCCTGGCGTATTTAAAATTTGCGACAATAGAAAATTATTTTTTGAATAATTTACTATAGAAAAGGTAATCCCTGGCGTAATTAAAATTTGTGACAGTAGAAAATTATTTTTTGTATAATTTACTATAGAAAAGGCAATCCCTGGCGTAATTAAAATTTGCGACAGTATAAAATTATTTTTTGAATAATTTACTATAGAAAAGGCAATCCCTGGCGCAATTAAAATTTGCGACAGTAAAAAATTATTTTTTTGAATAATTTACTGTAGAACAGGCAATCCCTGGCACAATTAAAATTTGCGACAGTAAAAAATTATTTTTTGCAAAATTTACTGTAGAAAAGGCAATCCCTGGCGGATTTGAAATTTGCGACAGTAAAAAATTATTTTTTGAATAATTTACTATAGAAAAGGCAATCCCTGGCGCAATTAAAATTTGCGACAGTAAAAAATTATTTTTTGAATAATTTACTATAGAAAAGGCAATCCCTGGCGTATTTAAAATTTGCGACAGTTGAAAATTATTTTTTGAATAATTTACTATAGAAAAGGTAATCCCTGGCGTAATTACAATTTGCGACAGTAGAAAATTATTTTTCGAATAATTTACTATAGAAAACGCAATCGCTGGCGTAATTAAAATTTGCGACAGTATAAAATTATTTTTTGAATAATTTACTATAGAAAAGGCAATCCCTGGCGTAATTAAAATTTGCGACAGTTGAAAATTATTTTTTGAATAATTTACTATAGAAAAGGCAATCCCTGGCGTAATTAAAATTTGCGACAGTAGAAAATTATTTTTTGAATAATTTACTATAGAAAAGGCAATCCCTGGCGAGATTAAAATTTGCGACAGTAGAAAATTATTTTTTGAATAATTTACTATAGAAAAGGCAATCCTGGCGTAATTAAAATTTGCGACAGTAGAAAATTATTTTTTGAATAATTTACTATAGAAAAGGCAATCCCTGGCGTAATTAAAATTTGCGACAGTAGAAAATTATTTTTTGAATAATTTACTATAGAAAAGGCAATCCTGGCGTAATTAAAATTTGCGACAGTAAAAAATTATTTTTTTGCAAAATTTACTATAGAAAAGGCAATCCCTGGCGCACTTAAAATTTGCGACAGTATAAATTATTTTTTGAATAATTTTACTATAGAAAAGGCAATCCCTGGCGTAATTAAAATTTGCGACAGTATGAGATTATTTTTTGAATAATTTACTATAGAAAAGGCAATCCCTGGCGCACTTAAAATTTGCGACAGTATAAAATTATTTTTTGAATAATTTACTATAGAAAGGCATTCCCTGGCGTATTTAAAATTTGCGACAGTAAGAAATTATTTTTTGAATAATTTACTATAGAAAAGGCAATCCCTGGCGCAGTTACAATTTGCGACAGTAAAAAATTATTTTTTGAATAATTTACTATAGAAAAGGCAATCCCTGGCGTAATTAAAATTTGCGACAGTTGAAAATTATTTTTTGAATAATTTACTATAGAAAAGGCAATCCCTGGCGTAATTAAAATTTGCGACAGTATAAAATTATTTTTTGAATAATTTACTATAGAAAAGGCAATCCCTGGCGTAATTAAAATTTGCGACAGTAAAAAATTATTTTTTGAATAATTTACTATAGAAAAGGCAATCCCTGGCGTAATTAAAATTTGCGACAGTTGAAAATTATTTTTTGAATAATTTACTATAGAAAAGGCAATCTCTGGCTTAATTAAAATTTGCGACAGTTGAAAATTATTTTTTGAATAATTTACTATAGAAAAGGCAATCCTGGGCTAATTAAAATTTGCGACAGTTGAAAATTATTTTTTGAATAATTTACTATAGAAAAGGCAATCCCTGGCGTATTTAAAATTTGCGACAGTATAAAATTATTTTTTGAATAATTTACTATAGAAAAGGCAATCCCTGGCGTAATTAAAATTTGCGACAGTAGAAAATTATTTTTTGAAAAGTTTACTATAGAAAAGGCAATCCCTGGCGCAATTAAAATTTGCGAGAGTAAAAAATTATTTTTTGAATAATTTACTATAGAAAAGGCAATCCCTGGCGTATTTAAAATTTGCGACAGTTGAAAATTATTTTTTGAATAATTTACTATAGAAAAGGTAATCCCTGGCGTAATTAAAATTTGCGACAGTAGAAAATTATTTTTTGAATAATTTACTATAGAAAACACAATCCCTGGCGTAATTAAAATTTGCGACAGTATAAAATTATTTTTTGAATAATTTACTATAGAAAAGGCAATCCCTGGGTTAATTAAAATTTGCGACAGTTGAAAATTATTTTTTGAATAATTTACTATAGAAAAGGCAATCCCTGGCGTAATTAAAATTTGCGACAGTAGAAAATTTTTTTTTGAATAATTTACTATAGAAAAGGCAATCCCTGGCGTAATTAAAATTTGCGACAGTAGAAAATTATTTTTTGAATAATTTACTATAGAAAAGGCAATCCCTGGCGTATTTAAAATTTGCGACAGTAAAAAATTAATTTTTGAATAATTTTACTATAGAAAAGGCAATCCCTGGCGTAATTAAAATTTGCGACAGTATAAAATCATTTTTTGAATAATTTACTATAGAAAAGGCAATCCCTGGCGCACTTAAAATTTGCGACAGTAAAAAATTATTTTTTGCAAAATTTACTATAGGAAAGGCAATCCCTGGCGTAATTAAAATTTGCGACAGTTGAAAATTATTTTTTGAATAATTTACTATAGAAAAGGCAATCTCTGGCGTTATTAAAATTTGCGAGAGTAGAAAATTATTTTTTGAATAATTTACTATAGAAAAGGCAATCCCTGGCGTAATTAAAATTTGCGACAGTAGAAAATTATTTTTTGAATAATTTACTATAGAAAAGGCAATCCCTGGCGTATTTAAAATTTGCGACAGTAAAAAATTAATTTGTGAGAAATTTACTATAGAAAAGGCAATCCCTGGGATATTTAAAATTTGCGACAGTAAAAAATTATTTTTTTTGCAAAATTTACTATAGAAAAGGCAATCCCTGGCGTATTTAAAATTTGCGACAGTAAAAAATTATTTTTTGAATAATTTACTATAGAAAAGGCAATCCCTGGCGTAATTAAAATTTGCGACAGTTGAAAATTATTTTTTGAACAATTTACTATAGAAAAGGCAATCCCTGGCGTAATTAAAATTTGCGACAGTAGAAAATTATTTTTTGTAAAATTTACTATAGAAAAGGCAATCCCTGGCGTAATTAAAATTTTCGACAGTAAAAAATTGATATTTTGAAAAATTTACTGTAGAAAAAGCAATCCCTGGCGCAATTAAAATTTGCGATAGTAAAAAAATTATTTTTTGAATAATTTACTATAGAAAAGGCAATCCCTGGCGCAATTAAAATTTGCGACAGTAGAAAATTATTTTTTGAATAATTTACTATAGAAAAGGCAATCCCTGGCGTAATTAAAATTTGCGACAGTAGAAAAATTATTTTTTGAATAATTTACTATAGAAAAGGCAATCCCTGGCGTATTTAAAATTTGCGACAGTAGAAAATTATTTTTTGAATAATTTACTATAGAAAAGGCAATCCCTGGCGTAATTAAAATTTGCGACAGTATAAAATTATTTTTTGAATAATTTACTATAGAAAAGGCAATCCCTGGCGTATTTAAAATTTGCGACAGTAAGAAATTATTTTTTGAATAATTTACTATAGAAAAGGTAATCCCTGGCGCAATTACAATTTGCGACAGTAAAAAATTATTTTTTGAATAATTTACTATAGAAAAGGCAATCCCTGGCGTAATTAAAATTTGCGACAGTTGAAAATTATTTTTTGAATAATTTACTATAGAAAAGGCAATCCCTGGCGTAATTAAAATTTGCGACAGTAGAAAATTATTTTTTGAATAATTTACTATAGAAAAGGCAATCCCTGGCGTAATTAAAATTTGCGACAGTAGAAAATTATTTTTTGAATAATTTACTATAGAAAAGGCAATCCCTGGCGCACTTAAAATTTGCGACAGTATAAAATTATTTTTTGAATAATTTACTATAGAAAAGGCAATCCCTGGCGTAATTAAAATTTGCGACAGTATAAAATTATTTTTGGAATAATTTACTATAGAAAAGGCAATCCCTGGCGCACTTAAAATTTGCGACAGTATAAAATTATTTTTTGAATAATTTACTATAGAAAGGCAATCCCTGTCGTATTTAAAATTTGCGACAGTAAGAAATTATTTTTTGAATAATTTACTATAGAAAAGGCAATCCCTGGGGCAATTACAATTTGCGACAGTAAAAAATTATTTTTTGAATAATTTACTATAGAAAAGGCAATCCCTGGCGTAATTAAAATTTGCGACAGTTGAAAATTATTTTTTGAATAATTTACTATAGAAAAGGCAATCCCTGGCGTAATTAAAATTTGCGACAGTATAAAATTATTTTGTGAATAATTTACTATAGAAAAGGCAATCCCTGGCGCACTTAAAATTTGCGACAGTATAAAATTATTTTTTGAATAATTTACTATAGAAAAGCCAATCCCTGGCGTATTTAAAATTTGCGACAGTAAGAAATTATTTTTTGCATAATTTACTATAGAAAAGGCAATCCCTGGCGCAATTACAATTTGCGACAGTAAAAAATTATTTTTTGAATAATTTACTATAGAAAAGGCAATCCCTGGCGTAATTAAAATTTGCGACAGTTGAAAATTATTTTTTGAATAATTTACTATAGAAAAGGCAATCCCTGGCGTAATTAAAATTTGCGACAGTATAAAATTATTTTTTGAATAATTTACTATAGAAAAGGCAATCCCTGGCGTAATTAAAATTTGCGACAGTAAAAAATTATTTTTTGAATAATTTACTATAGAAAAGGCAATCCCTGGCGTAATTAAAATTTGCGACAGTTGAAAATTATTTTTTGAATAATTTACTATAGAAAAGGCAATCCCTGGCGTAATTAAAATTTGCGACAGTTGAAAATTATTTTTTGAATAATTTACTATAGAAAAGGCAATCCCTGGCGTAATTAAAATTTGCGACAGTTGAAAATTATTTTTTGAATAATTTACTATAGAAAAGGCAATCCATGGCGTATTTAAAATTTGCGACAGTATAAAATTATTTTTTGAATAATTTACTATAGAAAAGGCAATCCCTGGCGTAATTAAAATTTGCGACAGTAGAAAATTATTTTTTGAAAAGTTTACTATAGAAAAGGCAATCCCTGGCGCAATTAAAATTTGCGACAGTAAAAAATTATTTTTTGCAAAATTTACTGTAGAAAAGGCAATCCCTGGCGCAATTAAAACTTGCGATAGTAAAAAATTATTTTTTGAATAATTTACTATAGAAAAGGCAATCCCTGGCGGATTTGAAATTTGCGACAGTAAAAAATTATTTTTTGAATAATTTACTATAGAAAAGGCAATCCCTGTAATTAAAATTTGCGACAGTAGAAAATTATTTTTTGAAAAGTTTACTATAGAAAAGGCAATCCCTGGCGTAATTAAAATTTGCGACAGTAAAAAATTATTTTTTGAATAATTTACTATAGAAAAGGCAATCCCTGGCGCACTTAAAATTTGCGACAGTAAAAAATTAATTTGTGAGAAATTTACTATAGAAAAGGCAATCCTGGCGTAATTAAAACTTGCGATAGTAAAAAATTATTTTTTGAATAATTTACTATTGAAAAGGCAATCCCTGGCGGATTTGAAATTTGCGACAGTAAAAAATTATTTTTTGAATAATTTACTATAGAAAAGGCAATCCCTGGCGTAATTAAAATTTGCGATAATAGAAAATTATTTTTTGAATAATTTACTATAGAAAAGGCAATCCCTGGCGTAATTAAAATTTGCGACAGTCGAATATTATATTTTGAATAATTTACTATAGAAAAGGCAATCCCTGGCGTAGTTAAAATTTGCGACAGTAGAAAATTTTTTTTTGAATAATTTACTATAGAAAAGGCAATCCCTGGCGTATTTAAAATTTGCGACAGTAAAAAATTAATTTGTGAGAAATTTACTATAGAAAAGGCAATCCCTGGGATATTTAAAATTTGCGACAGTAAAAAATTATTTTTTTGCAAAATTTACTATAGAAAAAGCAATCCCTGGCGTATTTAAAATTTGCGACAGTAAAAAATTATTTTTTGAATAATTTACTATAGAAAAGGCAATCCCTGGCGCAATTAAAATTTGCGACAGTAGAAAGTTATTTTTTGAATAATTTACTATAGAAAAGGCAATCCCTGGCGCAATTACAATTTGCGACAGTTGAAAATTATTTTTTGAATAATTTACTATAGAAAAGGCAATCCCTGGCGCAATTAAAATTTGTGACAGTAAAACATTATTTTTTGCAAAATTTACTATAGAAAAGGCAATCCCTGGCGCACTTAAAATTTGCGACAGTAAAAAATTATTTTTTGAATAATTTACTATAGAAAAGGCAATCCCTGGCGTAATTAAAATTTGCGACAGTTGAAAATTATTTTTTGAATAATTTACTATAGAAAAGGCAATCCCTGGCGTAATTAAAATTTGCGACAGTAAAAAATTATTTTTTGAATAATTTACTATAGAAAAGGCAATCCCTGGCGTAATTAAAATTTGCGACAGTATAAAATTATTTTTTGAATAATTTACTATAGAAAAGGCAATCCCTGGCGCACTTAAAATTTGCGACAGTATAAAATTATTTTTTGAATAATTTACTATAGAAAGGCAATCCCTGGCATATTTAAAATTTGCGACAGTAAGAAATTATTTTTTGAATAATTTACTATAGAAAAGGAAATCCCTGGCGTAATTAAAATTTGCGACAGTAAAAAACTATTTTTTGCAAAATTTACTATAGAAAAGGCAATCCCTGGCGCACTTAAAATTTGCGACAGTATAAAATTATTTTTTGAATAATTTTACTATGGAAAAGGCAATCCCTGGCGTAATTAAAATTTGCGACAGTATAAAAATATTTTTTGAATAATTTACTATAGAAAAGGCAATCGCTGGCGCACTTAAAATTTGCGACAGTATAAAATTATTTTTTGAATAATTTACTATAGAAAGGCATTCCCTGGCGTATTTAAAATTTGCGACAGTAAGAAATTATTTTTTGAATAATTTACTATAGAAAAGGCAATCCCTGGCGCAGTTACAATTTGCGACAGTAAAAAATTATTTTTGAATAATTTACTATAGAAAAGGCAATCCCTGGCGTAATTAAAATTTGCGACAGTTGAATTTATTTTTTGAATAATTTACTATAGAAAAGGCAATCCCTGGCGTAATTAAAATTTGCGACAGTATAAAATTATTTTTTGAATAATTTACTATAGAAAAGGCAATCCCTGGCGTAATTAAAATTTGCGACAGTAAAAAATTATTTTTTGAATAATTTACTATAGAAAAGGCAATCCCTGGCGTAATTAAAATTTCCGACAGTTGAAAATTATTTTTTGAATAATTTACTATAGAAAAGGCAATCCCTGGCGTAATTAAAATTTGCGACAGTATAAAATAATTTTTTTTAATAATTTACTATAGAAAAGGCAATCCCTGGCGTAATTAAAATTTGCGACAGTTGAAAATTATTTTTTGAATAATTTACTATAGAAAAGGCAATCCCTGGCGTATTTAAAATTTGCGACAGTATAAAATTATTTTTTGAATAATTTACTATAGAAAAGGCAATCCCTGGCGTAATTAAAATTTGCGACAGTAAAAAATTATTTTTTGCAAAATTTACTGTAGAAAAGGCAATCCCTGGCGCAATTAAAACTTGCGATAGTAAAAAATTATTTTTTGAATAATTTACTATAGAAAAGGCAATCCCTGGCGGATTTGAAATTTGCGACAGTAAAAAATTATTTTTTGAATAATTTACTATAGAAAAAGGCAATCCTGGCGTAATTAAAATTTGCGACAGTTGAAAATTATTTTTTGAATAATTTACTATAGAAAAGGCAATCTCTGGCGTTATTAAAATTTGCGACAGTAGAAAATTATTTTTTGAATAATTTACTATAGAAAAGGCAATCCCTGGCGTAATTAAAATTTGCGACAGTAAAAAATTATTTTTTGCAAAATTTACTATAGAAAAGGCAATCCCTGGCGCACTTAAAATTTGCGACAGTATAAAATTATTTTTTGAATAATTTACTATAGAAAGGCAATCCCTGGCATATTTAAAATTTGCGACAGTAAGAAATTATTTTTTGAATAATTTACTATAGAAAAGGAAATCCCTGGCGTAATTAAAATTTGCGACAGTAAAAAACTATTTTTTGCAAAATTTACTATAGAAAAGGCAATCCCTGGCGCACTTAAAATTTGCGACAGTATAAAATTATTTTTTGAATAATTTTACTATGGAAAAGGCAATCCCTGGCGTAATTAAAATTTGCGACAGTATAAAAATATTTTTTGAATAATTTACTATAGAAAAGGCAATCGCTGGCGCACTTAAAATTTGCGACAGTATAAAATTATTTTTTGAATAATTTACTATAGAAAGGCATTCCCTGGCGTATTTAAAATTTGCGACAGTAAGAAATTATTTTTTGAATAATTTACTATAGAAAAGGCAATCCCTGGCGCAGTTACAATTTGCGACAGTAAAAAATTATTTTTTGAATAATTTACTATAGAAAAGGCAATCCCTGGCGTAATTAAAATTTGCGACAGTTGAATTTATTTTTTGAATAATTTACTATAGAAAAGGCAATCCCTGGCGTAATTAAAATTTGCGACAGTATAAAATTATTTTTTGAATAATTTACTATAGAAAAGGCAATCCCTGGCGTAATTAAAATTTGCGACAGTAAAAAATTATTTTTTGAATAATTTACTACAGAAAAGGCAATCCCTGGCGTAATTAAAATTTCCGACAGTTGAAAATTATTTTTTGAATAATTTACTATAGAAAAGGCAATCCCTGGCGTAATTAAAATTTGCGACAGTATAAAATTATTTTTTGAATAATTTACTATAGAAAAGGCAATCCCTGGCGTAATTAAAATTTGCGACAGTAAAAAATTATTTTTTGAATAATTTACTATAGAAAAGGCAATCCCTGGCGTAATTAAAATTTGCGACAGTTGAAAATTATTTTTTGAATAATTTACTATAGAAAAGGCAATCCCTGGCGTAATTAAAATTTGCGACAGTTGAAAATTATTTTTTGAATAATTTACTATAGAAAAGGCAATCCCTGGCGTAATTAAAATTTGCGACAGTTGAAAATTATTTTTTGAATAATTTACTATAGAAAAGGCAATCCATGGCGTATTTAAAATTTGCGACAGTATAAAATTATTTTTTGAATAATTTACTATAGAAAAGGCAATCCCTGGCGTAATTAAAATTTGCGACAGTAGAAAATTATTTTTTGAAAAGTTTACTATAGAAAAGGCAATCCCTGGCGCAATTAAAATTTGCGACAGTAAAAAATTATTTTTTGCAAAATTTACTGTAGAAAAGGCAATCCCTGGCGTAATTAAAACTTGCGATAGTAAAAAATTATTTTTTGAATAATTTACTATAGAAAAGGCAATCCCTGGCGGATTTGAAATTTGCGACAGTAAAAAATTATTTTTTGAATAATTTACTATAGAAAAGGCAATCCCTGGCGTAATTAAAATTTGCGACAGTAGAAAATTATTTTTTGAAAAGTTTACTATAGAAAAGGCAATCCCTGGCGTAATTAAAATTTGCGACAGTAAAAAATTATTTTTTGAATAATTTACTATAGAAAAGGCAATCCCTGGCGCACTTAAAATTTGCGACAGTAAAAAATTAATTTGTGAGAAATTTACTATAGAAAAGGCAATCCTGGCATAATTAAAACTTGCGATAGTAAAAAATTATTTTTTGAATAATTTACTATTGAAAAGGCAATCCCTGGCGGATTTGAAATTTGCGACAGTAAAAAATTATTTTTTGAATAATTTACTATAGAAAAGGCAATCCCTGGCGTAATTAAAATTTGCGATAATAGAAAATTATTTTTTGAATAATTTACTATAGAAAAGGCAATCCCTGGCGTAATTAAAATTTGCGACAGTAGAATATTATTTTTTGAATAATTTACTATAGAAAAGGCAATCCCTGGCGTAGTTAAAATTTGCGACAGTAGAAAATTATTTTTTGAATAATTTACTATAGAAAAGGCAATCCCTGGCGTATTTAAAATTTGCGACAGTAAAAAATTAATTTGTGAGAAATTTACTATAGAAAAGGCAATCCCTGGGATATTTAAAATTTGCGACAGTAAAAAATTATTTTTTTGCAAAATTTACTATAGAAAAAGCAATCCCTGGCGTATTTAAAATTTGCGACAGTAAAAAATTATTTTTTGAATAATTTACTATAGAAAAGGCAATCCCTGGCGCAATTAAAATTTGCGACAGTAGAAAGTTATTTTTTGAATAGTTTACTATAGAAAAGGCAATCCCTGGCGCAATTACAATTTGCGACAGTTGAAAATTATTTTTTGAATAATTTACTATAGAAAAGGCAATCCCTGGCGCAATTAAAATTTGTGACAGTAAAACATTATTTTTTGCAAAATTTACTATAGAAAAGGCAATCCCTGGCGCACTTAAAATTTGCGACAGTAAAAAATTATTTTTTGAATAATTTACTATAGAAAAGGCAATCCCTGGCGTAATTAAAATTTGCGACAGTTGAAAATTATTTTTTGAATAATTTACTATAGAAAAGGCAATCCCTGGCGTAATTAAAATTTGCGACAGTAAAAAATTATTTTTTGAATAATTTACTATAGAAAAGGCAATCCCTGGCGTAATTAAAATTTGCGACAGTATAAAATTATTTTTTGAATAATTTACTATAGAAAAGGCAATCCCTGGCGCACTTAAAATTTGCGACAGTATAAAATTATTTTTTGAATAATTTACTATAGAAAGGCAATCCCTGGCATATTTAAAATTTGCGACAGTAAGAAATTATTTTTTGAATAATTTACTATAGAAAAGGAAATCCCTGGCGTAATTAAAATTTGCGACAGTAAAAAACTATTTTTTGCAAAATTTACTATAGAAAAGGCAATCCCTGGCGCACTTAAAATTTGCGACAGTATAAAATTATTTTTTGAATAATTTTACTATGGAAAAGGCAATCCCTGGCGTAATTAAAATTTGCGACAGTATAAAAATATTTTTTGAATAATTTACTATAGAAAAGGCAATCGCTGGCGCACTTAAAATTTGCGACAGTATAAAATTATTTTTTGAATAATTTACTATAGAAAGGCATTCCCTGGCGTATTTAAAATTTGCGACAGTAAGAAATTATTTTTTGAATAATTTACTATAGAAAAGGCAATCCCTGGCGCAGTTACAATTTGCGACAGTAAAAAATTATTTTTTGAATAATTTACTATAGAAAAGGCAATCCCTGGCGTAATTAAAATTTGCGACAGTTGAATTTATTTTTTGAATAATTTACTATAGAAAAGGCAATCCCTGGCGTAATTAAAATTTGCGACAGTAAAAAATTATTTTTTGAATAATTTACTATAGAAAAGGCAATCCCTGGCGTAATTAAAATTTCCGACAGTTGAAAATTATTTTTTGAATAATTTACTATAGAAAAGGCAATCCCTGGCGTAATTAAAATTTGCGACAATTGAAAATTATTTTTTGAATAATTTACTATAGAAAAGGCAATCCCTGGGCTAATTAAAATTTGCGACAGTTGAAAATTATTTTTTGAATAATTTACTATAGAAAAGGCAATCCCTGGCGTATTTAAAATTTGCGACAGTATAAAATTATTTTTTGAATAATTTACTATAGAAAAGGCAATCCCTGGCGTAATTAAAATTTGCGACAGTAAAAAATTATTTTTTGCAAAATTTACTGTAGAAAAGGCAATCCCTGGCGCAATTAAAACTTGCGATAGTAAAAAATTATTTTTTGAATAATTTACTATAGAAAAGGCAATCCCTGGCGGATTTGAAATTTGCGACAGTAAAAAATTATTTTTTGAATAATTTACTATAGAAAAGGCAATCCCTGGCGTAATTAAAATTTGCGACATTTGAAAATTATTTTTTGAATAATTTACTATAGAAAAGGCAATCTCTGGCGTTATTAAAATTTGCGACAGTAGAAAATTATTTTTTGAATAATTTACTATAGAAAAGGCAATCCCTGGCGTAATTAAAATTTGCGACAGTAAAAAATTATTTTTTGCAAAATTTACTATAGAAAAGGCAATCCTTGGCGCACTTAAAATTTGCGACAGTATAAAATTATTTTTTGAATAATTTACTATAGAAAAGGCAATCCCTGGCGTAATTAAAATTTGCGACAGTATAAAATTATTTTTGGAATAATTTACTATAGAAAAGGCAATCCCTGGCGCACTTAAAATTTGCGACAGTATAAAATTATTTTTTGAATAATTTACTATAGAAAGGCAAACCCTGTCGTATTTAAAATTTGCGACAGTAAGAAATTATTTTTTGAATAATTTACTATAGAAAAGGCAATCCCTGGCGCAATTACAATTTGCGACAGTAAAAAATTATTTTTTGAATAATTTACTATAGAAAAGGCAATCCCTGGCGTAATTAAAATTTGCGACAGTTGAAAATTATTTTTTGAATAATTTACTATAGAAAAGGCAATCCCTGGCGTAATTAAAATTTGCGACAGTATAAAATTATTTTTTGAATAATTTACTATAGAAAAGGCAATCCATGGCGCACTTAAAATTTGCGACAGTATAAAATTATTTTTTGAATAATTTACTATAGAAAAGCCAATCCCTGGCGTATTTAAAATTTGCGACAGTAAGAAATTATTTTTTGAATAATTTACTATAGAAAGGCAATCCCTGGCGCAATTACAATTTGCGACAGTAAAAAATTATTTTTTGAATAATTTACTATAGAAAAGGCAATCCCTGGCGTAATTAAAATTTGCGACAGTTGAAAATTATTTTTTGAATAATTTACTATAGAAAAGGCAATCCCTGGCGTAATTAAAATTTGCGACAGTATAAAATTATTTTTTGAATAATTTACTATAGAAAAGGCAATCCCTGGCGTAATTAAAATTTGCGACAGTAAAAAATTATTTTTTGAATAATTTACTATAGAAAAGGCAATCCCTGGCGTAATTAAAATTTGCGACAGTTGAAAATTATTTTTTGAATAATTTACTATAGAAAAGGCAATCCCTGGCGTAATTAAAATTTGAGACAGTTGAAAATTATTTTTTGAATAATTTACTATAGAAAAGGCAATCCCTGGCGTAATTAAAATTTGCGACAGTTGAAAATTATTTTTTGAATAATTTACTATAGAAAAGGCAATCCATGGCGTATTTAAAATTTGCGACAGTATAAAATTATTTTTTGAATAATTTACTATAGAAAAGGCAATCCCTGGCGTAATTAAAATTTGCGACAGTAGAAAATTATTTTTGAAAAGTTTACTATAGAAAAGGCAATCCCTGGCGCAATTAAAATTTGCGACAGTAAAAAATTATTTTTTGCAAAATTTACTGTAGAAAAGGCAATCCCTGGCACAATTAAAACTTGCGATAGTAAAAAATTATTTTTTGAATAATTTACTATAGAAAAGGCAATCCTTGGCGGATTTGAAACTTGCGACAGTAAAAAATTATTTTTTGAATAATTTACTATAGAAAAGGCAATCCCTGGCGTAATTAAAATTTGCGACAGTAGAAAATTATTTTTTGAAAAGTTTACTAAAGAAAAGGCAATCGCTGGCGTAATTAAAATTTGCGACAGTAAAAAATTATTTTTTGAATAATTTACTATAGAAAAGGCAATCCCTGGCGCACTTAAAATTTGCGACAGTAAAAAATTAATTTGTGAGAAATTTACTATAGAAAAGGCAATCCTGGCGTAATTAAAACTTGCGATAGTAAAAAATTATTTTTTGAATAATTTACTATAGAAAAGGCAATCCCTGGCGGATTTGAAATTTGCGACAGTAAAAAATTATTTTTTGAATAATTTACTATAGAAAAGGCAATCCCTGGCGTAATTAAAATTTGCGATAATAGAAAATTATTTTTTGAATAATTTACTATAGAAAAGGCAATCCCTGGCGTAATTAAAATTTGCGACAGTAGAATATTATTTTTTGAATAATTTACTATAGAAAAGGCAATCCCTGGCGTAATTAAAATTTGCGACAGTTGAAAATTATTTTTTGAATAATTTACTATAGAAAAGGCAATCCCTGGCGTAATTAAAATTTGCGACAGTATAAAATTATTTTTTGAATAATTTACTATAGAAAAGGCAATCCATGGCGCACTTAAAATTTGCGACAGTATAAAATTATTTTTTGAATAATTTACTATAGAAAAGCCAATCCCTGGCGTATTTAAAATTTGCGACAGTAAGAAATTATTTTTTGAATAATTTACTATAGAAAAGGCAATCCCTGGCGCAATTACAATTTGCGACAGTAAAAAATTATTTTTTGAATAATTTACTATAGAAAAGGCAATCCCTGGCGTAATTAAAATTTGCGACAGTTGAAAATTATTTTTTGAATAATTTACTATAGAAAAGGCAATCCCTGGCCTAATTAAAATTTGCGACAGTATAAAATTATTTTTTGAATAATTTACTATAGAAAAGGCAATCCCTGGCGTAATTAAAATTTGCGACAGTAAAAAATTATTTTTTGAATAATTTACTATAGAAAAGGCAATCCCTGGCGTAATTAAAATTTGCGACAGTTGAAAATTATATTTTGAATAATTTACTATAGAAAAGGCAATCCCTGGCGTAATTAAAATTTGAGACAGTTGAAAATTATTTTTTGAATAATTTACTATAGAAAAGGCAATCCCTGGCGTAATTAAAATTTGCGACAGTTGAAAATTATTTTTTGAATAATTTACTATAGAAAAGGCAATCCATGGCGTATTTAAAATTTGCGACAGTATAAAATTATTTTTTGAATAATTTACTATAGAAAAGGCAATCCCTGGCGTAATTAAAATTTGCGACAGTAGAAAATAATTTTTTGAAAAGTTTACTATAGAAAAGGCAATCCCTGGCGCAATTAAAATTTGCGACAGTAAAAAATTACTTTTTGCAAAATTTACTGTAGAAAAGGCAATCCCTGGCACAATTAAAACTTGCGATAGTAAAAAATTATTTTTTGAATAATTTACTATAGAAATGGCAATCCCTGGCGGATTTGAAATTTGCGACAGTAAAAAATTATTTTTTGAATAATTTACTATAGAAAAGGCAATCCCTGGCGTAATTAAAATTTGCGACAGTAGAAAATTATTTTTTGAAAAGTTTACTAAAGAAAAGGCAATCGCTGGCGTAATTAAAATTTGCGACAGTAAAAAATTATTTTTTGAATAATTTACAATAGAAAAGGCAATCCCTGGCGCACTTAAAATTTGCGACAGTAAAAAATTAATTTGTGAGAAATTTACTATAGAAAAGGCAATCCTGGCGTAATTAAAACTTGCGATAGTAAAAAATTATTTTTTGAATAATTTACTATAGAAAAGGCAATCCCTGGCGGATTTGAAATTTGCGACAGTAAAAAATTATTTTTTGAATAATTTACTATAGAAAAGGCAATCCCTGGCGTAATTAAAATTTGCGATAATAGAAAATTATTTTTTGAATAATTTACTATAGAAAAGGCAATCCCTGGCGTAATTAAAATTTGCGACAGTAGAATATTATTTTTTGAATAATTTACTATAGAAAAGGCAATCCCTGGCGTAATTAAAATTTGCGACAGTAGAAAATTATTTTTTGAATAATTTACTATAGAAAAGGCAATCCCTGGCGTATTTAAAATTTGCGACAGTAAAAAATTAATTTGTGAGAAATTTACTATAGAAAAGGCAATCCCTGGGATATTTAAAATTTGCGAGAGTAAAAAATTATTTTTTTGCAAAATTTACTATAGAAAAGGCAATCCCTGGCGTATTTAAAATTTGCGACAGTAAAAAATTATTTTTTGAATAATTTACTATAGAAAAGGCAATCCCTGGCGCAATTAAAATTTGCGACAGTAGAAAGTTATTTTTTGAATAATTTACTATAGAAAAGGCAATCCCTGGCGCAATTACAATTTGCGACAGTTGAAAATTATTTTTTGAATAATTTACTATAGAAAAGGCAATCCCTGGCGCAATTAAAATTTGTGACAGTAAAACATTATTTTTTGCAAAATTTACTATAGAAAAGGCAATCCCTGGCGCACTTAAAATTTGCGACAGTAAAAAATTATTTTTTGAATAATTTACTATAGAAAAGGCAATCCCTGGCGTAATTAAAATTTGCGACAGTTGAAAATTATTTTTTGAATAATTGACTATAGAAAAGGCAATCCCTGGCGTAACTAAAATTTGCGACAGTAAAAAATTATTTTTTGAATAATTTACTATAGAAAAGGCAATCCCTGGCGTAATTAAAATTTGCGACAGTATAAAATTATTTTTTGAATAATTTACTATAGAAAAGGCAATCCCTGGCGCACTTAAAATTTGCGACAGTATAAAATTATTTTTTGAATAATTTACTATAGAAAGGCAATCCCTGGCATATTTAAAATTTGCGACAGTAAGAAATTATTTTTTGAATAATTTACTATAGAAAAGGCAATCCCTGGCGCAATTACAATTTGCGACAGTAAAAAATTATTTTTTGAATAATTTACTATAGAAAAGGCAATCCCTGGCGTAATTAAAATTTGCGACAGTTGAAAATTATTTTTTGAATAATTTACTATAGAAAAGGCAATCCCTGGCGTAATTAAAATTTGCGACAGTATAAAATTATTTTTTGAATAATTTACTATAGAAATGGCAATCCCTGGCGCACTTAAAATTTGCGACAGTATAAAATTATTTTTTGAATAATTTACTATAGAAAAGGCAATCCCTGGCGTATTTAAAATTTGCGACAGTAAGAAATTATTTTTTGAATAACTTACTATAGAAAAGGCAATCCCTGGCGCAATTACAATTTGCGACAGTAAAAAATTATTTTTTGAAAAATTTACTATAGAAAAGGCAATCCCTGGCGTAATTAAAATTTGCGACAGTTGAAAATTATTTTTTGAATAATTTACTATAGAAAAGGCAATCCCTGGCGTAATTAAAATTTGCGACAGTATAAAATTATTTTTTGCATAATTTACTATAGAAAAGGCAATCCCTGGCGTAATTAAAATTTGCGACAGTAAAAAATTATTTTTTGAATAACTTACTATAGAAAAGGCAATCCCTGGCGTAATTAAAATTTGCGACAGTTGAAAATTATTTTTTGAATAATTTACTATAGAGAAGGCAATCCCTGGCGTAATTAAAATTTGCGACAGTTGAAAATTATTTTTTGAATAATTTACTATAGAAAAGGCAATACCTGGCGTAATTAAAATTTGCAACAGTTGAAAATTATTTTTTGAATAATTTACTATAGAAAAGGCAATCCCTGGCGTATTTAAAATTTGCGACAGTATAAAATTATTTTTTGAATAATTTACCATAGAAAAGGCAATCCCTGGCGTAATTAAAATTTGCGACAGTAGAAAATTATTTTTTGAAAAGTTTACTATAGAAAAGGCAATCCCTGGCGCAATTAAAATTTGCGACAGTAAAAAATTATTTTTTGCAAAATTTACTGTAGAAAAGGCAATCCCTGGCGCAATTAAAACTTGCGATAGTAAAAAATTATTTTTTGAATAATTTACTATAGAAAAGGCAATCCCTGGCGGATTTGAAATTTGCGACAGTAAAAAATTATTTTTTGAATAATTTACTATAGAAAGGGCAATCCCTGGCGTAATTAAAATTTGCGACAGTAGAAAATTATTTTTTGAAAAGTTTACTATAGAAAAGGCAATCCCTGGCGTAATTAAAATTTGCGACAGTAAAAAATTATTTTTTAAATAATTTACTATAGAAAAGGCAATCCCTGGCGCACTTAAAATTTGCGACAGTAAAAAATTAATTTGTGAGAAATTTACTATAGAAAAGGCAATCCCTGGCGTAATTAAAACTTGCGATAGTAAAAAATTATTTTTTGAATAATTTACTATAGAAAAGGCAATCCCTGGCGGATTTGAAATTTGCGACAGTAAAAAATTATTTTTTGAATAATTTACTATAGAAAAGGCAATCCCTGGCGTAATTAAAATTTGCGACAGTAGAAAATTATTTTTTGAATAATTTACTATAGAAAAGGAAATCCCTGGCGTAATTAAAATTTGCGACAGTAGAAAATTATTTTTTGAATAATTTACTATAGAAAAGGCAATCCCTGGCGTATTTAAAATTTGCGACAGTAAAAAATTAATTTGTGAGAAATTTACTATAGAAAAGGCAATCCCTGGGATATTTAAAATTTGCGACAGTAAAAAATTATTTTTTTGCAAAATTTACTATAGAAAAGCAATCCCTGGCGTATTTAAAATTTGCGACAGTAAAAAATTATTTTTTGAATAATTTTCTATAGAAAGGGCAATCCCTGGCGTAATTAAAATTTGCGACAGTAGAAAATTATTTTTTGAATAATTTACTATAGAAAAGGCAATCCCTGGCGTATTTAAAATTTGCGACAGTAAAAAATTAATTTGTGAGAAATTTACTATAGAAAAGGCAATCCCTGGGATATTTAAAATTTGCGACAGTAAAAAATTATTTTTTTGCAAAATTTACTATAGAAAAGGCAATCCCTGGCGCAATTACAATTTGCGTCATTTGAAAATTATTTTTTGAATAATTTACTATAGAAAAGGCAATCCCTGGCGCAATTAAAATTTGCGACAGTAAAACATTATTTTTTGGAAAATTTACTATAGAAAAGGCAATCCCTGGCGCACTTAAAATTTGCGACAGTAAAAAATTATTTTTTGAATAATTTACTATAGAAATGGCAATCCCTGGCGTAATTAAAATTTGCGACAGTTGAAAATTATTTTTTGAATAATTTACTATAGAAAAGGCAATCCCTGGCGTAATTAAAATTTGCGACAGTAAAAAATTATTTTTTGAATAATTTACTATAGAAAAGGCAATCCCTGGCGTAATTTAAATTTGCGACAGTTGACAATTATTTTCTGAATAATTTACTATAGAAAAGGCAATCCCTGGCGTAATTAAAATTTGCGACAGTAGAAAATTATTTTTTGAATAATTTACTATAGAAAAGGCAATTCCTGGCGTAATTAAAATTTGCGACAGTATAAAATTATTTTTTGAATAATTTACTATAGAAAAGGCAATCCCTGGCGTAATTAAAATTTGCGACAGTAGAAAATTATTTTTTGAATAATTTACTATAGAAAGGGCAATCCCTGGCGTAATTAAAATTTGCGACAGTATAAAATTATTTTTTGAATAATTTACTATAGAAAAGGCAATCCCTGGCGCAATTAAAATTTGCGACAGTAAAAAATTATTTTTTGAATAATTTACTATAGAAAAGGCAATCCCTGGCGTAATTAAAATTTGCGACAGTTGAAAATTATTTTTTGAATAATTTACTATAGAAAAGGCAATCCCTGGCGTAATTAAAATTTGCGACAGTTGAAAATTATTTTTTGAATAATTTACTATAGAAATGGCAATCCCTGGCGTAATTAAAATTTGCGACAGTAGAAAATTATTTTTTGAATAATTTACTGTAGAAAAGGCAATCCCTGGCGGAATTAAAATTTGCGACAGTAAAAAATTATTTTGTGCAAAATTTACTATAGAAAAGGCAATCCCTGGCGCACTTAAAATTTGCGACAATATAAAATTATTTTTTGAATAATTTACTATAGAAAAGGCAATCCCTGGCGTAATTAAAATTTGCGACAGTATAAAATTATTTTTTGAATAATTTACTATAGAAAAGGCAATCCCTGGCGCACTTAAAATTTGCGACAGTATAAAATTATTTTTTGAATAATTTACTATAGAAAAGGCAATCCCTGGCGTAATTAAAATTTGCGACAGTAAAAAATTATTTTTTGAATAATTTACTATAGAAAAGGCAATCCCTGGCGTATTTAAAATTTGCGGCAGTAAGAAATTATTTTTTGAATAATTTACTATAGAAAAGGCAATCACTGGCGTATTTAAAATTTGCGACAGTAAAAAATTAATTTGTGAGAAATTTACTATAGAAAAGGCAATATCTGGGATATTTAAAATTTGCGACAGTAAAAAATTATTTTTTTTGCAAAATTTACTATAGAAAAGGCAATCCCTGGCGTATTTAAAATTTGCGACAGTATAAAATTATTTTTTGAATAATTTACTATAGAAAAGGCAATCCCTGGCGTAATTAAAATTTGCGACAGTAAAAAATTAAATTTTGAATAATTTACTATAGAAATGGCAATCCCTGGCGCAATTACAATTTGCGACAGTTGAAAATTATTTTTTGAATAATTTACTATAGAAAAGGCAATCCCTGGCGCAATTAAAATTTGCGACAGTAAAAAATTATTTTTTGCAAAATTTACTATAGAAAAGGCAATCCCTGGCGCACTTAAAATTTGCGACAGTAAAAAATTATTTTTTGAATAATTTACTATAGAAAAGGCAATCCCTGGCGTAATTAAAATTTGCGACAGTAGAAAATTATTTTTTGAATAATTTACTATAGAAAAGGCAATCCCTGGCGCAATTAAAACTTGCGACAGTAGAAAATTATTTTTTGAATAATTTACTATAGGAAAGGCAATCCCTGGCGTAATTAAAATTAGCGACAGTTGAAAATTATTTTTTGAATAATTTACTATAGAAAAGGCAATCCCTGGCGCAATTAAAATTTGCGACAGTAGAAAATTATTTTTTGAAAAGTTTACTACAGAAAAGGCAATCCCTGGCGCAATTAAAATTTGCGACAGTAAAAAATTATTTTTTGCAAAATTTACTGTAGAAAAGGCAATCCCTGGCGCAATTAAAACTTGCGATAGTAAAAAATTATTTTTTGAATAATTTACTATAGAAAAGGCAATCCCTGGCGGATTTGAAATTTGCGACAGTAAAAAATTATTTTTTGAATAATTTACTATAGAAAAGGCAATCCCTGGCGTAATTAAAATTTGCGACAGTAGAAAATTATTTTTTGAATAATTTACTATAGAAAAGGCAATCCCTGGCGTAATTAAAATTTGCGACAGTAGAAAATTATTTTTTGAATAATTTACTATAGAAAAGGCAATCCCTGGCGTATTTAAAATTTGCGACAGTAAAAAATTATTTTTTGAATAATTTACTATAGAAAAGGCAATCCCTGGCGTAATTAAAATTTGCGACAGTATAAAATTATTTTTTGAATAATTTACTATAGAAAAGGCAATCCCTGGCGCAATTAAAATTTGCGACAGTAAAAAATTATTTTTTGAATAATATACTATAGAAAAGGCAATCCCTGGCGTAATTAAAATTTGCGACAGTTGAAAATTATTTTTTGAATAATTTACTATAGAAAAGGCAATCCCTGGCGTAATTAAAATTTGCGACAGTAAAAAATTATTTTTTGAATAATTTACTATAGAAAAGGCAATCCCTGGCGTAATTAAAATTTGCGACAGTTGAAAATTATTTTTTGAATAATTTACTATAGAAAAGGCAATCCCTGCCGTAATTAAAATTTGCGACAGTATAAAATTATTTTTTGAATAATTTACTATAGAAAAGGCAATCCCTGGCGTAATTAAAATTTGCGACAGTAGAAAATTATTTTTTGAATAATTTACTATAGAAAAGGCAATCCCTGGCGTAATTAAAATTTGCGACAGTAGAAAATTATTTTTTGAATAATTTACTATAGAAAAGGCAATCCCTGGCGTATTTAAAATTTGCGACAGTAGAAAATTATTTTTTGAATAATTTACTATAGAAAAGGCAATCCCTGGCGTATTTAAAATTTGCGACAGTAAAAAATTATTTTTTGAATAATTTACTATAGAAAAGGCAATCCCTGGCGTAATTAAAATTTGCGACAGTATAAAATTATTTTTTGAATAATTTACTATAGAAAAGGCAATCCCTGGCGCACTTAAAATTTGCGACAGTAAAAAATTATTATTTGAATAATTTACTATAGAAAAGGCAATCCCTGGCGTAATTAAAATTTGCGACAGTAGAAAATTATTTTTTGAAAAGTTTACTATAGAAAAGGCAATCCCTGGCGCAATTAAAATTTGCGACAGTAAAAAATTATTTTTTGCAAAATTTACTGTAGAAAAGGCAATCCCTGGCGCAATTAAAACTTGCGATAGTAAAAAATTATTTTTTGAATAATTTACTATAGAAAAGGCTATCCCTGGCGTATTTAAAATTTGCGACAGTAGAAAATTATTTTTTGAAAAGTTTATTATAGAAAAAGGCAATCCCTGGCGCAATTAAAATTTTCGACAGTAGAAAATTATTTTTTGAATAATTTACTATAGAAAAGGCAATCCCTGGCGCACCTAAAATTTGCGACAGTATAAAATTATTTTTTGAATAATTTACTATAGAAAAGGCAATCCCTGGCGCAATTACAATTTGCGACAGTTGAAAATTATTTTTTGAATAATTTACTATAGAAAAGGCAATCCCTGGCGCAATTAAAATTTGCGACAGTAAAAAATTATTTTTTGCAAAATTTACAATAGAAAAGGCAATCCCTGGCGCACTTAAAATTTGCGACAGTAAAAAATTATTTTTTGAATAATTTACTATAGAAAAGGCAATCCCTGGCGTAATTAAAATTTGCGACAGTTGAAAATTATTTTTTGAATAATTTACTATAGAAAAGGCAATCCCTGGCGTAATTAAAATTTGCGACAGTAAAAAATTATTTTTTGAATAATTTACTATAGAAAAGGCAATCCCTGGCGTAATTAAAATTTGCGACAGTTGAAAATTATTTTTTGAATAATTTACTATAGATAAGGCAATCCCTGGCGTAATTAAAATTTGCGACAGTATAAAATTATTTTTTGAATAATTTACTATAGAAAAGGCAATCCCTGGCGTAATTAAAATTTGCGACAGTAGAAAATTATTTTTTGAATAATTTACTATAGAAAAGGCAATCCCTGGCGTAATTAAAATTTGCGACAGTAGAAAATTATTTTTTGAATAATTTACTATAGAAAAGGCAATCCCTGGCGTATTTAAAATTTGCGACAGTAGAAAATTATTTTTTGAATAATTTACTATAGAAAAGGCAATCCCTGGCGGATTTAAAATTTGCGACAGTAAAAAATTATTTTTTGAATAATTTACTATAGAAAAGGCAATCCCTGGCGTAATTAAAATTTGCGACAGTATAAAATTATTTTTTGAATAATTTACTATAGAAAAGGCAATCCCTGGCGCACTTAAAATTTGCGACAGTAAAAAATTATTTTTTGAATAATTTACTATAGAAAAGGCAATCCCTGGCGTAATTAAAATTTGCGACAGTAGAAAATTATTTTTTGAAAAGTTTACTATAGAAAAGGCAATCCCTGGCGCAATTAAAATTTGCGACAGTAAAAAATTATTTTTTGCAAAATTTACTGTAGAAAAGGCAATCCCTGGCGCAATTAAAACTTGCGATAGTAAAAAATTATTTTTTGAATAATTTACTATAGAAAAGGCTATCCCTGGCGTATTTAAAATTTGCGACAGTAGAAAATTATTTTTTGAAAAGTTTATTATAGAAAAGGCAATCCCTGGCGCAATTAAAATTTTCGACAGTAGAAAATTATTTTTTGAATAATTTACTATAGAAAAGGCAATCCCTGGCGCACCTAAAATTTGCGACAGTATAAAATTATTTTTTGAATAATTTACTATAGAAAAGGCAATCCCTGGCGCAATTACAATTTGCGACAGTTGAAAATTATTTTTTGAATAATTTACTATAGAAAAGGCAATCCCTGGCGCAATTAAAATTTGCGACAGTAAAAAATTATTTTTTGCAAAATTTACAATAGAAAAGGCAATCCCTGGCGCACTTAAAATTTGCGACAGTAAAAAATTATTTTTTGAATAATTTACTATAGAAAAGGCAATCCCTGGCGTAATTAAAATTTGCGACAGTTGAAAATTATTTTTTGAATAATTTACTATAGAAAAGGCAATCCCTGGCGTAATTAAAATTTTGCGACAGTAAAAAATTATTTTTTGAATAATTTACTATAGAAAAGGCAATCCCTGGCGTAATTAGAATTTGCGACAGTTGAAAATTATTTTTTGAATAATTTACTATAGACAAGGCAATCCCTGGCGTAAATAAAATTTGCGACAGTAGAAAATTATTTTTTGAATAATTTACTATAGAAACGGCAATCCCTGGCGTAATTAAAATTTGCGACAGTATAAAATTATTTTTTGAATAATTTACTATAGATAAGGCAATCCCTGGCGTAATTAAAATTTGCGACGGTAGAAAATTATTTTTTGAATAATTTACTATAGAAAAGGCAATCCCTGGCGTAATTAAAATTTGCGAGAGTAGAAAATTATTTTTTGAATAATTTACTATAGAAAAGGCAATCCCTGGTGTATTTAAAATTTGCGACAGTAAAAAATTAATATGTGAGAAATTTACTATAGAAAAGGCAATCCCTGGGATATTTAAAATTTGCGACAGTAAAAAATTATTTTTTGAATAATTTACTATAGAAAAGGCAATCCCTGGCGCACTTAAAATTTGCGACAGTAAAAAATTATTTTTTGAATAATTTACTATAGAAAAGGCAATCCCTGGCGTAATTAAAATTTGCGACAGTTGAAAATTATTTTTTGAATAATTTACTATAGAAAAGGCAATCCCTGGCGTAATTAAAATTTGCGACAATAGAAAATTATTTTTTGAATAATCTACTATAGAAAAGGCAATCCGTGGCGTAATTAAAATTTGCGACAGTATAAAATTATTTTTTGAATAATTTACTATAGATAAGGCAATCCCTGGAGTAATTAAAATTTGCGACAGTAGAAAATTATTTTTTGAATAATTTACTATAGAAAAGGCAATCCCTGGCGTAATTAAAATTTGCGACAGTAGAAAATTATTTTTTGAATAATTTACTATAGAAAAGGCAATCCCTGGTGTATTTAAAATTTGCGACGGTAAAAAATTAATATGTGAGAAATTTACTATAGAAAAGGCAATCCCTGGCGTATTTAAAATTTGCGACAGTAAAAAATTATTTTTTGAATAATTTACTATAAAATGCAATCCCTGGCGCACTTAAAATTTGCGACAGTAAAAAATTATTTCTTGAATAATTTACTATAGAAAAGGCAATCCCTGGCGTAATTAAAATTTGCGACAGTAAAAAATTATTTTTTGCAAAATTTACTATAGAAAAGGCAATGCCTGGCGTATTTAAAATTTGCGACAGTAAAAAATTATTTTTTGCAAAATTTACTATAGAAAAGGCAATCATTGGCGTAATTAAAATTTGCGACAGTAGAAAATTATTTTTTGAATAATTTACTATAGAAAAGGCAATCCCTGGCGTATTTAAAATTTGCGACAGTAAAAAATTATTTTTTGAATAATTTACTATAGAAAAGGCCATCCCTGGCGTAATTAAATTTTGCGACAGTAGAAAATTATTTTTTGAATAATTTACTATAGAAAAGGCAATCCCTGGCGTAACTAAAATGTTCGACAGTAAAAAATTAATATTTTGAATAATTTACTATAGAAAAGGCAATCCCTGGCGTAATTAAAATTTGCGCCAGTAAAAAATTATTTTTTGCAAAATTTACCGTAGAAAAGGCAATCCCTGGCGCAATTAAAACTTGCGATAGTAAAAAATTATTTTTTGAATAATTTACTATAGAAAAGGCAATCCCTGGCGTATTTAAAATTTGCGACAGTAAAAAATTATTTTTTGAATAATTTACTATAGAAAAGGCAATCCCTGGCGTAATTAGAATTTGCGACAGTTGAAAATTATTTTTTGAATAATTTACTATAGACAAGGCAATCCCTGGCGTAAATAAAATTTGCGACAGTAGAAAATTATTTTTTGAATAATTTACTATAGAAACGGCAATCCCTGGCGTAATTAAAATTTGCGACAGTATAAAATTATTTTTTGAATAATTTACTATAGATAAGGCAATCCCTGGCGTAATTAAAATTTGCGACAGTAGAAAATTATTTTTTGAATAATTTACTATAGAAAAGGCAATCCCTGGCGTAATTAAAATTTGCGAGAGTAGAAAATTATTTTTTGAATAATTTACTATAGAAAAGGCAATCCCTGGTGTATTTAAAATTTGCGACAGTAAAAAATTAATATGTGAGAAATTTACTATAGAAAAGGCAATCCCTGGGATATTTAAAATTTGCGACAGTAAAAAATTATTTTTTGAATAATTTACTATAGAAAAGGCAATCCCTGGCGCACTTAAAATTTGCGACAGTAAAAAATTATTTTTTGAATAATTTACTATAGAAAAGGCAATCCCTGGCGTAATTAAAATTTGCGACAGTTGAAAATTATTTTTTGAATAATTTACTATAGAAAAGGCAATCCCTGGCGTAATTAAAATTTGCGACAATAGAAAATTATTTTTTGAATAATCTACTATAGAAAAGGCAATCCGTGGCGTAATTAAAATTTGCGACAGTATAAAATTATTTTTTGAATAATTTACTATAGATAAGGCAATCCCTGGAGTAATTAAAATTTGCGACAGTAGAAAATTATTTTTTGAATAATTTACTATAGAAAAGGCAATCCCTGGCGTAATTAAAATTTGCGACAGTAGAAAATTATTTTTTGAATAATTTACTATAGAAAAGGCAATCCCTGGTGTATTTAAAATTTGCGACGGTAAAAAATTAATATGTGAGAAATTTACTATAGAAAAGGCAATCCCTGGCGTATTTAAAATTTGCGACAGTAAAAAATTATTTTTTGAATAATTTACTATAAAATGCAATCCCTGGCGCACTTAAAATTTGCGACAGTAAAAAATTATTTCTTGAATAATTTACTATAGAAAAGGCAATCCCTGGCGTAATTAAAATTTGCGACAGTAAAAAATTATTTTTTGCAAAATTTACTATAGAAAAGGCAATGCCTGGCGTATTTAAAATTTGCGACAGTAAAAAATTATTTTTTGCAAAATTTACTATAGAAAAGGCAATCATTGGCGTAATTAAAATTTGCGACAGTAGAAAATTATTTTTTGAATAATTTACTATAGAAAAGGCAATCCCTGGCGTATTTAAAATTTGCGACAGTAAAAAATTATTTTTTGAATAATTTACTATAGAAAAGGCCATCCCTGGCGTAATTAAATTTTGCGACAGTAGAAAATTATTTTTTGAATAATTTACTATAGAAAAGGCAATCCCTGGCGTAACTAAAATGTTCGACAGTAAAAAATTAATATTTTGAATAATTTACTATAGAAAAGGCAATCCCTGGCGTAATTAAAATTTGCGCCAGTAAAAAATTATTTTTTGCAAAATTTACTGTAGAAAAGGCAATCCCTGGCGCAATTAAAACTTGCGATAGTAAAAAATTATTTTTTGAATAATTTACTATAGAAAAGGCAATCCCTGGCGTATTTAAAATTTGCGACAGTAAAAAATTATTTTTTGAATAATTTACTATAGAAAAGGCAATCCCTGGCGCAATTAAAATTTGCGACAGTAGAGAATTATTTTTTGAATAATTTACTATAGAAAAGGCAATCCCTGGCGTAATTAAAATTTGCGACAGTTGAAAATTATTTTTTGAATAATTTACTATAGAAAAGGCAATCCCTGGCGTAAATAAAATTTGCGACAGTAGAAAATTATTTTTTGAATAATTTACTATAGAAACGGCAATCCCTGGCGTAATTAAAATTTGCGACAGTATAAAATTATTTTTTTAATAATTTACTATAGATAAGGCAATCCCTGGCGTAATTAAAATTTGCGACAGTAGAAAATTATTTTTTGAATAATTTACTATAGAAAAGGCAATCCCTGGCGTAATTAAAATTTGCGAGAGTAGAAAATTATTTTTTGAATAATTTACTATAGAAAAGGCAATCCCTGGTGTATTTAAAATTTGCGACAGTAAAAAATTAATATGTGAGAAATTTACTATAGAAAAGGCAATCCCTGGGATATTTAAAATTTGCGACAGTAAAAAATTATTTTTTGAATAATTTACTATAGAAAAGGCAATCCCTGGCGCACTTAAAATTTGCGACAGTAAAAAATTATTTTTTGAATAATTTACTATAGAAAAGGCAATCCCTGGCGTAATTAAAATTTGCGAGAGTAGAAAATTATTTTTTGAATAATTTACTATAGAAAAGGCAATCTCTGGTGTATTTAAAATTTGCGACAGTAAAAAATTAATATGTGAGAAATTTACTATAGAAAAGGCAATCCCTGGGATATTTAAAATTTGCGACAGTAAAAAATTATTTTTTGAATAATTTACTATAGAAAAGGCAATCCCTGGCGCACTTAAAATTTGCGACAGTAAAAAATTATTTTTTGAATAATTTACTATAGAAAAGGCAATCCCTGGCGTAATTAAAATTTGCGACAGTTGAAAATTATTTTTTGCATAATTTACTATAGAAAAGGCAATCCCTGGCGTAATTAAAATTTGCGACAGTAGAAAATTATTTTTTGAATAATTTACTATAGAAAAGGCAATCCCTGGCGTATTTAAAATTTGCGACAGTAGAAAATTATTTTTTGAATAATTTACTATAGAAAAGGCAATCCCTGGCGTATTTAAAATTTGCGACAGTAAAAAATTATTTTTTGAATAATTTACTATAGAAATGGCAATCCCTGGCGTAATTAAAATTTGCGACAGTAAAAAATTATTTTTTGAATAATTTACTATAGAAAAGGCAATCCCTGGCGCACTTAAAATTTGCGACAGTAAAAAATTATTTTTTGAATAATTTACTATAGAAAAGGCAATCCCTGGCGTAATTAAAATTTGCGACAGTAGAAAATTATTTTTTGAAAAGTTTACTATAGAAAAGGCAATCCCTGGCGTAATTAAAATTTGCGACAGTAAAAAATTATTTTTTGCAAAATTTACTGTAGAAAAGGCAATCCCTGGCGCAATTAAAACTTGCGATAGTAAAAAATTATTTTTTGAATAATTTACTATAGAAAAGGCTATCCCTGGCGTATTTAAAATTTGCGACAGTAGAAAATTATTTTTTGAAAAGTTTACTATAGAAAAGGCAATCCCTGGCGCAATTAAAATTTTCGACAGTAGAAAATTATTTTTTGAATAATTTACTATAGAAAAGGCAATCCCTGGCGCAATTAAAATTTGCGACAGTAAAAAATTATTTTTTGCAAAATTTACAATAGAAAAGGCAATCCCTGGCGCACTTAAAATTTGCGACAGTAAAAAATTATTTTTTGAATAATTTACTACTGAAAAGGCAATCCCTGGCGTAATTAAAATTTGCGACAGTTGAAAATTATTTTTTGAATAATTTACTATAGAAAAGGCAATCCCTGGCGTAATTAAAATTTGCGTCAGTAAAAAATTATTTTTTGAATAATTTACTATAGAAAAGGCAATCCCTGGCGTAATTAAAATTTGCGACAGTTGAAAATTATTTTTTGAATAATTTACTATAGACAAGGCAATCCCTCGCGTAAATAAAATTTGCGACAGTAGAAAATTATTTTTTGAATAATTTACTATAGAAGCGGCAATCCCTGGCGTAATTAAAATTTGCGACAGTATAAAATTATTTTTTGAATAATTTACTATAGATAAGGCAATCCCTGGCGTAATTAAAATTTGCGACAGTAGAAAATTATTTTTTGAATAATTTACTATAGAAAAGGCAATCCCTGGCGTAATTAAAATTTGCGACAGTAGAAAATTATTTTTTGAATAATTTACTATAGAAAAGGCAATCCCTGGTGTATTTAAAATTTGCGACAGTAAAAAATTAATATGTGAGAAATTTACTATAGAAAAGGCAATCCCTGGGATATTTAAAATTTGCGACAGTAAAAAATTATTTTTTGAATAATTTACTATAGAAAAGGCAATCCCTGGCGCACTTAAAATTTGCGACAGTAAAAAATTAATTTTTGAATAATTTACTATAGAAAAGGCAATCCCTGGCGTAATTAAAATTTGCGACAGTTGAAAATTATTTTTTGAATAATTTACTATAGAAAAGGCAATCCCTGGCGTAATTAAAATTTGCGACAGTAGAAAATTATTTTTTGAATAATTTACTATAGAAAAGGCAATCCGTGGCGTAATTAAAATTTGCGACAGAATAAAATTATTTTTTGAATAATTTACTATAGATAAGGCAATCCCTGGCGTAATTAAAATTTGCGACAGTAGAAAATTATTTTTTGAATAATTTACTATAGAAAAGGCAATCCCTGGCGTAATTAAAATTTGCGACAGTAGAAAATTATTTTTTGAATAATTTACTATAGAAAAGGCAATCCCTGGTGTATTTAAAATTTGCGACGGTAAAAAATTAATATGTGAGAAATTTACTATAGAAAAGGCAATCCCTGGCGTATTTAAAATTTGCGACAGTAAAAAATTATTTTTTGAATAATTTACTATAAAATGCAATCCCTGGCGCACTTAAAATTTGCGACAGTAAAAAATTATTTCTTGAATAATTTACTATAGAAAAGGCAATCCCTGGCGTAATTAAAATTTGCGACAGTAAAAAATTATTTTTTTCAAAATTTACTATAGAAAAGGCAATGCCTGGCGTATTTAAAATTTGCGACAGTAAAAAATTATTTTTTGCAAAATTTACTATAGAAAAGGCAATCATTGGCGTAATTAAAATTTGCGACAGTAGAAAATTATTTTTTGAATAATTTACTATAGAAAAGGCAATCCCTGGCGTATTTAAAATTTGCGACAGTAAAAAATTATTTTTTGAATAATTTACTATAGAAAAGGCAATCCCTGGCATAATTAAATTTTGCGACAGTAGAAAATTATTTTTTGAATAATTTACTATAGAAAAGGCAATCCCTGGCGTAACTAAAATTTTCGACAGCAAAAAATTAATATTTTGAATAATTTACTATAGAAAAGGCAATCCCTGGCGTAATTAAAATTTGCGACAGTAGAAAATTATTTTTTGAATAATTTACTATAGAAAAGGCAATCCCTGGCGTATTTAAAATTTGCGACAGTATAAAATTATTTTTTGAATAATTTACTATAGAAAAGGCAATCCCAGGCGTAATTAAAATTTGCGACAGTAGAAAATTATTTTTTGAAAAGTTTACTATAGAAAAGGCAATCCCTGGCGCAATTAAAATTTGCGACAGTATAAAATTATTTTTTGAATAATTTACTATAGATAAGGCAATCCCTGGCGTAATTAAAATTTGCGACAGTAGAAAATTATTTTTTGAATAATTTACTATAGAAAAGGCAATCCCTGGCGTAATTAAAATTTGCGAGAGTAGAAAATTATTTTTTGAATAATTTACTATAGAAAAGGCAATCCTTGGTGTATTTAAAATTTGCGACAGTAAAAAATTAATATGTGAGAAATTTACTATAGAAAAGGCAATCCCTGGGATATTTAAAATTTGCGACAGTTAAAATTATTTTTTGAATAATTTACTATAGAAAAGGCAATCCCTGGCGCACTTAAAATTTGCGACAGTAGAAAATTATTTTTTGAATAATTTACTATAGAAAAGGCAATCCCTGGTGTATTTAAAATTTGCGACGGTAAAAAATTAATATGTGAGAAATTTACTATAGAAAAGGCAATCCCTGGCGTATTTAAAATTTGCGACAGTAAAAAATTATTTTTTGAATAATTTACTATAAAATGCAATCCCTGGCGCACTTAAAATTTGCGACAGTAAAAAATTATTTTTTGAATAATTTACTATAGAAAAGGCAATCCGTGGCGTAATTAAAATTTGCGACAGTATAAAATTATTTTTTGAATAATTTACTATAGATAAGGCAATCCCTGGCGTAATTAAAATTTGCGACAGTAGAAAATTATTTTTTGAATAATTTACTATAGGAAAGGCAATCCCTGGCGTAATTAAAATTTGCGACAGTAGAAAATTATTTTTTGAATAATTTACTATAGAAAAGGCAATCCCTGGTGTATTTAAAATTTGCGACGGTAAAAAATTAATATGTGAGAAATTTACTATAGAAAAGGCAATCCCTGGAGTATTTAAAATTTGCGACAGTAAAAAATAATTTTTGAATAATTTACTATAAAATGCAATCCCTGGCGCACTTAAAATTTGCGACAGTAGAAAATTATTTTTTGAATAATTTACTATAGAAAAGGCAATCCATGGCGCAATTAAAATTTGCGACAGTAAAAAATTATTTTTTGCAAAATTTACTGTAGAAAAGGCAATCCCTGGCGCAATTAAAACTTGCGATAGTAAAAAATTATTTTTTGAATAATTTACTATAGAAAAGGCAATCCCTGGCATATTTAAAATTTGCGACAGTAAAAAATTATTTTTTGAATAATTTACTATAGAAAAGGCAATCCCTGGCGCAATTAAAATTTGCGACAGTAGAAAATTATTTTTTGAATAATTTACTATAGAAAAGGCAATCCCTGGCGTAATTAAAATTTGCGACAGTTGAAAATTATTTTTTGAATAATTTACTATAGAAAAGGCAATCCCTGGCGTAAATAAAATTTGCGACAGTAGAAAATTATTTTTTGAATAATTTACTATAGAAACGGCAATCCCTGGCGTAATTAAAATTTGCGACAGTATAAAATTATTTTTTGAATAATTTACTATAGATAAGGCAATCCCTGGCGTAATTAAAATTTGCGACAGTAGAAAATTATTTTTTGAATAATTTACTATAGAAATGGCAATCCCTGGCGTAATTAAAACTTGCGAGAGTAGAAAATTATTTTTTGAATAATTTACTATAGAAAAGGCAATCCCTGGTGTATTTAAAATTTGCGACAGTAAAAAATTAATATGTGAGAAATTTACTATAGAAAAGGCAATCCCTGGGATATTTAAAATTTGCGACAGTAAAAAATTATTTTTTGAATAATTTACTATAGAAAAGGCAATCCCTGGCGCACTTAAAATTTGCGACAGTAAAAAATTATTTTTTGAATAATTTACTATAGAAAAGGCAATCCCTGGCGTAATTAAAATTTGCGACAGTTGAAAATTATTTTTTGAATAATTTACTATAGAAAAGGCAATCCCTGGCGTAATTAAAATTTGCGACAGTAGAAAATTCTTTTTTGGATAATTTACTATAGAAAAGGCAATCCGTGGCGTAATTAAAATTTGCGACAGTATAAAATTATTTTTTGAATAATTTACTATAGATAAGGCAATCCCTGGCGTAATTAAAATTTGCGACAGTAGAAAGTTATTTTTTGAATAATTTACTATAGAAAAGGCAATCCCTGGCGAAATTAAAATTTGCGACAGTAGAAAATTATTTTTTGAATAATTTACTATAGAAAAGGCAATCCCTGGTGTATTTAAAATTTGCGACGGTAAAAAATTATTTTTTGAATAATTTACTATAGATAAGGCAATCCCTGGCGTATTTAAAATTTGCGACAGTAAAAAATTATTTTTTGAATAATTTACTATAAAATGCAATCCCTGGCGCACTTAAAATTTGCGACAGTAAAAAATTATTTTTTGAATAATTTACTATAGAAAAGGCAATCCGTGGCGTAATTAAAATTTGCGACAGTATAAAATTATTTTTTGAATAATTTACTATAGATAAGGCAATCCCTGGCGTAATTAAAATTTGCGACAGTAGAAAATTATTTTTTGAATAATTTACTATAGGAAAGGCAATCCCTGGCGTAATTAAAATTTGCGACAGTAGAAAATTATTTTTTGAATAATTTACTATAGAAAAGGCAATCCCTGGTGTATTTAAAATTTGCGACGGTAAAAAATTAATATGTGAGAAATTTACTATAGAAAAGGCAATCCCTGGAGTATTTAAAATTTGCGACAGTAAAAAATAATTTTTGAATAATTTACTATAAAATGCAATCCCTGGCGCACTTAAAATTTGCGACAGTAGAAAATTATTTTTTGAATAATTTACTATAGAAAAGGCAATCCATGGCGCAATTAAAATTTGCGACAGTAAAAAATTATTTTTTGCAAAATTTACTGTAGAAAAGGCAATCCCTGGCGCAATTAAAACTTGCGATAGTAAAAAATTATTTTTTGAATAATTTACTATAGAAAAGGCAATCCCTGGCATATTTAAAATTTGCGACAGTAAAAAATTATTTTTTGAATAATTTACTATAGAAAAGGCAATCCCTGGCGCAATTAAAATTTGCGACAGTAGAAAATTATTTTTTGAATAATTTACTATAGAAAAGGCAATCCCTGGCGTAATTAAAATTTGCGACAGTTGAAAATTATTTTTTGAATAATTTACTATAGAAAAGGCAATCCCTGGCGTAAATAAAATTTGCGACAGTAGAAAATTATTTTTTGAATAATTTACTATAGAAACGGCAATCCCTGGCGTAATTAAAATTTGCGACAGTATAAAATTATTTTTTGAATAATTTACTATAGATAAGGCAATCCCTGGCGTAATTAAAATTTGCGACAGTAGAAAATTATTTTTTGAATAATTTACTATAGAAATGGCAATCCCTGGCGTAATTAAAACTTGCGAGAGTAGAAAATTATTTTTTGAATAATTTACTATAGAAAAGGCAATCCCTGGTGTATTTAAAATTTGCGACAGTAAAAAATTAATATGTGAGAAATTTACTATAGAAAAGGCAATCCCTGGGATATTTAAAATTTGCGACAGTAAAAAATTATTTTTTGAATAATTTACTATAGAAAAGGCAATCCCTGGCGCACTTAAAATTTGCGACAGTAAAAAATTATTTTTTGAATAATTTACTATAGAAAAGGCAATCCCTGGCGTAATTAAAATTTGCGACAGTTGAAAATTATTTTTTGAATAATTTACTATAGAAAAGGCAATCCCTGGCGTAATTAAAATTTGCGACAGTAGAAAATTCTTTTTTGGATAATTTACTATAGAAAAGGCAATCCGTGGCGTAATTAAAATTTGCGACAGTATAAAATTATTTTTTGAATAATTTACTATAGATAAGGCAATCCCTGGCGTAATTAAAATTTGCGACAGTAGAAAGTTATTTTTTGAATAATTTACTATAGAAAAGGCAATCCCTGGCGAAATTAAAATTTGCGACAGTAGAAAATTATTTTTTGAATAATTTACTATAGAAAAGGCAATCCCTGGTGTATTTAAAATTTGCGACGGTAAAAAATTAATATGTGAGAAATTTACTATAGAAAAGGCAATCCCTGGCGTATTTAAAATTTGCGACAGTAAAAAATTATTTTTTGAATAATTTACTATAAAATGCAATCCCTGGCGCACTTAAAATTTGCGACAGTAAAAAATTATTTCTTGAATAATTTACTATAGAAAAGGCAATCCCTGGCGTAATTAAAATTTGCGCCAGTAAAAAATTATTTTTTGCAAAATTTACTATAGAAAAGGCAATGCCTGGCGTATTTAAAATTTGCGACAGTAAAAAATTATTTTTTGCAAAATTTACTATAGAAAAGGCAATCATTGGCGTAATTAAAATTTGCGACAGTAAAAAATTATTTTTTGAATAATTTACTATAGAAAAGGCAATCCCTGGCGTAATTAAATTTTGCGACAGTAGAAAATTATTTTTTGAATAATTTACTATAGAAAAGGCAATCCCTGGCGTAACTAAAATTTTCGACAGTAAAAAATTAATATTTTGAATAACTTACTATAGAAAAGGCAATCCCTGGCGTAATTAAAATTTGCGACAGTAGAAAATTATTTTTTGAATAATTTACTATAGAAAAGGCAATCCCTGGCGTATTTAAAATTTGCGACAGTATAAAATTATTTTTTGAATAATTTACTATAGAAAAGGCAATCCCTGGCGTAATTAAAATTTCCGACAGTAGAAAATTATTTTTTGAAAAGTTTACTATAGAAAAGGCAATCCCTGGCGCAATTAAAATTTGCGACAGTAAAAAATTATTTTTTGCAAAATTTACTGTAGAAAAGGCAATCCCTGGCGCAATGAAAACTTGCGATAGTAAAAAATTATTTTTTGAATAATTTACTATAGAAAAGGCAATCCCTGGCGTATTTAAAATTTGCGACAGTAAAAAATTATTTTTTGAATAATTTACTATAGAAAAGGCAATCCCTGGCGCAATTAAAATTTGCGACAGTAGAAAATTATTTTTTGAATAATTTACTATAGAAAAGGCAATCCCTGGCGTAATTAAAATTTGCGACAGTTGAAAATTATTTTTTTAATAATTTACTATAGAAAAGGCAATCCCTGGCGTAAATAAAATTTGCGACAGTAGAAAATTATTTTTTGAATAATTTACTATAGAAACGGCAATCCCTGGCGTAATTAAAATTTGCGACAGTATAAAATTATTTTTTGAATAATTTAATATAGATAAGGCTTAAATACGCCAGGGATTGCCTTTTCTATAGTTAATTATTCAAAAATTAATTTTATACTGTCGCAAATTTTAAATACGCCAGGGATTGCCTTTTCTATAGTAAATTATTCAAAAAATAATTTTCTACTGTCGCAAATTTTAATTACGCCAGGGATTGCCTTTTCTATAGTAAATTATCCAAAAAATAATTTTTTACTGTCGTAAGTTTTAATTACGCCAGGGATTGCCTTTTATATAGTAAATTTTTCAAAAAATAATTTTTTACTGTCGCAAATTTTAAATATCCCAGGGATTGCCTTTTCTATAGTAAATTATTCAAAAAATTATTTTTTACTGTCGCAAATTTTAATTGAGCCGGGGATTGCCTTTTCTATAGTAAATTATTCAAAAAATAATTTTTTACTGTCGCAAATTTTAATTGCGCCAGGGATTGCCTTTTCTATAGTAAATTATGCAAAAAATTATTTTTTACTGTCGCAAGTTTTAATTACGCCAGGGATTGCCTTTTATATAGTAAATTTTTCAAAAAATAATTTTTTACTGTCGCAAATTTTAAATACGCCAGGGATTGCCTTTTCTATAGTAAATTATTCAAAAAATAATTTTTTACTGTCGCAAATTTTAAGTGCGCCAGGGATTGCCTTTTCTATAGTAAATTATTCAAAAAATAATTTTATACTGTCGCAAATTTTAAATACGCCAGGGATTGCCTTTTCTATAGTAAATTATTCAAAAAATAATTTTTTACTGTCGCAAATTTTAAGTGCGCCAGGGATTGCCTTTTCTATAGTAAATTATTCAAAAAATAATTTTTTACTGTCGCAAATTTTAATTGCGCCAGGGATTGCCTTTTCTATAGTAAATTATTCAAAAAATTATTTTTTACTGTCGCAAGTTTTAATTACGCCAGGGATTGCCCTTTATATAGTAAATTTTTCAAAAAATAATTTTTTACTGTCGCAAATTTTAAATATCCCAGGGATTGCCTTTTCTTTAGTAAATTATTCAAAAAATTATTTTTTACTGTCGCAAATTTTAATTGCGCCAGGGATTGCCTTTTCTATAGTAAATTATTAAAAAAATAATTTTCTACTGTCGCAAATTTTAAGTGCGACAGGGATTGCCTTTTCTATAGTAAATTATTCAAAAAATAATTTTTTACTGTCGCAAATTTTAAGTGCGCCAGGGATTGCCTTTTCTATAGTAAATTATTCAAAAAATAATTTTATACTGTCGCAAATTTTAAATACGCCAGGGATTGCCTTTTCTATAGTAAATTATTCAAAAAATAATTTTTTACTGTCGCAAATTTTAAGTGCGCCAAGGATTGCCTTTTCTATAGTAAATTATTCAAAAAATAATTTTATACTGTCGCAAATTTTAAATACGCCAGGGATTGCCTTTTCTATAGTAAATTATTCAAAAAATAATTTTTTACTGTCGCAAATTTTAAGTGCGCCAGGGATTGCCTTTTCTATAGTAAATTATTCAAAAAATAATTTTCTACTGTCGCAAATTTAAATTACGCCAGGGATTGCCTTTTCTCTAGTAAATTATTCAAAAAATAATTTTCAACTGTCGCAAATTTTAATTGCGCCAGGGTTTGCCTTTTCTATAGTAAATTATTCAAAAAATAATTTTCAACTGTCGCAAATTTTAATTACGCCAGGGATTGCCTTTTCTATAGTAAATTATTCAAAAAATAATTTTATACTTTCGCAAATTTTAATTACGCCAGGGATTGCCTTTTCTATAGTAAATTTCTCAAAAATTAATTTTATACTGTCGCAAATTTTAAGTGCGCCAGGGATTGCCTCTTCTATAGTAAATTATTCAAAAAATAATTTTATTCTGTCGCAAATTTTAAATACGCCAGGGATTGCCTTTTCTATAGTAAATTATTCAAAAAATAATTTTCTACTGTCGCAAATTTTAAATATCCCAGGGATTGGCGTTTCTATAGTAAATTATTCAAAAAATAATTTTTTACTGTCGCAAATTTAAAATACGCCAGGGATTGCCTTTTCTATAGTAAATTATTCAAAAAATAATTTTCTACTGTCGCAAATGGTAATTACGCCAGGGATTGCCTTTTCTATAGTAAATTATTCAAAAATTAATTTTATACTGTCGCAAATTTTAATTACGCCAGGGATTGCCTTTTCTATAGTAAATTATTCAAAAAATAATTTTCTACTGTCGCAAATTTTAAATATCCCAGGGATTGCCTTTTCTATAGTAAATTATTCAAAAAATAATTTTCTACTGTCGCAAATTTTAATTACGCCAGGGATTGCCTTTTCTATAGTAAATTATTCAAAAAATAATTTTATACTGTCGCAAATTTTAATCACGCCAGGGATTGCCTTTTCTATAGTAAATTTTTCAAAATTAATTTTATACTGTCGCAGATTTTAAGTGCGCCAGGGATTGCCTTTTCTATAGTAAATTTTGCAAAAAATAATTTTTTACTGTCGCAAATTTTAATTGCGCCAGGGATTGCCTTTTCTGTAGTAAATTATTCAAAAAATAATTTTCTACTGTCGCAAATTTTAATTGCGCCAGGAATTGCCGTTTCTACAGTAAATTTTTCAAAAAATAATTTTCTACTGTCGCAAATTTTAATTGCGCCAGGGATTGCCTTTTCTACAGTAAATTTTTCAAAAATTAATTTTTTACTGTCGCAAATTTTAAATACGCCAGGGATTGCCTTTTCTATAGTTAATTATTCAAAAAATAATTTTTTACTGTCGCAAATTTTAATTACGCCAGGGATTGCCTTTTCTATAGTAAATTATTCAAAAAATAATTTTCTACTGTCGCAAATTTTAATTACGCCAGGGATTGCCTTTTATATAGTAAATTCTTCAAAAAATAATTTTTTACTGTCGCAAATTTTAAGTGCGCCAGGGATTGCCTTTTCTATAGTAAATTATTCAAAAAATAATTTTTTACTGTCGCAAATTTTAATTGCGCCAGGGATTGCCTTTTCTGTAGTAAATTATTCAAAAAATAATTTTCAACTGTCGCAAATTTTAATTACGCCAGGGATTGCCTTTTCTATAGTAAATTATTCAAAAAATAATTTTTTACTATCGCAAGTTTTAATTGCGCCAGGGATTGCCTTTTCTACAGTAAATTATTCAAAAAATAATTTTCTACTGTCGCAAATTTTAATTACGCCAGGGATTGCCTTTTATATAGTAAATTTTTCAAAAATTAATGTTATTCTGTCGCAAATTTTAAATACGCCAGGGATTGCCTTTTCTATAGTAAATTATTCAAAAAATAATTTTCTACTGTCGCAAATTTTAATTACGCCAGGGATTGCCTTTTCTATAGTAAATTATCCAAAAAATAATTTTTTACTGTCGCAAGTTTTAATTACGCCAGGGATTGCCTTTTATATAGTAAATTTTTCAAAAAATAATTTTTTACTGTCGCAAATTTTAAATATCCCAGGGATTGCCTTTTCTATAGTAAATTATTCAAAAAATTATTTTTTACTGTCGCAAATTTTAATTGCGCCAGGGATTACCTTTTCTATAGTAAATTATTCAAAAAATAATTTTTTACTGTCGCAAATTTTAAGTGCGCCAGGGATTGCCTTTTCTATAGTAAATTATTAAAAAAATAATTTTCTACTGTCGCAAAATTTAAGTGCGACAGGGATTGCCTTTTCTATAGTAAATTATTCAAAAAATAATTTTTTACTGTCGCAAATTTTAAGTGCGCCAGGGATTGCCTTTTCTAAAGTAAATTATTCAAAAAATAATTTTTTACTGTCGCAAATTTTAAGTGCACCAGGGATTGCCTTTTCTATAGTAAATTTTGCAAAAAATAATGTTTTACTCACACAAATTTTAATTGCGCCAGGGATTGCCTTTTCTATAGTAAATTATTCAAAAAATAATTTTCTACTGTCGCAAATTTTAATTGCGCCAGGGATTGCCGTTTCTACAGTAAATTTTTCAAAAAATAATTTTCTACTGTCGCAAATTTTAATTGCGCCAGGGATTGCCTTTTCTACAGTAAATTTTTCAAAAATTAATTTTTTACTGTCGCAAATTTTAAATACGCCAGGGATTGCCTTTTCTATAGTAAATTATTCAAAAAATAATTTTTTACTGTCGCAAATTTTTAGTGCGCCAGGGATTGCCTTTTCTATAGTAAATTATTCAAAAAATAATTTTTTACTGTCGCAAATTTTAATTGCGCCAGGGATTGCCTTTTCTATAGTAAATTATTCAAAAAATAATTTTCTACTGTCGCAAATTTTAATTACGCCAGGGATTGCCTTTTCTATAGTAAATTATTCAAAAAATAATTTTTTACTGTCGCAAATTTTAAGTGCGCCAGGGATTGCCTTTTCTAGAGTAAATTATTCAAAAAATTATTTTCTACTGTCGCAAATTTTAATTACGCCAGGGATTGCCTTTTCTATAGTAAATTTTGCAAAAAATAATTTTTTACTGACACAAATTTTAATTGCGCCAGGGATTGCCTTTTCTATAGTAAATTATTCAAAAAAAAATTTTTTACTATCGCAAGTTTTAATTGCGCCAGGGATTGCCTTTTCTAGAGTAAATTATTTTTCTACTGTCGCAAATTTTAATTACGCCAGGGATTGCCTTTTATATAGTAAATTTTTCAAAAATTAATTTTATACTGTCGCAAATTTTAAATACGCCAGGGATTGCCTTTTCTATAGTAAATTATTCAAAAAATAATTTTCTACTGTCGCAAATTTTAATTACGCCAGGGATTGCCTTTTCTATAGTAAATTATCCAAAAAATAATTTTTTACTGTCGCAAGTTTTAATTACGCCAGGGATTGCCTTTTATATAGTAAATTTTTCAAAAAATAATTTTTTACTGTCGCAAATTTTAAATATTCCAGGGATTGCCTTTTCTATAGTAAATTATTCAAAAAATTATTTTTTACTGTCGCAAATTTTAATTGAGCCGGGGATTGCCTTTTCTATAGTAAATTATTCAAAAAATAATTTTTTACTGTCGCAAATTTTAATTGCGCCAGGGATTGCCTTTTCTATAGTAAATTATTCAAAAAATTATTTTTTACTGTCGCAAGTTTTAATTACGCCAGGGATTGCCTTTTATATAGTAAATTTTTCAAAAAATAATTTTTTACTGTCGCAAATTTTAAATACGCCAGGGATTGCCTTTTCTATAGTAAATTATTCAAAAAATAATTTTTTACTGTCGCAAATTTTAAGTGCGCCAGGGATTGCCTTTTCTATAGTAAATTATTCAAAAAATAATTTTATACTGTCGCAAATTTTAAATACGCCAGGGATTGCCTTTTCTATAGTAAATTATTCAAAAAATAATTTTTTACTGTCGCAAATTTTAAGTGCGCCAGGGATTGCCTTTTCTATAGTAAATTATTCAAAAAATAATTTTTTACTGTCGCAAATTTTAATTGCGCCAGGGATTGCCTTTTCTATAGTAAATTATTCAAAAAATTATTTTTTACTGTCGCAAGTTTTAATTACGCCAGGGATTGCCCTTTATATAGTAAATTTTTCAAAAAATAATTTTTTACTGTCGCAAATTTTAAATATCCCAGGGATTGCCTTTTCTTTAGTAAATTATTCAAAAAATTATTTTTTACTGTCGCAAATTTTAATTGCGCCAGGGATTGCCTTTTCTATAGTAAATTATTAAAAAAATAATTTTCTACTGTCGCAAATTTTAAGTGCGACAGGGATTGCCTTTTCTATAGTAAATTATTCAAAAAATAATTTTTTACTGTCGCAAATTTTAAGTGCGCCAGGGATTGCCTTTTCTATAGTAAATTATTCAAAAAATAATTTTATACTGTCGCAAATTTTAAATACGCCAGGGATTGCCTTTTCTATAGTAAATTATTCAAAAAATAATTTTTTACTGTCGCAAATTTTAAGTGCGCCAGGGATTGCCTTTTCTATAGTAAATTATTCAAAAAATAATTTTATACTGTCGCAAATTTTAAATACGCCAGGGATTGCCTTTTCTATAGTAAATTATTCAAAAAATAATTTTTTACTGTCGCAAATTTTAAGTGCGCCAGGGATTGCCTTTTCTATAGTAAATTATTCAAAAAATAATTTTCTACTGTCGCAAATTTAAATTACGCCAGGGATTGCCTTTTCTCTAGTAAATTATTCAAAAAATAATTTTCAACTCTCGCAAATTTTAATTGCGCCAGGGTTTGCCTTTTCTATAGTAAATTATTCAAAAAATAATTTTCAACTGTCGCAAATTTTAATTACGCCAGGGATTGCCTTTTCTATAGTAAATTATTCAAAAAATAATTTTATACTTTCGCAAATTTTAATTACGCCAGGGATTGCCTTTTCTATAGTAAATTTCTCAAAAATTAATTTTATACTGTCGCAAATTTTAAGTGCGCCAGGGATTGCCTTTTCTATAGTAAATTATTCAAAAAATAATTTTATTCTGTCGCAAATTTTAAATACGCCAGGGATTGCCTTTTCTATAGTAAATTATTCAAAAAATAATTTTCTATTGTCGCAAATTTTAAATATCCCAGGGATTGGCGTTTCTATAGTAAATTATTCAAAAAATAATTTTTTACTGTCGCAAATTTTAAATACGCCAGGGATTGCCTTTTCTATAGTAAATTATTCAAAAAATAATTTTCTACTGTCGCAAATGGTAATTACGCCAGGGATTGCCTTTTCTATAGTAAATTATTCAAAAATTAATTTTATACTGTCGCAAATTTTAATTACGCCAGGGATTGCCTTTTCTATAGTAAATTATTTAAAAAATAATTTTCTACTGTCGCAAATTTTAAATATCCCAGGGATTGCCTTTTCTATAGTAAATTATTCAAAAAATAATTTTCTACTGTCGCAAATTTTAATTACGCCAGGGATTGCCTTTTCTATAGTAAATTATTCAAAAAATAATTTTATACTGTCGCAAATTTTAATCACGCCAGGGATTGCCTTTTCTATAGTAAATTTTTCAAAATTAATTTTATACTGTCGCAAATTTTAAGTGCGCCAGGGATTGCCTTTTCTATAGTAAATTTTGCAAAAAATAATTTTTTACTGTCGCAAATTTTAATTGCGCCAGGGATTGCCTTTTCTATAGTAAATTATTCAAAAAATAATTTTCTACTGTCGCAAATTTTAATTGCGCCAGGAATTGCCGTTTCTACAGTAAATTTTTCAAAAAATAATTTTCTACTGTCGCAAATTTTAATTGCGCCAGGGATTGCCTTTTCTACAGTAAATTTTTCAAAAATTAATTTTTTACTGTCGCAAATTTTAAATACGCCAGGGATTGCCTTTTCTATAGTTAATTATTCAAAAAATAATTTTTTACTGTCGCAAATTTTAATTGCGCCAGGGATTGCCTTTTCTATAGTAAATTATTCAAAAAATAATTTTCTACTGTCGCAAATTTTAATTACGCCAGGGATTGCCTTTTATATAGTAAATTCTTCAAAAAATAATTTTTTACTGTCGCAAATTTTAAGTGCGCCAGGGATAGCCTTTTCTATAGTAAATTATTCAAAAAATAATTTTTTACTGTCGCAAATTTTAATTGCGCCAGGGATTGCCTTTTCTGTAGTAAATTATTCAAAAAATAATTTTCAACTGTCGCAAATTTTAATTACGCCAGGGATTGCCTTTTCTATAGTAAATTATTCAAAAAATAATTTTTTACTATCGCAAGTTTTAATTGCGCCAGGGATTGCCTTTTCTACAGTAAATTATTCAAAAAATAATTTCCTACCGTCGCAAATTTTAATTACGCCAGGGATTGCCTTTTATATAGTAAATTTTTCAAAAATTAATGTTATTCTGTCGCAAATTTTAAATACGCCAGGGATTGCCTTTTCTATAGTAAATTATTCAAAAAATAATTTTCTACTGTCGCAAATTTTAATTACGCCAGGGATTGCCTTTTCTATAGTAAATTATCCAAAAAATAATTTTTTACTGTCGCAAGTTTTAATTACGCCAGGGATTGCCTTTTATATAGTAAATTTTTCAAAAAATAATTTTTTACTGTCGCAAATTTTAAATATCCCAGGGATTGCCTTTTCTATAGTAAATTATTCAAAAAATTATTTTTTACTGTCGCAAATTTTAATTGCGCCAGGGATTACCTTTTCTATAGTAAATTATTCAAAAAATAATTTTTTACTGTCGCAAATTTTAAGTGCGCCAGGGATTGCCTTTTCTATAGTAAATTATTAAAAAAATAATTTTCTACTGTCGCAATATTTAAGTGCGACAGGGATTGCCTTTTCTATAGTAAATTATTCAAAAAATAATTTTTTACTGTCGCAAATTTTAAGTGCGCCAGGGATTGCCTTTTCTAAAGTAAATTATTCAAAAAATAATTTTTTACTGTCGCAAATTTTAAGTGCACCAGGGATTGCCTTTTCTATAGTAAATTTTGCAAAAAATAATTTTTTACTCACACAAATTTTAATTGCGCCAGGGATTGCCTTTTCTATAGTAAATTATTCAAAAAATAATTTTCTACTGTCGCAAATTTTAATTGCGCCAGGGATTGCCGTTTCTACAGTAAATTTTTCAAAAAATAATTTTCTACTGTCGCAAATTTTAATTGCGCCAGGGATTGCCTTTTCTACAGTAAATTTTTCAAAAATTAATTTTTTACTGTCGCAAATTTTAAATACGCCAGGGATTGCCTTTTCTATAGTAAATTATTCAAAAAATAATTTTTTACTGTCGCAAATTTTTAGTGCGCCAGGGATTGCCTTTTCTATAGTAAATTATTCAAAAAATAATTTTTTACTGTCGCAAATTTTAATTGCGCCAGGGATTGCCTTTTCTATAGTAAATTATTCAAAAAATAATTTTCTACTGTCGCAAATTTTAATTACGCCAGGGATTGCCTTTTCTATAGTAAATTATTCAAAAAATAATTTTTTTACTGTCGCAAATTTTAAGTGCGCCAGGGACTGCCTTTTCTAGAGTAAATTATTCAAAAAATTTTTTTCTACTGTCGCAAATTTTAATTACGCCAGGGATTGCCTTTTCTATAGTAAATTTTGCAAAAAATAATTTTTTACTGACACAAATTTTAATTGCGCCAGGGATTGCCTTTTCTATAGTAAATTATTCAAAAAAAAATTTTTTACTATCGCAAGTTTTAATTGCGCCAGGGATTGCCTTTTCTAGAGTAAATTATTTTTCTACTGTCGCAAATTTTAATTACGCCAGGGATTGCCTTTTATATAGTAAATTTTTCAAAAATTAATTTTATACTGTCGCAAATTTTAAATACGCCAGGGATTGCCTTTTCTATAGTAAATTATTCAAAAAATAATTTTCTACTGTCGCAAATTTTAATTACGCCAGGGATTGCCTTTTCTATAGTAAATTATTCAAAAAATAATTTTTTACTGTCGCAAGTTTTAATAACGCCAGGGATTGCCTTTTCTATAGTAAATTTTTCAAAAAATAATTTTTTACTGTCGCAAATTTTAAATATCCCAGGGATTGCCTTTTCTATAGTAAATTATTCAAAAAATAATTTTTTACTGTCGCAAATTTTAAGTGCGCCAGTGATTGCCTTTTCTATAGTAAACTTTTCAAAAAATAATTTTCTACTGTCGCAAATTTTAAATACGCCAGGGATTGCCTTTTCTATAGTAAATTATTCAAAAAATAATTTTCTACTGTCGCAAATTTTAATTACGCCAGGGATTGCCTTTTCTATAGTAAATTATTCAAAAAATAATTTTTTACTCTCGCAAATTTTAAGTGCGCCAGGGATTGCCGTTTCTATAGTAAATTTTGCAAAAAATAATTTTTTACTGTCGCAAATTTTAAATACCCCAGGGATTGCCTTTTCTGTAGTAAATTATTCAAAAAATAATTTTTTACTGTCGCAAATTTTAAGTGCGCCAGGGATTGCCTTTTCTATAGTAAATTATTCAAAAAATAATTTTTTACTGTCGCAAATTTTAATTGCGCCGGGGATTGCCTTTTCTATAGTAAATTATTCAAAAAATAATTTTCTACTGTCGCAAATTTTAATTACGCCAGGGATTGCCTTTTCTATAGTAAATTATTCAAAAATTAATTTTATACTGTCGCAAATTTTAAGTGCGCCAGGGATTGCCTTTTCTATAGTAAATTATTCAAAAAATGATTTTATACTGTCGCAAATTTTAAATACGCCAGGGATTGCCTTTTCTATAGTAAATTATTCAAAAAATAATTTTTTATTGTCGCAAATTTTAAATATCCCAGGGATTGCCTTTTCTATAGTAAATTATTCAAAAAATAATTTTTACTGTCGCAAATTTTAAATACGCCAGGGATTGACTTTTCTATAGTAAATTATTCAAAAAATAATTTTCTACTGTCGCAAATTTTAATTACGACAGGGATTGCCTTTTCTATAGTAAATTATTCAAAAATTAATTTTATACTCTCGCAATTTTAATTACGCCAGGGATTGCCTTTTCTATAGTAAATTATTCAAAAAATAATTTTCTACTGTCGCAAATTTTAAATATCCCAGGGATTGCCTTTTCTATAGTAAATTATTCAAAAAATAATTTTCTACTGTCGCAAATTTTAAATATCCCAGGGATTGCATTTTCTATAGTAAATTATTCAAAAAATAATTTTATACTGTCGCAAATTTTAAATACGCCAGGGATTGCCTTTTCTATAGTAAATTATTCAAAAAATAATTTTTTACTGTCGCAAATTTTAAGTGCGCCAGGGATTGCCTTTTCTATAGTAAATTATTCAAAAAATAATTTTTTACTGTCGCAAATTTTAAATACGCCAGGGATTGCCTTTTCTATAGTAAATTATTCAAAAAATAATTTTCTACTGTCGCAAATTTTAATTGCGCCAGGGATTGCCTTTTCTATAGGAAATTATTCAAAAAATAATTTTCTACTGTCGCAAATTTTAAGTGCGCCAGGGATTGCCTTTTCTATAGTAAATTATTCAAAAATAATTTTATACTGTCGCAAATTTTAATTATGCCAGGGATTGCCTTTTCTATAGTAAATTATTCAAAAAATAATTTTATACTGTCACAAATTTTAATTGCGCCAGGGATTGCCTTTTCTATAGTAAATTATTCAAAAAGTAATTTTCTACTGTCGCAAATTTTAATTACGCCAGGGATTGCCTTTTCTATAGTAAATTATTCAAAAAATAATTTTTTACTGTCGCAAATTTTAATTGCGCCAGGGATTGCCTTTTCTATAGTAAATTATTCAAAAAATAATTTTATACTGTCGCAAATTTTAATTGCGCCAGGGATTGCCTTTTCTACAGTAAATTATTCAAAAAATAATTTTTTACTTTCGAAAATTTTAATTGCGCCAGGGATTGCCTTTTCTATAGTAAATTATTCAAAAAATAATTTTTTACTATCGCAAGTTTTAATTGCGCCAGGGATTGCCTTTTCTATAGTAAATTATTCAAAAAATAATTTTATACTGTCGCAAATTTTAAATACGCCAGGGATTGCCTTTTCTATAGTAAATTATTCAAAAAATTATTTTCAACTGTCGCAAATTTTAACTACGCCAGGGATTGCCTTTTCTACACTTAATTATTCAAAAAATAATTTTCTACTGTCGCAAATTTTAAATACGCCAGGGATTGCCTTTTATATAGTAAATTATTCACAAAATAATTTTATACTGTCGCTAATTTTAATTGCGCCAGGGATTGCCTTTTCTATAGTAAATTATTCAAAAAATAATTTTATACTGTCGCAAATTTTAATTGCGCCAGGGATTGCCTTTTCTATAGTAAACTATTCAAAAAATAATTTTCTACTGTCGCAAATTTTAAGTGCGCCAGGGATTGCCTTTTCTATAGTAAATAATTCAAAAAATAATTTTATACTGTCGCAAATTTTAATTATGCCAGGGATTGCCTTTTCTATAGTAAATTATTCAAAAAATAATTTTATACTGTCGCAAATTTTAATTGCGCCAGGGATTGCCTTTTCTATAGTAAATTATTCAAAAAGTAATTTTCTACTGTCGCAAATTTTAATTACGCCAGGGATTGCCTTTTCTATAGTAAATTATTCAAAAAATAATTTTTTACTGTCGCAAATTTTAATTGCGCCAGGGATTGCCTTTTCTATAGTAAATTATTCAAAAAATAATTTTCTACTGTCGCAAATTTTAAGTGCGCCAGGGATTGCCTTTTCTATAGTAAATTATTCAAAAAATAATTTTATACTGTCGCAAATTTTAATTATGCCAGGGATTGCCTTTTCTATAGTAAATTATTCAAAAAAATAATTTTATACTGTCGCAAATTTTAATTGCGCCAGGGATTGCCTTTTCTATAGTAAATTATTCAAAAAATTATTTTCTACTGTCGCAAATTTTAATTACGCCAGGGATTGCCTTTTCTATAGTAAATTATTCAAAAAATAATTTTTTACTGTCGCAAATTTTAATTGCGCCAGGGATTGCCTTTTCTATAGTAAATTATTCAAAAAATAATTTTTACTGTCGCAAATTTTAATTGCGCCAGGGATTGCCTTTTCTATAGTAAATTATTCAAAAAATAATTTTATACTGTCGCAAATTTTAATTGCGCCAGGGATTGCCTTTTCTATAGTAAACTATTCAAAAAATAATTTTCTACTGTCGCAAATTTTAAGTGCGCCAGGGATTGCCTTTTCTATAGTAAATTATTCAAAAAATAATTTTATACTGTCGCAAATTTTAATTATGCCAGGGATTGCCTTTTCTATAGTAAATTATTCAAAAAATAATTTTATACTGTCGCAAATTTTAATTGCGCCAGGGATTGCCTTTTCTATAGTAAATTATTTAAAAAGTAATTTTCTACTGTCGCAAATTTTAATTACGCCAGGGATTGCCTTTTCTATAGTAAATTATTCAAAAAATATTTTTTTCTGTCGCAAATTTTAATTGCGCCAGGGATTGCCTTTTCTATAGTAAATTATTCAAAAAATAATTTTATACTGTCGCAAATTTTAATTGCGCCAGGAATTGCCTTTTCTACAGTAAATTATTCAAAAAATAATTTTTTACTTTCGAAAATTTTAATTGCGCCAGGGATTGCCTTTTCTATAGTAAATTATTCAAAAAATAATTTTCAACTGTCGCAAATTTTAATTGCGCCAGGGATTGCCTTTTCTACAGTAAATTATTCAAAAAATAATTTTTTACTATCGCAAGTTTTAATTGCGCCAGGGATTGCCTTTTCTATCGTAAATTATTCAAAAAATAATTTTATACTGTCGCAAATATTAAATACGCCAGGGATTGCCTTTTCTATAGTAAATTATTCAAAAAATAATTCTTTACTGTCGCAAATTTTAATTACGCCAGGGATTGCCTTTTCTATAGTAAATTATTCAAAAAATAATTTTCTACTGTCGCAAATTTTAAATACGCCAGGGATTGCCTTTTCTATAGTAAATTATTAAAAAAATAATTTTCTACTGTCGCAAATTTTAAGTGCGACAGGGATTGCCCTTTATATAGTAAATTTTTCAAAAAATAATTTTTTACTGTCGCAAATTTTAAATATCCCAGGGATTGCCTTTTCTTTAGTAAATTATTCAAAAAATTATTTTTTACTGTCGCAAATTTTAATTGCGCCAGGGATTGCCTTTTCTATAGTAAATTATTAAAAAAATAATTTTCTACTGTCGCAAATTTTAAGTGCGACAGGGATTGCCTTTTCTATAGTAAATTATTCAAAAAATAATTTTTTACTGTCGCAAATTTTAAGTGCGCCAGGGATTGCCTTTTCTATAGTAAATTATTCAAAAAATAATTTTGTACTGTCGCAAATTTTAAATACGCCAGGGATTGCCTTTTCTATAGTAAATTATTCAAAAAATAATTTTTTACTGTCGCAAATTTTAAGTGCGCCAGGGATTGCCTTTTCTATAGTAAATTATTCAAAAAATAATTTTATACTGTCGCAAATTTTAAATACGCCAGGGATTGCCTTTTCTATAGTAAATTATTCAAAAAATTATTTTTTACTGTCGCAAATTTTAAGTGCGCCAGGGATTGCCTTTTCTATAGTAAATTATTCAAAAAATAATTTTCTACTGTCGCAAATTTAAATTACGCCAGGGATTGCCTTTTCTCTAGTAAATTATTCAAAAAATAATTTTCAACTGTCGCAAATTTTAATTGCGCCAGGGTTTGCGTTTTCTATAGTAAATTATTCAAAAAATAATTTTCAACTGTCGCAAATTTTAATTACGCCAGGGATTGCCTTTTCTATAGTAAATTATTCAAAAAATAATTTTATACTTTCGCAAATTTTAATTACGCCAGGGATTGCCTTTTCTATAGTAAATTTCTCAAAAATTAATTTTATACTGTCGCAAATTTTAAGTGCGCCAGGGATTGCCTCTTCTATAGTAAATTATTCAAAAAATAATTTTATTCTGTCGCAAATTTTAAATACGCCAGGGATTGCCTTTTCTATAGTAAATTATTCAAAAAATAATTTTCTACTGTCGCAAATTTTAAATATCCCAGGGATTGGCGTTTCTATAGTAAATTATTCAAAAAATAATTTTTTACTGTCGCAAATTTAAAATACGCCAGGGATTGCCTTTTCTATAGTAAATTATTCAAAAAATAATTTTCTGCTGTCGCAAATGGTAATTACGCCAGGGATTGCCTTTTCTATAGTAAATTATTCAAAAATTAATTTTATACTGTCGCAAATTTTAATTACGCCAGGGATTGCCTTTTCTATAGTAAATTATTCAAAAAATAATTTTCTACTGTCGCAAATTTTAAATATCCCAGGGATTGCCTTTTCTATAGTAAATTATTCAAAAAATAATTTTCTACTGTCGCAAATTTTAATTACGCCAGGGATTGCCTTTTCTATAGTAAATTATTCAAAAAATAATTTTATACTGTCGCAAATTTTAATCACGCCAGGGATTGCCTTTTCTATAGTAAATTTTTCAAAATTAATTTTATACTGTCGCAGATTTTAAGTGCGCCAGGGATTGCCTTTTCTATAGTAAATTTTGCAAAAAATAATTTTTTACTGTCGCAAATTTTAATTGCGCCAGGGATTGCCTTTTCTGTAGTAAATTATTCAAAAAATAATTTTCTACTGTCGCAAATTTTAATTGCGCCAGGAATTGCCGTTTCTACAGTAAATTTTTCAAAAAATAATTTTCTACTGTCGCAAATTTTAATTGCGCCAGGGATTGCCTTTTCTACAGTAAATTTTTCAAAAATTAATTTTTTACTGTCGCAAATTTTAAATACGCCAGCGATTGCCTTTTCTATAGTTAATTATTCAAAAAATAATTTTTTACTGTCGCAAATTTTAATTGCGCCAGGGATTGCCTTTTCTATAGTAAATTATTCAAAAAATAATTTTCCACTGTCGCAAATTTTAATTACGCCAGGGATTGCCTTTTATATAGTAAATTCTTCAAAAAATAATTTTTTACTGTCGCAAATTTTAAGTGCGCCAGGGATTGCCTTTTCTATAGTAAATTATTCAAAAAATAATTTTTTACTGTCGCAAATTTTAATTGCGCCAGGGATTGCCTTTTCTGTAGTAAATTATTCAAAAAATAATTTTCAACTGTCGCAAATTTTAATTACGCCAGGGATTGCCTTTTCTATAGTAAATTATTCAAAAAATAATTTTTTACTATCGCAAGTTTTAATTGCGCCAGGGATTACCTTTTCTACAGTAAATTATTCAAAAAATAATTTTCTACTGTCGCAAATTTTAATTACGCCAGGGATTGCCTTTTATATAGTAAATTTTTCAAAAATTAATGTTATTCTGTCGCAAATTTTAAATACGCCAGGGATTGCCTTTTCTATAGTAAATTATTCAAAAAATAATTTTCTACTGTCGCAAATTTTAATTACGCCAGGGATTGCCTTTTCTATAGTAAATTATCCAAAAAATAATTTTTTACTGTCGCAAGTTTTAATTACGCCAGGGATTGCCTTTTATATAGTAAATTTTTCAAAAAATAATTTTTTACTGTCGCAAATTTTAAATATCCCAGGGATTGCCTTTTCTATAGTAAATTATTCAAAAAATTATTTTTTACTGTCGCAAATTTTAATTGCGCCAGGGATTACCTTTTCTATAGTAAATTATTCAAAAAATAATTTTTTACTGTCGCAAATTTTAAGTGCGCCAGGGATTGCCTTTTCTATAGTAAATTATTAAAAAAATAATTTTCTACTGTCGCAAAATTTAAGTGCGACAGGGATTGCCTTTTCTATAGTAAATTATTCAAAAAATAATTTTTTACTGTCGCAAATTTTAAGTGCGCCAGGAATTGCCTTTTCTAAAGTAAATTATTCAAAAAATAATTTTTTACTGTCGCAAATTTTAAGTGCACCAGGGATTGCCTTTTCTATAGTAAATTTTGCAAAAAATAATTTTTTACTCACACAAATTTTAATTGCGCCAGGGATTGCCTTTTCTATAGTAAATTATTCAAAAAATAATTTTCTACTGTCGCAAATTTTAATTGCGCCAGGGATTGCCGTTTCTACAGTAAATTTTTCAAAAAATAATTTTCTACTGTCGCAAATTTTAATTGCGCCAGGGATTGCCTTTTCTACAGTAAATTTTTCAAAAATTAATTTTTTACTGTCGCAAATTTTAAATACGCCAGGGATTGCCTTTTCTATAGTAAATTATTCAAAAAATAATTTTTTACTGTCGCAAATTTTTAGTGCGCCAGGGATTGCCTTTTCTATAGTAAATTTTGCAAAAAATAATTTTTTACTGACACAAATTTTAATTGCGCCAGGGATTGCCTTTTCTATAGTAAATTATTCAAAAAAAAATTTTTTACTATCGCAAGTTTTAATTGCGCCAGGGATTGCCTTTTCTAGAGTAAATTATTTTTCTACTGTCGCAAATTTTAATTACGCCAGGGATTGCCTTTTATATAGTAAATTTTTCAAAAATTAATTTTATACTGTCGCAAATTTTAAATACGCCAGGGATTGCCTTTTCTATAGTAAATTATTCAAAAAATAATTTTCTACTGTCGCAAATTTTAATTACGCCAGGGATTGCCTTTTCTATAGTAAATTATCCAAAAAATAATTTTTTACTGTCGCAAGTTTTAATTACGCCAGGGATTGCCTTTTATATAGTAAATTTTTCAAAAAATAATTTTTTACTGTCGCAAATTTTAAATATCCCAGGGATTGCCTTTTCTATAGTAAATTATTCAAAAAATTATTTTTTACTGTCGCAAATTTTAATTGAGCCGGGGATTGCCTTTTCTATAGTAAATTATTCAAAAAATAATTTTTTACTGTCGCAAATTTTAATTGCGCCAGGGATTGCCTTTTCTATAGTAAATTATTCAAAAAATTATTTTTTACTGTCGCAAGTTTTAATTACGCCAGGGATTGCCTTTTATATAGTAAATTTTTCAAAAAATAATTTTTTACTGTCGCAAATTTTAAATACGCCAGGGATTGCCTTTTCTATAGTAAATTATTCAAAAAATAATTTTTTACTGTCGCAAATTTTAAGTGCGCCAGGGATTGCCTTTTCTATAGTAAATTATTCAAAAAATAATTTTATACTGTCGCAAATTTTAAATACGCCAGGGATTGCCTTTTCTATAGTAAATTATTCAAAAAATAATTTTTTACTGTCGCAAATTTTAAGTGCGCCAGGGATTGCCTTTTCTATAGTAAATTATTCAAAAAATAATTTTTTACTGTCGCAAATTTTAATTGCGCCAGGGATTGCCTTTTCTATAGTAAATTATTCAAAAAATTATTTTTTACTGTCGCAAGTTTTAATTACGCCAGGGATTGCCCTTTATATAGTAAATTTTTCAAAAAATAATTTTTTACTGTCGCAAATTTTAAATATCCCAGGGATTGCCTTTTCTTTAGTAAATTATTCAAAAAATTATTTTTTACTGTCGCAAATTTTAATTGCGCCAGGGATTGCCTTTTCTATAGTAAATTATTAAAAAAATAATTTTCTACTGTCGCAAATTTTAAGTGCGACAGGGATTGCCTTTTCTATAGTAAATTATTCAAAAAATAATTTTTTACTGTCGCAAATTTTAAGTGCGCCAGGGATTGCCTTTTCTATAGTAAATTATTCAAAAAATAATTTTATACTGTCGCAAATTTTAAATACGCCAGGGATTGCCTTTTCTATAGTAAATTATTCAAAAAATAATTTTTTACTGTCGCAAATTTTAAGTGCGCCAGGGATTGCCTTTTCTATAGTAAATTATTCAAAAAATAATTTTATACTGTCGCAAATTTTAAATACGCCAGGGATTGCCTTTTCTATAGTAAATTATTCAAAAAATAATTTTTTACTGTCGCAAATTTTAAGTGCGCCAGGGATTGCCTTTTCTATAGTAAATTATTCAAAAAATAATTTTCTACTGTCGCAAATTTAAATTACGCCAGGGATTGCCTTTTCTCTAGTAAATTATTCAAAAAATAATTTTCAACTCTCGCAAATTTTAATTGCGCCAGGGTTTGCCTTTTCTATAGTAAATTATTCAAAAAATAATTTTCAACTGTCGCAAATTTTAATTACGCCAGGGATTGCCTTTTCTATAGTAAATTATTCAAAAAATAATTTTATACTTTCGCAAATTTTAATTACGCCAGGGATTGCCTTTTCTATAGTAAATTTCTCAAAAATTAATTTTATACTGTCGCAAATTTTAAGTGCGCCAGGGATTGCCTTTTCTATAGTAAATTATTCAAAAAATAATTTTATTCTGTCGCAAATTTTAAATACGCCAGGGATTGCCTTTTCTATAGTAAATTATTCAAAAAATAATTTTCTATTGTCGCAAATTTTAAATATCCCAGGGATTGGCGTTTCTATAGTAAATTATTCAAAAAATAATTTTTTACTGTCGCAAATTTTAAATACGCCAGGGATTGCCTTTTCTATAGTAAATTATTCAAAAAATAATTTTCTACTGTCGCAAATGGTAATTACGCCAGGGATTGCCTTTTCTATAGTAAATTATTCAAAAATTAATTTTATACTGTCGCAAATTTTAATTACGCCAGGGATTGCCTTTTCTATAGTAAATTATTTAAAAAATAATTTTCTACTGTCGCAAATTTTAAATATCCCAGGGATTGCCTTTTCTATAGTAAATTATTCAAAAAATAATTTTCTACTGTCGCAAATTTTAATTACGCCAGGGATTGCCTTTTCTATAGTAAATTATTCAAAAAATAATTTTATACTGTCGCAAATTTTAATCACGCCAGGGATTGCCTTTTCTATAGTAAATTTTTCAAAATTAATTTTATACTATCGCAAATTTTAAGTGCGCCAGGGATTGCCTTTTCTATAGTAAATTTTGCAAAAAATAATTTTTTACTGTCGCAAATTTTAATTGCGCCAGGGATTGCCTTTTCTATAGTAAATTATTCAAAAAATAATTTTCTACTGTCGCAAATTTTAATTGCGCCAGGAATTGCCGTTTCTACAGTAAATTTTTCAAAAAATAATTTTCTACTGTCGCAAATTTTAATTGCGCCAGGGATTGCCTTTTCTACAGTAAATTTTTCAAAAATTAATTTTTTACTGTCGCAAATTTTAAATACGCCAGGGATTGCCTTTTCTATAGTTAATTATTCAAAAAATAATTTTTTACTGTCGCAAATTTTAATTGCGCCAGGGATTGCCTTTTCTATAGTAAATTATTCAAAAAATAATTTTCTACTGTCGCAAATTTTAATTACGCCAGGGATTGCCTTTCATATAGTAAATTCTTCAAAAAATAATTTTTTACTGTCGCAAATTTTAAGTGCGCCAGGGATTGCCTTTTCTATAGTAAATTATTCAAAAAATAATTTTTTACTGTCGCAAATTTTAATTGCGCCAGGGATTGCCTTTTCTGTAGTAAATTATTCAAAAAATAATTTTCAACTGTCGCAAATTTTAATTACGCCAGGGATTGCCTTTTCTATAGTAAATTATTCAAAAAATAATTTTTTACTATCGCAAGTTTTAATTGCGCCAGGGATTGCCTTTTCTACAGTAAATTATTCAAAAAATAATTTCCTACCGTCGCAAATTTTAATTACGCCAGGGATTGCCTTTTATATAGTAAATTTTTCAAAAATTAATGTTATTCTGTCGCAAATTTTAAATACGCCAGGGATTGCCTTTTCTATAGTAAATTATTCAAAAAATAATTTTCTACTGTCGCAAATTTTAATTACGCCAGGGATTGCCTTTTCTATAGTAAATTATCCAAAAAATAATTTTTTACTGTCGCAAGTTTTAATTACGCCAGGGATTGCCTTTTATATAGTAAATTTTTCAAAAAATAATTTTTTACTGTCGCAAATTTTAAATATCCCAGGGATTGCCTTTTCTATAGTAAATTATTCAAAAAATTATTTTTTACTGTCGCAAATTTTAATTGCGCCAGGGATTACCTTTTCTATAGTAAATTATTCAAAAAATAATTTTTTACTGTCGCAAATTTTAAGTGCGCCAGGGATTGCCTTTTCTATAGTAAATTATTAAAAAAATAATTTTCTACTGTCGCAAAATTTAAGTGCGACAGGGATTGCCTTTTCTATAGTAAATTATTCAAAAAATAATTTTTTACTGTCGCAAATTTTAAGTGCGCCAGGGATTGCCTTTTCTAAAGTAAATTATTCAAAAAATAATTTTTTACTGTCGCAAATTTTAAGTGCACCAGGGATTGCCTTTTCTATAGTAAATTTTGCAAAAAATAATTTTTTACTCACACAAATTTTAATTGCGCCAGGGATTGCCTTTTCTATAGTAAATTATTCAAAAAATAATTTTCTACTGTCGCAAATTTTAATTGCGCAGGGATTGCCGTTTCTACAGTAAATTTTTCAAAAAATAATTTTCTACTGTCGCAAATTTTAATTGCGCCAGGGATTGCCTTTTCTACAGTAAATTTTTCAAAAATTAATTTTTTACTGTCGCAAATTTTAAATACGCCAGGGATTGCCTTTTCTATAGTAAATTATTCAAAAAATAATTTTTTACTGTCGCAAATTTTTAGTGCGCCAGGGATTGCCTTTTCTATAGTAAATTATTCAAAAAATAATTTTTTACTGTCGCAAATTTTAATTGCGCCAGGGATTGCCTTTTCTATAGTAAATTATTCAAAAAATAATTTTCTACTGTCGCAAATTTTAATTACGCCAGGGATTGCCTTTTCTATAGTAAATTATTCAAAAAATAATTTTTTACTGTCGCAAATTTTAAGTGCGCCAGGGATTGCCTTTTCTAGAGTAAATTATTCAAAAAATTATTTTCTACTGTCGCAAATTTTAATTACGCCAGGGATTGCCTTTTCTATAGTAAATTTTGCAAAAAATAATTTTTTACTGACACAAATTTTAATTGCGCCAGGGATTGCCTTTTCTATAGTAAATTATTCAAAAAAAAATTTTTTACTATCGCAAGTTTTAATTGCGCCAGGGATTGCCTTTTCTAGAGTAAATTATTTTTCTACTGTCGCAAATTTTAATTACGCCAGGTATTGCCTTTTATATAGTAAATTTTTCAAAAATTAATTTTATACTGTCGCAAATTTTAAATACGCCAGGGATTGCCTTTTCTATAGTAAATTATTCAAAAAATAATTTTCTACTGTCGCAAATTTTAATTACGCCAGGGATTGCCTTTTCTATAGTAAATTATTCAAAAAATAATTTTTTACTGTCGCAAGTTTTAATAACGCCAGGGATTGCCTTTTCTATAGTAAATTTTTCAAAAAATAATTTTTTACTGTCGCAAATTTTAAATATCCCAGGGATTGCCTTTTCTATAGTAAATTATTCAAAAAATAATTTTTTACTGTCGCAAATTTTAAGTGCGCCAGTGATTGCCTTTTCTATAGTAAACTTTTCAAAAAATAATTTTCTACTGTCGCAAATTTTAAATACGCCAGGGATTGCCTTTTCTATAGTAAATTATTCAAAAAATAATTTTCTACTGTCGCAAATTTTAATTACGCCAGGGATTGCCTTTTCTATAGTAAATTATTCAAAAAATAATTTTTTACTCTCGCAAATTTTAAGTGCGCCAGGGATTGCCGTTTCTATAGTAAATTTTGCAAAAAATAATTTTTTACTGTCGCAAATTTTAAATACCCCAGGGATTGCCTTTTCTGTAGTAAATTATTCAAAAAATAATTTTTTACTGTCGCAAATTTTAAGTGCGCCAGGGATTGCCTTTTCTATAGTAAATTATTCAAAAAATAATTTTTTACTGTCGCAAATTTTAATTGCGCCGGGGATTGCCTTTTCTATAGTAAATTATTCAAAAAATAATTTTCTACTGTCGCAAATTTTAATTACGCCAGGGATTGCCTTTTCTATAGTAAATTATTCAAAAATTAATTTTATACTGTCGCAAATTTTAAGTGCGCCAGGGATTGCCTTTTCTATAGTAAATTATTCAAAAAATGATTTTATACTGTCGCAAATTTTAAATACGCCAGGGATTGCCTTTTCTATAGTAAATTATTCAAAAAATAATTTTTTATTGTCGCAAATTTTAAATATCCCAGGGATTGCCTTTTCTATAGTAAATTATTCAAAAAATAATTTTTTACTGTCGCAAATTTTAAATACGCCAGGGATTGACTTTTCTATAGTAAATTATTCAAAAAATAATTTTCTACTGTCGCAAATTTTAATTACGACAGGGATTGCCTTTTCTATAGTAAATTATTCAAAAATTAATTTTATACTCTCGCAAATTTTAATTACGCCAGGGATTGCCTTTTCTATAGTAAATTATTCAAAAAATAATTTTCTACTGTCGCAAATTTTAAATATCCCAGGGATTGCCTTTTCTATAGTAAATTATTCAAAAAATAATTTTCTACTGTCGCAAATTTTAAATATCCCAGGGATTGCATTTTCTATAGTAAATTATTCAAAAAATAATTTTATACTGTCGCAAATTTTAAATACGCCAGGGATTGCCTTTTCTATAGTAAATTATTCAAAAAATAATTTTTTACTGTCGCAAATTTTAAGTGCGCCAGGGATTGCCTTTTCTATAGTAAATTATTCAAAAAATAATTTTTTACTGTCGCAAATTTTAAATACGCCAGGGATTGCCTTTTCTATAGTAAATTATTCAAAAAATAATTTTCTACTGTCGCAAATTTTAATTGCGCCAGGGATTGCCTTTTCTATAGTAAATTATTCAAAAAATAATTTTCTACTGTCGCAAATTTTAAGTGCGCCAGGGATTGCCTTTTCTATAGTAAATTATTCAAAAAATAATTTTATACTGTCGCAAATTTTAATTATGCCAGGGATTGCCTTTTCTATAGTAAATTATTCAAAAAATAATTTTATACTGTCGCAAATTTTAATTGCGCCAGGGATTGCCTTTTCTATAGTAAATTATTCAAAAAGTAATTTTCTACTGTCGCAAATTTTAATTACGCCAGGGATTGCCTTTTCTATAGTAAATTATTCAAAAAATAATTTTTTACTGTCGCAAATTTTAATTGCGCCAGGGATTGCCTTTTCTATAGTAAATTATTCAAAAAATAATTTTATACTGTCGCAAATTTTAATTGCGCCAGGGATTGCCTTTTCTACAGTAAATTATTCAAAAAATAATTTTTTACTTTCGAAAATTTTAATTGCGCCAGGGATTGCCTTTTCTATAGTAAATTATTCAAAAAATAATTTTTTACTATCGCAAGTTTTAATTTGCGCCAGGGATTGCCTTTTCTATAGTAAATTATTCAAAAAATAATTTTATACTGTCGCAAATTTTAAATACGCCAGGGATTGCCTTTTCTATAGTAAATTATTCAAAAAATTATTTTCAACTGTCGCAAATTTTAACTACGCCAGGGATTGCCTTTTCTACACTAAATTATTCAAAAAATAATTTTCTACTGTCGCAAATTTTAAATACGCCAGGGATTGCCTTTTATATAGTAAATTATTCACAAAATAATTTTATACTGTCGCTAATTTTAATTGCGCCAGGGATTGCCTTTTCTATAGTAAATTATTCAAAAAATAATTTTATACTGTCGCAAATTTTAATTGCGCCAGGGATTGCCTTTTCTATAGTAAACTATTCAAAAAATAATTTTCTACTGTCGCAAATTTTAAGTGCGCCAGGGATTGCCTTTTCTATAGTAAATTATTCAAAAAATAATTTTATACTGTCGCAAATTTTAATTATGCCAGGGATTGCCTTTTCTATAGTAAATTATTCAAAAAATAATTTTATACTGTCGCAAATTTTAATTGCGCCAGGGATTGCCTTTTCTATAGTAAATTATTCAAAAAGTAATTTTCTACTGTCGCAAATTTTAATTACGCCAGGGATTGCCTTTTCTATAGTAAATTATTCAAAAAATAATTTTTTACTGTCGCAAATTTTAATTGCGCCAGGGATTGCCTTTTCTATAGTAAATTATTCAAAAAATAATTTTCTACTGTCGCAAATTTTAAGTGCGCCAGGGATTGCCTTTTCTATAGTAAATTATTCAAAAAATAATTTTATACTGTCGCAAATTTTAATTATGCCAGGGATTGCCTTTTCTATAGTAAATTATTCAAAAAATAATTTTATACTGTCGCAAATTTTAATTGCGCCAGGGATTGCCTTTTCTATAGTAAATTATTCAAAAAATTATTTTCTACTGTCGCAAATTTTAATTACGCCAGGGATTGCCTTTTCTATAGTAAATTATTCAAAAAATAATTTTTTACTGTCGCAAATTTTAATTGCCCCAGGGATTGCCTTTTCTATAGTAAATTATTCAAAAAATAATTTTTACTGTCGCAAATTTTAATTGCGCCAGGGATTGCCTTTTCTATAGTAAATTATTCAAAAAATAATTTTATACTGTCGCAAATTTTAATTGCGCCAGGGATTGCCTTTTCTATAGTAAACTATTCAAAAAATAATTTTCTACTGTCGCAAATTTTAAGTGCGCCAGGGATTGCCTTTTCTATAGTAAATTATTCAAAAAATAATTTTATACTGTCGCAAATTTTAATTATGCCAGGGATTGCCTTTTCTATAGTAAATTATTCAAAAAATAATTTTATACTGTCGCAAATTTTAATTGCGCCAGGGATTGCCTTTTCTATAGTAAATTATTTAAAAAGTAATTTTCTACTGTCGCAAATTTTAATTACGCCAGGGATTGCCTTTTCTATAGTAAATTATTCAAAAAATATTTTTTCTGTCGCAAATTTTAATTGCGCCAGGGATTGCCTTTTCTATAGTAAATTATTCAAAAAATAATTTTATACTGTCGCAAATTTTAATTGCGCCAGGAATTGCCTTTTCTACAGTAAATTTTCAAAAAATTATTTTTTACTTTCGAAAATTTTAATTGCGCCAGGGATTGCCTTTTCTATAGTAAATTATTCAAAAAATAATTTTCAACTGTCGCAAATTTTAATTGCGCCAGGGATTGCCTTTTCTACAGTAAATTATTCAAAAAATAATTTTTTACTATCGCAAGTTTTAATTGCGCCAGGGATTGCCTTTTCTATCGTAAATTATTCAAAAAATAATTTTATACTGTCGCAAATATTAAATACGCCAGGGATTGCCTTTTCTATAGTAAATTATTCAAAAAATAATTCTTTACTGTCGCAAATTTTAATTACGCCAGGGATTGCCTTTTCTATAGTAAATTATTCAAAAAATAATTTTCTACTGTCGCAAATTTTAAATACGCCAGGGATTGCCTTTTATATAGTAAATTATTCAAAAAATAATTTTATACTGTCGCAAATTTTAATTGCGCCAGGGATTGCCTTTTCTGTAGTAAATTATTCAAAAAATAATTTTATACTGTCGCAAATTTTAATTGCGCCAGGGATTGCCTTTTCTATAGTAAATTATTCAAAAAATAATTTTCTACTGTCGCAAATTTTAAGTGCGCCAGGGATTGCCTTTTCTATAGTAAATTATTCAAAAAATAATTTTTTACTCTCGCAAATTTTAATTACGCCAGGGATTGCCTTTTCTATAGTAAATTTTTCAAAAAATAATTTTATACTGTCGCAAATTTTAAGTGCGCCAGGGATTGCCTTTTATATAGTAAATTTTTCAAAAATTAATTTTATACTGTCGCAAATTTTAATTACGCCAGGCATTGCCTATTCTATAGTAAATTATTCAAAAAATAATTTTATACTGTCGCAAATTTTAATTGCGCCAGGGATTGTCTTTTCTATAGTAAATTATTCAATAAATAATTTTCTACTGTCGCAAATTTTAAGTGCGCCAGGGATTGCCTTTTCTATAGTAAATTATTCAAAAAATAATTTTATACTGTCGCAAATTTTAATTATGCCAGGGATTGCCTTTTCTATAGTAAATTATTCAAAAAATAATTTTATACTGTCGCAAATTTTAATTGCGCCGGGGATTGCCTTTTCTATAGTAAATTATACAAAAAGTAATTTTCTACTGTCGCAAATTTTAATTACGCCAGGGATTGCCTTTTCTAAAGTAAATTATTCAAAAAATAATTTTTTACTGTCGCAAATTTTAATTGCGCCAGGGATTGCCTTTTCTATAGTAAATTATTCAAAAAATAATTTTCTACTGTCGCAAATTTTAAGTGCGCCAGGGATTGCCTTTTCTATAGTAAATTATTCAAAAAATAATTTTATACTGTCGCAAATTTTAATTATGCCAGGGATTGCCTTTTCTATAGTAAATTATTCAAAAAATAATTTTCTACTGTCGCAAATTTTAATTACGCCAGGGATTGCCTTTTGTATAGTAAATTATTCAAAAAATAATTTTCTACTGTCGCAAATTTTAAATACGCCAGGGATTGCCTTTTCTATAGTAAATTATTCAAAAAATAATTTTATACTGTCGCAAATTTTAATTACGCCAGGGATTGCCTTTTCTATAGTAAATTATTCAAAAAATAATTTTTTACTATCGCAAATTTTAATTGCGCCAGGGATTGCCTTTTCTATAGTAAATTATTCAAAAAATAATTTTCTACTGTCGCAAATTTTAATTACGCCAGGGATTGCCTTTTCTATAGTAAATTATTCAAAAAATAATTTTCTACTGTCGCAAATTTTAAATACGCCAGGGATTGCCTATTATATAGTAAATTATTCAAAAAATAATTTTATACTGTCGCAAATTTTAATTGCGCCAGGGATTGCCTTTTCTATAGTAAATTATTCAAAAAATAATTTTCTACTGTCGCAAATTTTAAGTCCGCCAGCGATTGCCTTTTCTATAGTAAATAATTCAAAAAATAATTTTCTACTGTCGCAAATTTTAAGTGCGCCAGGGATTGCCTTTTCTATAGTAAATTATTCAAAAAATTATTGTTTACTATCGCAAGTTTTAATTGCGCCAGGGATTGCCTTTTCTACAGTAAATTATTCAAAAAATAATTTTCTACTGTCGCAAATTTTAATTACGCCAGGGATTGCCTTTTCTATAGTAAATTATTCAAAAAATAATTTTTTTCTATCGCAAGTTTTAATTGCGCCAGGGATTGCCTTTTCTATAGTAAATTATTCAAAAAATAATTTTCTACTGTCGCAAATTTTAATTACGCCAGGGATTGCCTTTTCTATAGTAAATTATTCAAAAAATATTTTTTTTCTGTCTCAAATTTTAAATACACCAGGGATTGCCATTTATATAGTAAATTATTCAAAAAATAATTTTATACTGTCGCAAATTTTAATTGCGCCAGGGATTGCCTTTTCTTTAGTAAATTATTCAAAAAATAATTTTCTACTGTCGCAAATTTCAATTGCGCCAGGGATTGCCTTTTATATAGTAAATTATTCAAAAAATAATTTTATACTGTCGCAAATTTTAATTGCGCCAGGGATTGCCTTTTCTATAGTAAATTATTCAAAAAATAATTTTATACTGTCGCAAATTTTAAATACGCCAGGGATTGCCTTTTCTATAGTAAATTATTCAAAAAATAATTTTCAACTGTCGCAAATTTTAATTACGCGAGGGATTGCCTTTTCTATAGTAAATTATTCAAAAAATAATTTTATACTGTCGCAAATTTTAATTGCGCCAGGGATTGCCTTTTCTACAGTAAATTATTCAAAAAATAATTTTCCACTGTCGCAAATTTTAAGTGCGCCAGGGATTGCCTTTTCTATAGTAAATTATTCAAAAAATAATTTTCAACTGTCCCAAATTTTAATTACGCCAGGGATTGCCTTTTCTATAGTAAATTTCTCACAAAATAATTTTCAACTGTCGCAAATTTTAATTACGCTATGGATTGCCTTTTCTATAGTAAATTATTCAAAAAATAATTTTTTACTGTCGCAAATTTTAATTGCGCCAGGGATTGCCTTTTCTGTAGTAAATTTTTCAAAAAATAATTTTCTACTGTCGCAAATTTTAAGTGCGCCAGGGATTGCCTTTTCTATAGTAAATTATTCAAAAAATAATTTTCAACTGTCCCAAATTTTAATTACGCCAGGGATTGCCTTTTCTATAGTAAATTTCTCACAAAAGAATTTTCAACTGTCGCAAATTTTAATTACGCTAGGGATTGCCTTTTCTATAGTAAATTATTCAAAAAATAATTTTTTACTGTCGCAAATTTTAATTGCGCCAGGGATTGCCTTTTCTATAGTAAATTATTCAAAAAATAATTTTATACTGTCGCAAATTTTAATTGCGCCAGGGATTGCCTTTTCTACAGTAAATTATTCAAAAAATAATTGTTTACTATCGCAAATTTTAATTGCGCCAGGGATTGCCTTTTCTATAGTAAATTTCTCACAAAATAATTTTCAACTGTCGCAAATTTTAATTGCGCCAGGGATTGCCTTTTCTACAGTAAATTATTCAAAAAATAATTTTTTACTATCGCAAGTTTTAATTGCGCCAGGGATTGCCTTTTCTATAGTAAATTATTCAAAAAATAATTTTATACTGTCGCAAATATTAAATACGCCAGGGATTGCCTTTTCTATAGTAAATTATTCAAAAAATAATTCTTTACTGTCGCAAATTTTAATTACGCCAGGGATTGCCTTTTCTATAGTAAATTATTCAAAAAATAATTTTCTACTGTCGCAAATTTTAAATACGCCAGGGATTGCCTTTTATATAGTAAATTATTAAAAATAATTTTATACTGTCGCAAATTTTAATTGCGCCAGGGATTGCCTTTTCTGTAGTAAATTATTCAAAAAATAATTTTATACTGTCGCAAATTTTAATTGCGCCAGGGATTGCCTTTTCTATAGTAAATTATTCAAAAAATAATTTTCTACTGTCGCAAATTTTAAGTGCGCCAGGGATTGCCTTTTCTATAGTAAAATATTCAAAAAATAATTTTTTACTCTCGCAAATTTTAATTACGCCAGGGATTGCCTTTTCTATAGTAAATTATTCAAAAAATAATTTTATACTGTCGCAAATTTTAAGTGCGCCAGGGATTACCTTTTATATAGTAAATTTTTCAAAAATTAATTTTATACTGTCGCAAATTTTAATTACGCCAGGGATTGCCTTTTCTATAGTAAATTATTCAAAAAATAATTTTATACTGTCGCAAATTTTAATTGCGCCAGGGATTGCCTTTTCTATAGTAAATTATTCAAAAAATAATTTTCTACTGTCGCAAATTTTAAGTGCGCCAGGGATTGCCTTTTCTATAGTAAATTATTCAAAAAATAATTTTATACTGTCGCAAATTTTAATTATGCCAGGGATTGCCTTTTCTATAGTAAATTATTCAAAAAATAATTTTATACTGTCGCAAATTTTAATTGCGCCAGGGATTGCCTTTTCTATAGTAAATTATTCAAAAAGTAATTTTCTACTGTCGCAAATTTTAATTACGCCAGGGATTGCCTTTTCTATAGTAAATTATTCAAAAAATAATTTTTTACTGTCGCAAATTTTAATTGCGCCAGGGATTGCCTTTTCTATAGTAAATTATTCAAAAAATAATTTTCTACTGTCGCAAATTTTAAGTGCGCCAGGGATTGCCTTTTCTATAGTAAATTATTCAAAAAATAATTTTATACTGTCGCAAATTTTAATTATGCCAGGGATTGCCTTTTCTATAGTAAATTATTCAAAAAATAATTTTCTACTGTCGCAAATTTTAATTACGCCAGGGATTGCCTTTTGTATAGTAAATTATTCAAAAAATAATTTTCTGCTGTCGCAAATTTTAAATACGCCAGGGATTGCCTTTTCTATAGTAAATTATTCAAAAAATAATTTTATACTGTCGCAAATTTTAATTACGCCAGGGATTGCCTTTTCTATAGTAAATTATTCAAAAAATAATTTTTTACTATCGCAAATTTTAATTGCGCCAGGGATTGCCTTTTCTATAGTAAATTATTCAAAAAATAATTTTCTACTGTCGCAAATTTTAATTACGCCAGGGATTGCCTTTTCTATAGTAAATTATTCAAAAAATAATTTTCTACTGTCGCAAATTTTAAATACGCCAGGGATTGCCTATTATATAGTAAATTATTCAAAAAATAATTTTATACTGTCGCAAATTTTAATTGCGCCAGGGATTGCCTTTTCTATAGTAAATTATTCAAAAAATAATTTTCTACTGTCGCAAATTTTAAGTGCGCCAGCGATTGCCTTTTCTATAGTAAATAATTCAAAAAATAATTTTCTACTGTCGCAAATTTTAAGTGCGCCAGGGATTGCCTTTTCTATAGTAAATTATTCAAAAAATTATTGTTTACTATCGCAAGTTTTAATTGCGCCAGGGATTGCCTTTTCTACAGTAAATTATTCAAAAAATAATTTTCTACTGTCGCAAATTTTAATTACGCCAGGGATTGCCTTTTCTATAGTAAATTATTCAAAAAATAATTTTTTTCTATCGCAGGTTTTAATTGCGCCAGGGATTGCCTTTTCTATAGTAAATTATTCAAAAAATAATTTTCTACTGTCGCAAATTTTAATTACGCCAGGGATTGCCTTTTCTATAGTACATTATTCAAAAAATAATTTTCTACTGTCGCAAATTTTAAATACACCAGGGATTGCCATTTATATAGTAAATTATTCAAAAAATAATTTTATACTGTCGCAAATTTTAATTGCGCCAGGGATTGCCTTTTCTATAGTAAATTATTCAAAAAATAATTTTCTACTGTCGCAAATTTCAATTGCGCCAGGGATTGCCTTTTCTATAGTAAATTATTCAAAAAATAATTTTATACTGTCGCAAATTTTAATTGCGCCAGGGATTGCCTTTTCTATAGTAAATTATTCAAAAAATAATTTTATACTGTCGCAAATTTCAAATACGCCAGGGATTGCCTTTTCTATAGTAAATTATTCAAAAAATAATTTTCAACTGTCGCAAATTTTAATTACGCGAGGGATTGCCTTTTCTATAGTAAATTATTCAAAAAATAATTTTATACTGTCGCAAATTTTAATTGCGCCAGGGATTGCCTTTTCTACAGTAAATTATTCAAAAAATAATTTTCTACTGTCGCAAATTTTAAGTGCGCCAGGGATTGCCTTTTCTATAGTAAATTATTCAAAAAATAATTTTCAACTGTCCCAAATTTTAATTACGCCAGGGATTGCCTTTTCTATAGTAAATTTCTCACAAAATAATTTTCAACTGTCGCAAATTTTAATTACGCTATGGATTGCCTTTTCTATAGTAAATTATTCAAAAAATAATTTTTTACTGTCGCAAATTTTAATTGCGCCAGGGATTGCCTTTTCTGTAGTAAATTTTTCAAAAAATAATTTTCTACTGTCGCAAATTTTAAGTGCGCCAGGGATTGCCTTTTCTATAGTAAATTATTCAAAAAATAATTTTCAACTGTCCCAAATTTTAATTACGCCAGGGATTGCCTTTTCTATAGTAAATTTCTCACAAAATAATTTTCAACTGTCGCAAATTTTAATTACGCTAGGGATTGCCTTTTCTATAGTAAATTATTCAAAAAATAATTTTTTACTGTCGCAAATTTTAATTGCGCCAGGGATTGCCTTTTCTATAGTAAATTATTCAAAAAATAATTTTATACTGTCGCAAATTTTAATTGCGCCAGGGATTGCCTTTTCTACAGTAAATTATTCAAAAAATAATTGTTTACTATCGCAAATTTTAATTGCGCCAGGGATTGCCTTTTCTATAGTAAATTTCTCACAAAATAATTTTCAACTGTCGCAAATTTTAAGTGCGCCAGCGATTGCCTTTTCTATAGTAAATAATTCAAAAAATAATTTTCTACTGTCGCAAATTTTAATTACGCCAGGGATTGCCTTTTCTATAGTAAATTATTCAAAAAATAATTTTCTACTGTCGCAAATTTTAAGTGCGCCAGGGATTGCCTTTTCTATAGTAAATTATTCAAAAAATAATTTTCTACTGTCGCAAATTTTAAGTGCGCCAGGGATTGCCTTTTCTATAGTAAATTATTCAAAAAATAATTTTTTACTGTCGCAAATTTTAAGTGCGCCAGGGATTGCCTTTTCTATAGTAAATTATTCAAAAAATAATTTTCTACTGTCGCAAATTTTAAGTGCGCCAGGGATTGCCTTTTCTATAGTAAATTATTCAAAAAATAATTTTCATCTGTCGCAAATTTTAATTACGCCAGGGATTGCCTTTTCTATAGTAAATTATTCAAAAAATAATTTTCAACTGTCGCAAATTTTAATTACGCCAGGGATTGCCTTTTCTAGAGTAAATTTTTCAAAAAATAATTTTATACTGTCGCAAATTTTAAATACGAAAGGGATTGCCTTTTCTATAGTAAATTATTCAAAAAATAATTTTATACTGTCGCAAATTTTAATTGCGCCAGGGATTGCCTTTTCTATAGTAAATTATTCAAAAAATAATTTTTTACTGTCGCAAATTTTAATTACGCCATGGATTGCCTTTTCTATAGTAAATTATTCAAAAAATAATTTTCAACTGTCGCAAATTTTAATTGCGCCAGGGATTGCCTTTTATATAGTAAATTATTCAAAAAATAATTCTTTACTGCCGCAAATTTTAATTGCGCCAGGGATTGCCTTTTCTATAGTAAATTATTCAAAAAATAATTTTCAACTGTCGCAAATTTCAATTGCGCCAGGGATTGCCTTTTATATAGTAAATTATTCAAAAAATAATTTTATACTGTCGCAAATTTTAATTGCGCCAGGGATTGCCTTTTCTATAGTAAATTATTCAAAAAATAATTTTCAACTGTCGCAAATTGTAATTGCGCCAGGGATTGCCTTTTCTATAGTAAATTATTCAAAAAATAATTTTCTACTGTCGCAAATTTTAATTGCGCCAGGGATTGCCTTTTCTGTAGTAAATTTTTCAAAAAATAATTTTCTACTGTCGCAAATTTTAAGTGCGCCAGGGATTGCCTTTTCTATAGTAAATTATTCAAAAAATAATTTTCAACTGTCCCAAATTTTAATTACGCCAGGGATTGCCTTTTCTATAGTAAATTTCTCACAAAATAATTTTCAACTGTCGCAAATTTTAATTACGCTAGGGATTGCCTTTTCTATAGTAAATTATTCAAAAAATAATTTTTTACTGTCGCAAATTTTAATTGCGCCAGGGATTGCATTTTCTATAGTAAATTATTCAAAAAATAATTTTATACTGTCGCAAATTTTAATTGCGCCAGGGATTGCCTTTTCTACAGTAAATTATTCAAAAAATAATTGTTTACTATCGCAAATTTTAATTGCGCCAGGGATTGCCTTTTCTATAGTAAATTTCTCACAAAATAATTTTCAACTGTCGCAAATTTTAATTACGCCAGGGATTACCTTTTCTATAGTAAATTTCTCACAAAATAATTTTCAACTGTCGCAAATGTTAATTACGCCAGGGATTGCCTTTCTATAGTAAATTATTCAAAAAATAATTTTCAACTGTCGCAAATTTTAATTGCGCCAGGGATTGCCTTTTCTATAGTAAATTATTCAAAAAATAATTTTCAACTGTCGCAAATTTTAATTACGCCAGGGATTGCCTTTTCTATAGTAAATTATTCAAAAAATAATTTTCTACTGTCGCAAATTTTAAGTGCGCCAGGGATTGCCTTTTCTATAGTAAATTATTCAAAAAATAATTTTCTACTGTCGCAAATTTTAAGTGCGACAGGGATTGCCTTTTCTATAGTAAATTATTCAAAAAATAATTTTCTACTGTCGCAAATTTTAAGTGCGCCAGGGATTGCCTTTTCTATAGTAAATTATTCAAAAAATAATTTTCTACTGTCGCAAATTTTAAGTGCGCCAGGGATTGCCTTTTCTATAGTAAATTATTCAAAAAATAATTTTCATCTGTCGCAAATTTTAATTACGCCAGGGATTGCCTTTTCTATAGTAAATTATTCAAAAAATAATTTTCAACTGTCGCAAATTTTAATTACGCCAGGGATTGCCTTTTCTATAGTAAATTTTTCAAAAAATAATTTTATACTGTCGCAAATTTTAAATACGAAAGGGATTGCCGTTTCTATAGTAAATTATTCAAAAAATAATTTTATACTGTCGCAAATTTTAATTGCGCCAGGGATTGCCTTTTCTATAGTAAATTATTCAAAAAATAATTTTTTACTGTCGCAAATTTTAATTACGCCAGGGATTGCCTTTTCTATAGTAAATTATTCAAAAAATAATTTTCAACTGTAGCAAATTTTAATTGCGCCAGGGATTGCCTTTTATATAGTAAATTATTCAAAAAATAATTTTTTACTGTCGCAAATTTTAATTGCGCCAGGGATTGCCTTTTCTATAGTAAATTATTCAAAAAATAATTTTCAACTGTCGCAAATTTCAATTGCGCCAGGGATTGCCTTTTATATAGTAAATTATTCAAAAAATAATTTTATACTGTCGCAAATTTTAATTGCGCCAGGGATTGCCTTTTCTATAGTAAATTATTCAAAAAATAATTTTCAACTGTCGCAAATTGTAATTGCGCCAGGGATTGCCTTTTCTATAGTAAATTATTCAAAAAATAATTTTCTACTGTCGCAAATTTTAATTGCGCCAGGGATTGCCTTTTCTGTAGTAAATTTTTCAAAAAATAATTTTCTACTGTCGCAAATTTTAAGTGCGCCAGGTATTGCCTTTTCTATAGTAAATTATTCAAAAAATAATTTTCAACTGTCCCAAATTTTAATTACGCCAGGGATTGCCTTTTCTATAGTAAATTTCTCACAAAATAATTTTCAACTGTCGCAAATTTTAATTACGCTAGGGATTGCCTTTTCTATAGTAAATTATTCAAAAAATAATTTTTTACTGTCGCAAATTTTAATAGCGCCAGGGATTGCCTTTTCTATAGTAAATTATTCAAAAAATAATTTTATACTGTCGCAAATTTTAATTGCGCCAGGGATTGCCTTTTCTACAGTAAATTATTCAAAAAATAATTGTTTACTATCGCAAATTTTAATTTCGCCAGGGATTGCCTTTTCTATAGTAAATTTCTCACAAAATAATTTTCAACTGTCGCAAATTTTAATTACGCCAGGGATTGCCTTTTCTATAGTAAATTTCTCACAAAATAATTTTCAACTGTCGCAAATGTTAATTACGCCAGGGGTTGCCTTTCTATAGTAAATTATTCAAAAAATAATTTTCAACTGTCGCAAATTTTAATTGCGCCAGGGATTGCCTTTTCTATAGTAAATTATTCAAAAAATAATTTTCAACTGTCGCAAATTTTAATTACGCCAGGGATTGCCTTTTCTATAGTAAATTATTCAAAAAATAATTTTTTACTGTCGCAGATTTTAATTACGCCAGGGATTGCCTTTCTATAGTAAATTATTCAAAAAATAATTTTCAACTGTCGCAAATTTTAATTGCGCCAGGTATTGCCCTTTAAATAGTAAATTATTCAAAAAATAATTTTTTACTGTCGCAAATTTTAATTGCGCCAGGGATTGCCTTTCTATAGTAAATTATTCAAAAAATAATTTTCAACTGTCGCAAATTTTAATTGCGCCAGGGATTGCCTTTTATATAGTAAATTATTCAAAAAATAATTTTATACTGTCGCAAATTTTAAGTGCGCCAGGGATTGCCTTTTCTATAGTAAATTTTGCAAAAAATAATTTTCTACTGTCGCAAATTTTAATTAGGCCAGGGATTGCCTTTTCTATAGTAAATTATTCAAAAAATAATTTTTTACTATCGCAAGTTTTAATTGCGCCAGGGATTGCCTTTTCTACAGTAAATTATTCAAAAAATAATTTTCTACTGTCGCAAATTTTAATTACGCCAGGGATTGCCTTTTCTATAGTAAATTATTCAAAAAATAATTTTTTACTATCGCAAGTTTTAATTGCGCCAGGGATTGCCTTTTCTATAGTAAATTATTCAAAAAATAATTTTCTACTGTCGCAAATTTTAATTACGCCAGGGATTGCCTTTTCTATAGTAAATTATTCAAAAAATAATTTTCTACTGTCGCAAATTTTAAATACACCAGGGATTGCCATTTATATAGTAAATTATTCAAAAAATAATTTTATACTGTCGCAAATTTTAATTGCGCCAGGGATTGCCTTTTCTATAGTAAATTATTCAAAAAATAATTTTCTACTGTCGCAAATTTTAAGTGCGCCAGGGATTGCCTTTTCTATAGTAAATTATTCAAAAAATAATTTTATACTGTCGCAAATTTTAATTACGCCAGGGATTGCCTTTTCTATAGTAAATTATTCAAAAAATAATTTTATACTGTCGCAAATTTTAAATATCCCAGGGATTGCCTTTTCTATAGTAAATTATTCAAAAAATAATTTTTTACTGTCGCAAATTTTAAGTGCGCCAGGGATTGCCTTTTCTATAGTAAATTATTCAAAAAATAATTTTTTACTGTCGCAAATTTTAATTATGCCAGGGATAGCCTTTTCTATAGTAAATTATTCAAAAAATAATTTTCTACTGTCGCAAATTTTAATTGCGCCAAGGATTGCCTTTTATATAGTAAATTATTCAAAAAATAATTTTTTACTGTCGCAAATTTTAATTGCGCCAGGGATTGCCTTTTCTATAGTAAATTATTCAAAAAATAATTTTCTACTGTCGCAAATTTTAATTGCGCCAGGGATTGCCTTTTATATAGTAAATTATTCAAAAAATAATTTTTTACTGTCGCAAATTTTAATTGCGCCAGGGATTGCCTTTTCTATAGTAAATTATTCAAAAAATAATTTTCTACTGTCGCAAATTTTAATTACGCCAGGGATTGCCTTTTCTATAGTAAATTATTCAAAAAATAATTTTATACTATCGCAAATTTTAATTACGCCATGGATTGCCTTTTATATAGTAAATTTCTCACAAATTAATTTCTTACTGTCGCAAATTTTAAATACGCCAGGGATTGCCTTTTCTATAGTAAATTATTCAAAAAATAATTTTCAACTGTCGCAAATTTTAATTACGCCAGGGATTGCCTTTTGCATAGTAAATTATTCAAAAAATAATTTTCAACTGTCGCAAATTTTAATTACGCCAGGGATTGCCTTTTCTATAGTAAATTATTCAAAAAATAATTTTTTACTGTCGCAAATTTTAATTACGCCAGGGATTGCCTTTTCTATAGTAAATTATTCAAAAAATAATTTTCAACTGTCGCAAATTTTAATTGCGCCAGGGATTGCCTTTTATATAGTAAATTATTCAAAAAATAATTTTTTACTGTCGCAAATTTTAATTGCGCCAGGGATTGCCTTTTCTATAGTAAATTATTCAAAAAATAATTTTCAACTGTCGCAAATTTTAATTGCGGCAGGGATTGCCTTTTATATAGTAAATTATTCAAAAAATAATTTTATACTGTCGCAAATTTTAATTGCGCCAGGGATTGCCTTTTCTATAGTAAATTATTCAAAAAATAATTTTCAACTGTCGCAAATTGTAATTGCGCCAGGGATTGCCTTTTCTATAGTAAATTATTCAAAAAATAATTTTCTACTGTCGCAAATTTTAATTGCGCCAGGGATTGCCTTTTCTATAGTAAATTTTTCAAAAAATAATTTTCAACTGTCGCAAATTTTAATTACGCCAGGGATTGCCTTTTATATAGTAAATTATTCAAAAAATAATTTTTTGCTGTCGCAAATTTTAATTGCGCCAGGGATTACATTTTCTATAGTAAATTATTCAAAAAATAATTTTATACTGTCGCAAATTTTAATTGCGCCAGGGATTGTCTTTTCTTCAGTAAATTATTCAAAAAATAATTTTTTACTATCGCAAGTTTTAATTGCGCCAGGGATTGCCTTTTCTATAGTAAATTATTCAAAAAATAATTTTCAACTGTCGCAAATTTTAACTACGCCAGGGATTGCTTTTCTATAGTAAATTTTTCAAAAAATAATTTTATACTGTCGCAAATTTTAAATACGCCAGGGATTGCCTTTTCTATAGTAAATTATTCAAAAAATAACTTTATACTGTCGCAAATTTTAATTGCGCCAGGGATTGCCTTTTCTATAGTAAATTATTCAAAAAAAAATTTTTTCCTGTCGCAAATTTTAATTACGCCAGGGATTGCCTTTTCTATAGTAAATTATTCAAAAAATAATTTTCAACTGTCGCAAATTTTAATTGCAACAGGGATTGCCTTTTATATAGTAAATTATTCAAAAAATAATTTTTTACTGTCGCAAATTTTAATTGCGCCAGGGATTGCCTTTTCTATAGTAAATTATTCAAAAAATAATTTGCAACTGTCGCAAATTTTAATTGCGCCAGGGATTGCCTTTTATATAGTAAATTATTCAAAAAATAATTTTATACTGTCGCAAATTTTAATTGCGTCAGGGATTGCCTTTTCTACAGTAAATTATTCAAAAAATAATTTTTTACTATCGCAAGTTTTAATTGCGCCAGGGATTGCCTTTTCTATAGTAAATTATTCAAAAAATAATTTTATACTGTCGCAAATTTTAAATATCCCAGGGATTGCCTTTTCTATAGTAAATTATTCAAAAAATAATTTTTTACTGTCGCAAATTTTAAGTGCGCCAGGGATTGCCTTTTCTATAGTAAATTATTCAAAAAATAATTTTCTACTCTCGCAAATTTTAAGTGCGCCAGGGATTGCCTTTTCTATTGTAAATTATTCAAAAAATAATTTTCAACTGTCGCAAATTTTAATTACGCCAGGGATTGCCTTTTCTATAGTAAATTATTCAAAAAATAATTTTCTACTGTCGCAAATTTTAAGTGCGCCAGGGATTGCCTTTTCTATAGTAAATTATTCAAAAAATAATTTTCAACTGTCGCAAATTTTAATTACGCCAGGGATTGCCTTTTCTATAGTAAATTATTCAAAAAATAATTTTCAACTGTCGCAAATTTTAATTACGCCAGGAATTGCCTTTTCTATAGTAAATTTTTCAAAAAATAATTTTATACTGTCGCAAATTTTAAATACGCCAGGGATTGCCTTTTCTATAGTAAATTATTCAAAAAATAATTTTATACTGTCGCAAATTTTAATTGCGCCTCGGATTGCCCTTTCTATAGTAAATTATTCAAAAAATAATTTTTTACTGTCGCAAATTTTAATTACGCCAGGGATTGCCTTTTCTATAGTAAATTATTCAAAAAATAATTTTCAACTGTCGCAAATTTTAACTGCGCCAGGGATTGCCTTTTATATAGTAAATTATTCAAAAAATAATTTTTTACTGTCGCAAATTTTAATTGCGCCAGGGATTGCCTTTTCTATAGTAAATTATTTAAAAAAATAATTATCAACTGTCGCAAATTTCAATTGCGCCAGGGATTGCCTTTTATATAGTAAATTATTCAAAAAATAATTTTATACTGTCGCAAATTTTAATTGCGCCAGGGATTGCCTTTTCTATAGTAAATTATTCAAAAAATAATTTTCAACTGTCGCAAATTGTAATGGCGCCAGGGATTCCCTTTTCTATAGTAAATTATTCAAAAAATAATTTTCTACTGTCGCAAATTTTAATTGCGCCAGGGATTGCCTTTTCTATAGTAAATTTTTCAAAAAATAATTTTCTACTGTCGCAAATTTTAAGTGCGCCAGGGATTGCCTTTTCTATAGTAAATTATTCAAAAAATAATTTTCACCTGTCGCAAATTTTAATTACGCCAGGGATTGCCTTTTCTATAGTAAATTTCTCACAAAATAATTTTCAACTGTCGCAAATTTTAATTACGCCAGGGATTGCCTTTTCTATAGTAAATTATTCAAAAAATAATTTTTTACTGTCGAAAATTTTAATTGCGCCAGGGATTGCCTTTTCTATAGTAAATTATTCAAAAAATAATTTTATACTGTCGCAAATTTTAAATATCCCAGGGATTGCCTTTTCTATAGTAAATTATTCAAAAAATAATTTTTTACTGTCGCAAATTTTAAGTGCGCCAGGGATTGCCTTTTCTATAGTAAATTATTCAAAAAATAATTTTCTACTCTCGCAAATTTTAAGTGCGCCAGGGATTGCCTTTTCTATTGTAAATTATTCAAAAAATAATTTTCAACTGTCGCAAATTTTAATTACGCCAGGGTTTGCCTTTTCTATAGTAAATTATTCAAAAAATAATTTTCTACTGTCGCAAATTTTAAGTGCGCCAGGGATTGCCTTTTCTATAGTAAATTATTCAAAAAATAATTTTCAACTGTCGCAAATTTTAATTACGCCAAGGATTGCCTTTTCTATAGTAAATTATTCAAAAAATAATTTTCAACTGTCGCAAATTTTAATTACGCCAGGGATTGCCTTTTCTATAGTAAATTTTTCAAAAAATAATTTTATACTGTCGCAAATTTTAAATACGCCAGGGATTGCCTTTTCTATAGTAAATTATTCAAAAAATAATTTTATACTGTCGCAAATTTTAATTGCGCCACGGATTGCCCTTTCTATAGTAAATTATTCAAAAAATAATTTTTTACTGTCGCAAATTTTAATTGCGCCAGGGATTGCCTTTTCTATAGTAAATTATTCAAAAAATAATTTTATACTGTCGCAAATTTTAACTGCGCCAGGGATTGCCTTTTCTACAGTAAATTATTCAAAAAATAATTGTTTACTATCGCAAGTTTTAATTGCGCCAGGGATTGTCTTTTCTATAGTAAATTATTCAAAAAATAATTTTCAACTGTCGCAAATTTTAATTGCGCCAGGGATTGCCTTTTATATAGTAAATTATTTAAAAAAATAATTTTCAACTGTCGCAAATTTCAATTGCGCCAGGGATTGCCTTTTATATAGTAAATTATTCAAAAAATAATTTTATACTGTCGCAAATTTTAATTGCGCCAGGGATTGCCTTTTCTATAGTAAATTATTCAAAAAATAATTTTCAACTGTCGCAAATTGTAATGGCGCCAGGGATTCCCTTTTCTATAGTAAATTATTCAAAAAATAATTTTCTACTGTCGCAAATTTTAATTGCGCCAGGGATTGCCTTTTCTATAGTAAATTTTTCAAAAAATAATTTTCTACTGTCGCAAATTTTAAGTGCGCCAGGGATTGCCTTTTCTATAGTAACTTATTCAAAAAATAATTTTCACCTGTCGCAAATTTTAATTACGCCAGGGATTGCCTTTTCTATAGTAAATTTCTCACAAAATAATTTTCAACTGTCGCAAATTTTAATTACGCCAGGGATTGCCTTTTCTATAGTAAATTATTCAAAAAATAATTTTTTACTCTCGAAAATTTTAATTGCGCCAGGGATTGCCTTTTCTATAGTAAATTATTCAAAAAATAATTTTATACTGTCGCAAATTTTAATTGCGCCAGGGATTGCCTTTTCTACAGTAAATTATTCAAAAAATAATTGTTTACTATCGCAAGTTTTAATTGCGCCAGGGATTGTCTTTTCTATAGTAAATTATTCAAAAAATAATTTTCAACTGTCGCAAATTTTAATTGCGCCAGGGATTGCCTTTTATATAGTAAATTATTCAAAAAATAATTTTATACTGTCGCAAATTTTAAGTGCGCCAGGGATTGCCTTTTCTATAGTAAATTTTGCAAAAAATAATTTTCTACTGTCGCAAATTTTAATTACGCCAGGGATTGCCTTTTCTATAGTAAATTATTCAAAAAATAATTTTCAACTGTCGCAAATTTTAAATACGCCAGGTATTGCCTTTTATATTGTAAATTATTCAAAAAATAATTTTCAACTGTCGCAAATTTTTATTACGCCAGGGATTGCCTTTTCTATAGTAAATTATTCAAAAAATAATTTTCAACTGTCGCAAATTTTAATTACGCCAGGGATTGCCTTTTCTATAGTAAATTATTCAAAAAATAATTTTCTACTGTCGCAAATTTTAATTACGCCAGGGATTGCCTTTTCTATAGTAAATTATTCAAAAAATAATTTTATACTATCGCAAATTTTAATTACGCCAGGGATTGCCTTTATATAGTAAATTTCTCACAAATTAATTTCTTACTGTCGCAAATTTTAAATACGCCAGGGATTGCCTTTTCTATAGTAAATTATTCAAAAAATAATTTTCAATTGTCGCAAATTTTAATTACGCCAGGGATTGCCTTTTCTATAGTAAATTATTCAAAAAATAATTTTCAACTGTCGCAAATTTTAATTACGCCAGGGATTGCCTTTTCTATAGTAAATTATTCAAAAAATAATTTTTTATTGTCGCAAATTTTAATTACGCCAGGGATTGCCTTTTCTATAGTAAATTATTCAAAAAATAATTTTCAACTGTCGCAAATTTTAATTGCGCCAGGGATTGCCATTTATATAGTTAATTATTCAAAAAATAATTTTTTACTGTCGCAAATTTTAATTGCGCCAGGGATTGCCTTTTCTATAGTAAATTATTCAAAAAATAATTTTCAACTGTCGCAAATTTTAATTGCGCCAGGGATTGCCTTTTATATAGTAAATTATTCAAAAAATAATTTTATACTGTCGCAAATTTTAATTGCGCCAGGGATTGCCTTTTCTATAGTAAATTATTCAAAAAATAATTTTCAACTGTCGCAAATTGTAATTGCGCCAGGGATTGCCTTTTCTATAGTAAATTATTCAAAAAATAATTTTCTACTGTCGCAAATTTTAATTGCGCCAGGCATTGCCTTTTCTATAGTAAATTTTTCAAAAAATAATTTTCAACTGTCGCAAATTTTAATTACGCCAGGGATTGCCTTTTCTATAGTAAATTATTCAAAAAATAATTTTTGCTATCGCAAATTTTAATTACCCCAGGGATTGCCTTTTCTATAGTAAATTATTCAAAAAATAATTTTCAACTGTCGCAAATTTTAATTACGCGAGGGATTGCCTTTTCTATAGTAAATTATTCAAAAAATAATTTTTTACTGTCGCAGATTTTAATTACGCCAGGGATTGCCTTTCTATAGTAAATTATTCAAAAAATAATTTTCAACTGTCGCAAATTTTAATTGCGCCAGGGATTGCGTTTTATATAGTAAATTATTCAAAAAATAATTTTTTACTGTCGCAAATTTTAATTGCGCCAGGGATTGTCTTTGCTATAGTAAATTATTCAAAAAATAATTTTCAACTGTCGCAAATTTTAATTGCGCCAGGGATTGCGTTTTATATAGTAAATTATTCAAAAAATAATTTTATACTGTCGCAAATTTTAAGTGCGCCAGGGATTGCCTTTTCTATAGTAAATTTTGCAAAAAATAATTTTCTACTGTCGCAAATTTTAATTGCGCCAGGGATTGCCTTTTCTATAGTAAATTATTCAAAAAATAATTTTCAACTGTCGCAAATTTTAAATACGCCAGGTATTGCCTTTTATATAGTAAATTATTCAAAAAATAATTTTCAACTTTCGCAAATTTTTATTACGCCAGGGATTGCCTTTTCTATAGTAAATTATTCAAAAAATAATTTTCTACTGTCGCAAATTTTAATTACGCCAGGGATTGCCTTTTCTATAGTAAATTATTCAAAAAATAATTTTCTACTGTCGCAAATTTTAATTACGCCAGGGATTGCCTTTTCTATAGTAAATTATTCAAAAAATAATTTTATACTATCGCAAATTTTAATTACGCCAGGGATTGCCTTTTATATAGTAAATTTCTCACAAATTAATTTCTTACTGTCGCAAATTTTAAATACGCCAGGGATTGCCTTTTCTATAGTAAATTATTCAAAAAATAATTTTCAACTGTCGCAAATTTTAATTACGCCAGGGATTGCCTTTTCTATAGTAAATTATTCAAAAAATAATTTTCAACTGTCGCAAATTTTAATTACGCCAGGGATTGCCTTTTCTATAGTAAATTATTCAAAAAATAATTTTTTATTGTCGCAAATTTTAATTACGCCAGGGATTGCCTTTTCTATAGTAAATTATTCAAAAAATAATTTTCAACTGTCGCAAATTTTAATTGCGCCAGGGATTGCCTTTTATATAGTAAATTATTCAAAAATAATTTTTTACTGTCGCAAATTTTAATTGCGCCAGGGATTGCCTTTTCTATAGTAAATTATTCAAAAAATAATTTTCAACTGTCGCAAATTTTAATTGCGCCAGGGATTGCCTTTTATATAGTAAATTATTCAAAAAATAATTTTATACTGTCGCAAATTTTAATTGCGCCAGGGATTGCCTTTTCTATAGTAAATTATTCAAAAAATAATTTTCAACTGTCGCAAATTGTAATTGCGCCAGGGATTGCCTTTTCTATAGTAAATTATTCAAAAAATAATTTTCTACTGTCGCAAATTTTAACTGCGCCAGGGATTGCCTTTTCTATAGTAAATTTTTCAAAAAATAATTTTCAACTGTCGCAAATTTTAACTGCGCCAGGGATTGCCTTTTCTATAGTAAATTTTTCAAAAAATAATTTTCAACTGTCGCAAATTTTAATTACGCCAGGGATTGCCTTTTCTATAGTAAATTATTCAAAAAATAATTTTTTACTGTCGCAAATTTTAATTGCTCCAGGGATTGCATTTTCTATAGTAAATTATTCAAAAAATAATTTTATACTGTCGCAAATTTTAATTGCGCCAGGGATTGCCTTTTCTACAGTAAATTATTCAAAAAATAATTTTTTACTATCGCAAGTTTTAATTGCGCCAGGGATTGCCTTTTCTATAGTAAATTATTCAAAAAATAATTTTCAACTGTCGCAAATTTTAACTACGCCAGGGATTGCCTTTTCTATAGTAAATTTTTCAAAAAATAATTTTATACTGTCGCAAATTTTAAATACGCCAGGGATTGCCTTTTCTATAGTAAATTATTCAAAAAATAATTTTTTACTGCCGCAAATTTTAATTGCGCCAGGGATTGCCTTTTCTATAGTAAATTATTCAAAAAATAATTTTCAACTGCCGCAAATTTTAATTGCGCCAGGGATTGCCTTTTATATAGTAAATTATTCAAAAAATAATTTTATACTGTCGCAAATTTTAATTGCGCCAGGGATTGCCTTTTCTACAGTAAATTATTCAAAAAATTATTTTTTACTATCGCAAGTTTTAATTGCGCCAGGGATTGCCTTTTCTATAGTAAATTATTCAAAAAATAATTTTCAACTGTCGCAAATTTTAATTACGACAGGGATTGCCTTTTCTATAGTAAATTTTTCAAAAAATAATTTTATACTGTCGCAAATTTTAAATACGCCAGGTATTGCCTTTTCTATAGTAAATTATTCAAAAAAAATTTTATACTGTCGCAAATTTTAATTGCGCCAGGGATTGCCTTTTCTATAGTAAATTATTCAAAAAATAATTTTTTACTGTCGCAAATTTTAATTAAGCCAGGGATTGCCTTTTCTATAGTAAATTATTCAAAAAATAATTTTCAACTGTCGCAAATTTTAATTGCGCCAGGGATTGACTTTTATATAGTAAATTATTCAAAAAATAATTTTTTACTGTCGCAAATTTTAATTGCGCCAGGGATTGCCTTTTCTATAGTAAATTATTCAAAAAATAATTTTCAACTGTCGCAAATTTTAATTGCTCCAGGGATTGCCTTTTATATAGTAAATTATTCAAAAAATAATTTTATACTGTCGCAAATTTTAATTGCGCCAGGTATTGCCTTTTCTATAGTAAATTATTCAAAAAATAATTTTTTACTGTCGCAAATTTTAATTGCGCCAGGGATTGCCTTTTCTATAGTAAATTATTCAAAAAATAATTTTCTACTGTCGCAAATTTTAATTGCGCCAGGGATTGCCTTTTCTACAGTAAATTATTCAAAAAATAATTTTTTACTTTCGCAAATTTTAATTGCGGCAGGGATTGCCTTTTCTATAGTAAATTATTCAAAAAATAATTTTCAACTGTCGCAAATATTAATTGCGCCAGGGATTGCCTTTTCTACAGTAAATTATTCAAAAAATTATTTTTTACTTTCGCAAATTTTAATTGCGCCAGGGATTGCCTTTTCTATAGTAAATTATTCAAAAAATAATTTTCAACTGTCGCAAATTTTAATTGCGCCAGGGATTGCCTTTTCTACAGTAAATTATTCAAAAAATAATTTTTTACTTTCGCAAATTTTAATTGCGGCAGGGATTGCCTTTTCTATAGTAAATTATTCAAAAAATAATTTTCAACTGTCGCAAATATTAATTGCGCCAGGGATTGCCTTTTCTACAGTAAATTATTCAAAAAATAATTTTTTACTTTCGCAAATTTTAATTGCGCCAGGGATTGCCTGTTATATAGTAAATTATTCAAAAAATAATTTTCAACTGTCGCAAATTTTAATTACGCCAGGGATTGCCTTTTCTATAGTAAATTATTCAAAAAATAATTTTCTACTGTCGCAAATTTTAATTACGCCAGGGATTGCCTTTTCTATAGTAAATTATTCAAAAAATAATTTTCTACTGTCGCAAATTTTAATTGCACCAGGGATTGCCTTTTCTATAGTAAATTATTCAAAAAATAATTTTATACTATCGCAAATTTTAATTACGCCAGGGATTGCCTTTTATATAGTAAATTTCTCACAAATTAATTTCTTACTGTCGCAAATTTTAAATACGCCAGGGATTGCCTTTTCTATAGTAAATTATTCAAAAAATAATTTTCTACTGTCGCAAATTTTAATTACGCCAGGGATTGCCTTTTCTATAGTAAATTTCTCACAAAATAATTTTCAACTGTCGCAAATTTTAGTTACGCCAGGGATTGCCTTTTCTATAGTAAATTATTCAAAAAATAATTTTTTACTGTCGCAAATTTTAATTGCGCCAGGGATTGCCTTTCTATAGTAAATTATTCAAAAAATAATTTTCAACTGTCGCAAATTTTAATTGCGCCAGGGATTGCGTTTTATATAGTAAATTATTCAAAAAATAATTTTTTACTGTCGCAAATTTTAATTGCGCCAGGGATTGTCTTTGCTATAGTAAATTATTCAAAAAATAATTTTCAACTGTCGCAAATTTTAATTGCGCCAGGGATTGCCTTTTATATAGTAAATTATTCAAAAAATAATTTTATACTGTCGCAAATTTTAAGTGCGCCAGGGATTGCCTTTTCTATAGTAAATTTTGCAAAAAATAATTTTCTACTGTCGCAAATTTTAATTACGCCAGGGATTGCCTTTTCTATAGTAAATTATTCAAAAAATAATTTTCAACTGTCGCAAATTTTAAATACGCCAGGTATTGCCTTTTATATAGTAAATTATTCAAAAAATAATTTTCAACTGTCGCAAATTTTTATTACGCCAGGGATTGCCTTTTCTATAGTAAATTATTCAAAAAATAATTTTCTACTGTCGCAAATTTTAATTACGCCAGGGATTGCCTTTTCTATAGTATATTATTCAAAAAATAATTTTCTACTGTCGCAAATTTTAATTACGCCAGGGATTGCCTTTTCTATAGTAAATTATTCAAAAAATAATTTTATACTATCGCAAATTTTAATTACGCCAGGGATTGCCTTTTATATAGTAAATTTCTCACAAATTAATTTCTTACTGTCGCAAATTTTAAATACGCCAGGGATTGCCTTTTCTATAGTAAATTATTCAAAAAATAATTTTCAACTGTCGCAAATTTTAATTACGCCAGGGATTGCCTTTTCTATAGTAAATTATTCAAAAAATAATTTTCAACTGTCGCAAATTTTAATTACGCCAGGGATTGCCTTTTCTATAGTAAATTATTCAAAAAATAATTTTTTATCGTCGCAAATTTTAATTACGCCAGGGATTGCCTTTTCTATAGTAAATTATTCAAAAAATAATTTTCAACTGTCGCAAATTTTAATTGCGCCAGGGATTGCCTTTTATATAGTAAATTATTCAAAAAATAATTTTTTACTGTCGCAAATTTTAATTGCGCCAGAGATTGCCTTTTCTATAGTAAATTATTCAAAAAATAATTTTCAACTGTCGCAAATTTTAATTGCGCCAGGGATTGCCTTTTATATAGTAAATTATTCAAAAAATAATTTTATACTGTCGCAAATTTTAATTGCGCCAGGGATTGCCTTTTCTATAGTAAATTATTCAAAAAATAATTTTCAACTGTCGCAAATTGTAATTGCGCCAGGGATTGCCTTTTCTATAGTAAATTATTCAAAAAATAATTTTCTACTGTCGCAAATTTTAACTGCGCCAGGGATTGCCTTTTCTATAGTAAATTTTTCAAAAAATAATTTTCAACTGTCGCAAATTTTAACTGCGCCAGGGATTGCCTTTTCTATAGTAAATTTTTCAAAAAATAATTTTCAACTGTCGCAAATTTTAATTACGCCAGGGATTGCCTTTTCTATAGTAAATTATTCAAAAAATAATTTTTTACTGTCGCAAATTTTAATTGCGCCAGGGATTGCATTTTCTATAGTAAATTATTCAAAAAATAATTTTATACTGTCGCAAATTTTAATTGCGCCAGGGATTGCCTTTTCTACAGTAAATTATTCAAAAAATAATTTTTTACTATCGCAAGTTTTAATTGCGCCAGGGATTGCCTTTTCTATAGTAAATTATTCAAAAAATAATTTTCAACTGTCGCAAATTTTAACTACGCCAGGGATTGCCTTTTCTATAGTAAATTTTTCAAAAAATAATTTTATACTGTCGCAAATTTTAAATACGCCAGGGATTGCCTTTTATATAGTAAATTATTCAAAAAATAATTTTCTACTGTCGCAAATTTTAATTGCGCCAGGGATTGCCTTTTCTACAGTAAAATATTCAAAAAATAATTTTTTACTTTCGCAAATTTTAATTGCGCCAGGGATTGCCTTTTCTATAGTAAATTATTCAAAAAATAATTTTCAACTGTCGCAAATTTTAATTGCGCCAGGGATTGCCTTTTATATAGTAAATTATTCAAAAAATAATTTTATACTGTCGCAAATTTTAAGTGCGCCAGGGATTGCCTTTTCTATAGTAAATTTTGCAAAAAATAATTTTCTACTGTCGCAACTTTTAATTACGCCAGGGATTGCCTTTTCTATAGTAAATTTTTCAAAAAATAATTTTATACTGTCGCAAATTTTAAATACGCCAGGGATTGCCTTTTATATAGTAAATTATTCAAAAAATAATTTTCTACTGTCGCAAATTTTAATTGCGCCAGGGATTGCCTTTTCTACAGTAAAATATTCAAAAAATAATTTTTTACTTTCGCATATTTTAATTGCGCCAGGGATTGCCTTTTCTATAGTAAATTATTCAAAAAATAATTTTCAACTGTCGCAAATTTTAATTGCGCCAGGGATTGCCTTTTATATAGTAAATTATTCAAAAAATAATTTTATACTCTCGCAAATTTTAAGTGCGCGAGGGATTGCCTTTTCTATAGTAAATTTTGCAAAAAATAATTTTCTACTGTCGCAACTTTTAATTACGCCAGGGATTGCCTTTTCTATAGTAAATTATTCAAAAAATAATTTTCAACTGTCGCAAATTTTAAATACGCCAGGGATTGCCTTTTATATAGTAAATTATTCAAAAAATAATTTTCAACTGTCGCAAATTTTAATTACGCCAGGGATTGCCTTTTCTATAGTAAATTATTCAAAAAATAATTTTCTACTGTCGCAAATTTTAATTACGCCAGGGATTGCCTTTTCTATAGTAAATTATTCAAAAAATAATTTTCTACTTTCGCAAATTTTAATTGCACCAGGGATTGCCTTTTCTATAGTAAATTATTCAAAAAACAATTTTATACTATCGCAAATTTTAATTACGCCAGGGATTGCCTTTTATATAGTAAATTTCTCACAAATTAATTTCTTACTGTCGCAAATTTTAAATACGCCAGGGATTGCCTTTTCTATAGTAAATTATTCAAAAAATAATTTTCTACTGTCGCAAATTTTAATTACGCCAGGGATTGCCTTTTCTATAGTAAATTTCTCACAAAATAATTTTCAACTGTCGCAAATTTTAGTTACGCCAGGGATTGCCTTTTCTATAGTAAATTATTCAAAAAATAATTTTTTACTGTCGCAAATTTTAATTGCGCCAGGGATTACCTTTCTATAGTAAATTATTCAAAAAATAATTTTCAACTGTCGCAAATTTTAATTGCGCCAGGGATTGCGTTTTATATAGTAAATTATTCAAAAAATAATTTTTTACTGTCGCAAATTTTAATTGCGCCAGGGATTGTCTTTGCTATAGTAAATTATTCAAAAAATAATTTTCAACTGTCGCAAATTTTAATTGCGCCAGGGATTGCCTTTTATATAGTAAATTATTCAAAAAATAATTTTATACTGTGGCAAATTTTAAGTGCGCCAGGGATTGCCTTTTCTATAGTAAATTTTGCAAAAAATAATTTTCTACTGTCGCAAATTTTAATTACGCCAGGGATTGCCTTTTCTATAGTAAATTATTCAAAAAATAATTTTCAACTGTCGCAAATTTTAAATACGCCAGGTATTGCGTTTTATATAGTAAATTATTCAAAAAATAATTCTCAACTGTCGCAAATTTTTATTACGCCAGGGATTGCCTTTTCTATAGTAAATTATTCAAAAAATAATTTTCTACTGTCGCAAATTTTAATTACGCCAGGGATTGCCTTTTCTATAGTAAATTATTCAAAAAATAATTTTCTACTGTCGCAAATTTTAATTACGCCAGGGATTGCCTTTTCTATAGTAAATTATTCAAAAAATAATTTTATACTATCGCAAATTTTAATTACGCCAGGGATTTCCTTTAATGTAGTAAATTTCTCACAAATTAATTTCTTACTGTCGCAAATTTTAAATACGCCAGGGATTGCCTTTTCTATAGTAAATTATTCAAAAAATAATTTTCAACTGTCGCAAATTTTAATTACGCCAGGGATTGCCTTTTCTATAGTAAATTATTCAAAAAATAATTTTCAACTGTCGCAAATTTTAATTACGCCAGGGATTGCCTTTTCTATAGTAAATTATTCAAAAAATAATTTTTTATTGTCGCAAATTTTAATTACGCCAGGGATTGCCTTTTCTATAGTAAATTATTCAAAAAATAATTTTCAACTGTCGCAAATTTTAATTGCGCCAGGGATGGCCTTTTATATAGTAAATTATTCAAAAAATAATTTTTTACTGTCGCAAATTTTAATTGCGCCAGGGATTGCCTTTTCTATAGTAAATTATTCAAAAAATAATTTTCAACTGTCGCAAATTTTAATTGCGCCAGGGATTGCCTTTTATATAGTAAATTATTCAAAAAATAATTTTATACTGTCGCAAATTTTAATTGCGCCAGGGATTGCCTTTTCTATAGTAAATTATTCAAAAAATAATTTTCAACTGTCGCAAATTGTAATTGCGCCAGGGATTGCCTTTTCTATAGTAAATTATTCAAAAAATAATTTTCTACTGTCGCAAATTTTAACTGCGCCAGGGATTGCCTTTTCTATAGTAAATTTTTCAAAAATAATTTTCAACTGTCGCAAATTTTAACTGCGCCAGGGATTGCCTTTTCTATAGTAAATTTTTCAAAAAATAATTTTCAACTGTCGCAAATTTTAATTACGCCAGGGATTGCCTTTTCTATAGTAAATTATTCAAAAAATAATTTTTTACTGTCGCAAATTTTAATTGCGCCAGGGATTGCATTTTCTATAGTAAATTATTCAAAAAATAATTTTATACTGTCGCAAATTTTAATTGCGCCAGGATTGCCTTTTCTACAGTAAATTATTCAAAAAATAATTTTTTACTATCGCAAGTTTTAATTGCGCCAGGGATTGCCTTTTCTATAGTAAATTATTCAAAAAATAATTTTCAACTGTCGCAAATTTTAACTACGCCAGGGATTGCCTTTTATATAGTAAATTATTCAAAAAATAATTTTATACTGGTCGCAAATTTTAATTGCGCCAGGGATTGCCTTTTCTATAGTAAATTATTCAAAAAATAATTTTCAACTGTCGCAAATTGTAGTTGCGCCAGGGATTGCCTTTTCTATAGTAAATTATTCAAAAATAATTTTCTACTGTCGCAAATTTTAACTGCGCCAGGGATTGCCTTTTCTATAGTAAATTTTTCAAAAATAATTTTCAACTGTCGCAAATTTTAACTGCGCCAGGGATTGCCTTTTCTATAGTAAATTTTTCAAAAAATAATTTTCAACTGTCGCAAATTTTAATTACGCCAGGGATTGCCTTTTCTATAGTAAATTATTCAAAAAATAATTTTTTACTGTCGCAAATTTTAATTGCGCCAGGGATTGCATTTTCTATAGTAAATTATTCAAAAAATAATTTTATACTGTCGCAAATTTTAATTGCGCCAGGGATTGCCTTTTCTACAGTAAATTATTCAAAAAATAATTTTTTACTATCGCAAGTTTTAATTGCGCCAGGGATTGCCTTTTCTATAGTAAATTATTCAAAAAATAATTTTCAACTGTCGCAAATTTTAACTACGCCAGGGATTGCCTTTTCTATAGTAAATTTTTCAAAAAATAATTTTATACTGTCGCAAATTTTAAATACGCCAGGGATTGCCTTTTCTATAGTAAATTATTCAAAAAATAATTTTATACTGTCGCAAAATTTTAATTTGCGCCAGGGATTGCCTTTTCTATAGTAAATTATTCAAAAAATAATTTTTACTGTCGCAAATTTTAATTACGCCAGGAATTGCCTTTTCTATAGTAAGTTATTCAAAAAATAATTTTCAACTGTCGCAAATTTTAATTGCGCCAGGGATTGCCTTTTATATAGTAAATTATTCAAAAAATAATTTTTTAACTGTCGCAAATTTTAATTGCGCCAGGGATTGCCTTTTCTATAGTAAATTATTCAAAAAATAATTTTCAACTGCCGCAAATTTTAATTGCGCCAGGATTGCCTTTTATATAGTAAATTATTCAAAAAATAATTTTATACTGTCGCAAATTTTAATTGCGCCAGGGATTGCCTTTTCTACAGTAAATTATTCAAAAAATTATTTTTTACTATCGCAAGTTTTAATTGCGCCAGGGATTGCCTTTTCTATAGTAAATTATTCAAAAAATAATTTTTCAACTGTCGCAAATTTAATTACGCCAGGGATTGCCTTTTCTATAGTAAATTTTTCAAAAAATAATTTTATACTGTCGCAAATTTTAAATACGCCAGGTATTGCCTTTTCTATAGTAAATTATTCAAAAAATAATTTTATACTGTCGCAAATTTTAATTGCGCAGGGATTGCCTTTTCTATAGTAAATTATTCAAAAAATAATTTTTTATTGTCGCAAATTTTAATTACGCCAGGGATTGCCTTTTCTATAGTAAATTATTCAAAATATAATTTTCAACTGTCGCAAATTTTAATTGCGCCAGGGATTGACTTTTATATAGTAAATTATTCAAAAAATAATTTTTTACTGTCGCAAATTTTAATTGCGCCAGGGATTGCCTTTTCTATAGTAAATTATTCAAAAAATAATTTTCAACTGTCGCAAATTTTAATTGCGCCAGGGATTGCTTTTATATAGTAAATTATTCAAAAAATAATTTTATACTGTCGCAAATTTTAATTGCGCCAGGGTTTGCCTTTTCTATAGTAAATTATTCAAAAAATAATTTTTTACTGTCGCAATTTTAATTGCGCCAGGGATTGCCTTTTCTATAGTAAATTATTCAAAAAATAATTTTCTACTGTCGCAAATTTTAATTGCGCCAGGGATTGCCTTTTCTACAGTAAATTATTCAAAAATAATTTTTTACTTTCGCAAATTTTAATTGCGGCAGGGATTGCCTTTTCTATAGTAAATTATTCAAAAAATAATTTTCAACTGTCGCAAATATTAATTGCGCCAGGGATTGCCTTTTCTACAGTAAATTATTCAAAAAAATAATTTTTTACTTTCGCAAATTTTAATTGCGCCAGGGATTGCCTTTTCTATAGTAAATTATTCAAAAAATAATTTTCAACTGTCGCAAATTTTAATTGCGCCAGGGATTGCCTTTTCTACAGTAAATTATTCAAAAAATAATTTTTTACTTTCGCAAATTTTAATTGCGGCAGGGATTGCCTTTTCTATAGTAAATTATTCAAAAAATAATTTTTCAACTGTCGCAAATATTAATTGCGCCAGGGATTGCCTTTTCTACAGTAAATTATTCAAAAAATAATTTTTTACTTTTCGCAAATTTTCAATTGCGCCAGGGATTGCCTTTTCTATAGTAAATTATTCAAAAAATAATTTTCAACTGTCGCAAATTTTAATTGCGCCAGGGATTGCCTTTTATATAGTAAATTATTCAAAAAATAATTTTCTACTGTCGCAAATTTTAATTGCGCCAGGGATTGCCTTTTCTACAGTAAATTATTCAAAAAATAATTTTTTACTTTCGCAAATTTTAATTGCGCCAGGGATTGCCTTTTCTATAGTAAATTATTCGAAAAATAATTTTCAACTGTCGCAAATTTTAATTGCGCCAGGATTGCCTTTTATATAGTAAATTATTCAAAAAATAATTTTATACTGTCGCAAATTTTAAGTGCGCCAGGATTGCCTTTTCTATAGTAAATTTTGCAAAAAATAATTTTCTACTGTCGCAAATTTTAATTACGCCAGGGATTGCCTTTTCTATAGTAAATTATTCAAAAAATAATTTTCAACTGTCGCAAATTTTAAATACGCCAGGGATTGCCTTTTATATAGTAAATTATTCAAAAAATAATTTTCAACTGTCGCAAATTTTAATTACGCCAGGGATTGCCTTTTCTATAGTAAATTATTCAAAAAATAATTTTCTACTGTCGCAAATTTTAATTACGCCAGGGATTGCCTTTTCTATAGTAAATTATTCAAAAAATAATTTTCTACTGTCGCAAATTTTAATTGCACCAGGGATTGCCTTTTCTATAGTAAATTATTCAAAAAATAATTTTATACTATCGCAAATTTTAATTACGCCAGGGATTGCCTTTTATATAGTAAACTTCTCACAAATTAATTTCTTACTGTCGCAAATTTTAAATACGCCAGGGATTTGCCTTTTCTATAGTAAATTATTCAAAAAATAATTTTCTACTGTCGCAAATTTTAATTACGCCAGGATTGCCTTTTCTATAGTAAATTTCTCACAAAATAATTTTTCAACTGTCGCAAATTTTAGTTATGCCAGGATTGCCTTTTCTATAGTAAATTATTCAAAAAATAATTTTTTACTGTCGCAAATTTTAATTGCGCCAGGGATTGCCTTTTCTATAGTAAATTATTCAAAAAATAATTTTAATTGCGCCAGGGATTGCCTTTTCTACAGTAAATTATTCAAAAAATAATTTTTTACTATCGCAAGTTTTAATTGCGCCAGGGATTGCCTTTTCTATAGTAAATTATTCAAAAAATAATTTTCAACTGTCGCAATTTTAATTACGCCAGGGATTGCCTTTTCTATAGTAAATTTCACAAAAAATAATTTTATACTGTCGCAAATTTTAAATACGCCAGGGATTGCCTTTTCTATAGTAAATTTCTCACAAAATAATTTTCAACTGTCGCAAATTTTAGTTACGCCAGGGATTGCCTTTTCTATAGTAAATTATTCAAAAAATAATTTTTTACTGTCGCAAATTTTAATTGCGCCAGGGATTGCCTTTTCTATAGTAAATTATTCGAAAAATAATTTTATACTGTCGCAAATTTTAATTGCGCCAGGGATTGCCTTTTCTACAGTAAATTATTCAAAAAATAATTGTTTACTATCGCAAGTTTTAATTGCGCCAGGGATTGCCTTTTCTATAGTAAATTATTCAAAAAATAATTTTCTACTGTCGCAAATTTTAATTGCGCCAGGGATTGCTTTTTCTATAGTAAATTTTTCAAAAAATAATTTTCTACTGTCGCAAATTTTAAGTGCGCCAGGGATTGCCTTTTCTATAGTAAATTATTCAAAAAATAATTTTCAACTGTCGCAAACTTTAATTACGACAGGGATTGCCTTTTCTATAGTAAATTTCTCACAAAATAATTTTCAACTGTCGCAAATTTTAATTACGCCAGGGATTGCCTTTTCTATAGTAAATTATTCAAAAAATAATTTTTTACTGTCGCAAATTTTAATTGCGCCAGGGATTGCCTTTTCTATAGTAAATTATTCAAAAAATAATTTTATACTGTCGCAAATTTTAATTGCGCCAGGGATTGCCTTTTCTATAGTAAATTATTCAAAAAATAATTTTATACTGTCGCAAATTTTAAATACGCCAGGGATTGCCTTTTCTATAGTAAATTATTCAAAAAATAATTTTCAATTGTCGCAAATTTTAATTACGCGAGGGATTGCCTTTTCTATAGTAAATTATTCAAAAAATAATTTTTTACTGTCGCAGATTTTAATTACGCCAGGGATTGCCTTTTCTATAGTAAATTATTCAAAAAATAATTTTCAACTGTCGCAAATTTTAATTGCGCCAGGGATTCCTTTTATATAGTAAATTATTCAAAAAATAATTTTTTACTGTGGCAAATTTTAATTGCGCCAGGGATTGCCTTTTCTATAGTAAATTATTCAAAAAATAATTTTCAACTGTCGCAAATTTTAATTGCGCCAGGGATTGCCTTTTATATAGTAAATTATTCAAAAAATAATTTTATACTGTCGCAAATTTTAAGTACAACAGGGATTGCCTTTTCTATAGTAAATTTTGCAAAAAATAATTTTCTACTGTCGCAAATTTTAATTACGCCAGGGATTGCCTTTTCTATAGTAAATTATTCAAAAAATAATTTTCAATTGTCGCAAATTTTAAATACGCCAGGTATTGCCTTTTATATAGTAAATTATTCAAAAAATAATTTTCAACTGTCGCAAATTTTAATTACGCCAGGGATTGCCTTTTCTATAGTAAATTATTCAAAAAATAATTTTCTACTGTCGCAAATTTTAATTACGCCAGGGATTGCCTTTTCTATAGTAAATTATTCAAAAAATAATTTTCTAACGTCGCAAATTTTAATTACGCCAGGGATTGCCTTTTCTATAGTAAATTATTCAAAAAATAATTTTATACTATCGCAAATTTTAATTACGCCAGGAATTGCCTTTTATATAGTAAATTTCTCACAAATTAATTTCTTACTGTCGAAAATTTTAAATACGCCTGGGATTGCCTTTTCTATAGTAAATTATTCAAAAAATAATTTTCAACTGTCGCAAATTTTAATTACGCCAGGGATTGCCTTTTCTATAGTAAATTATTCAAAAAATAATTTTCAACTGTCGCAAATTTTAATTACGCCAGGGATTGCCTTTTCTATAGTAAATTATTCAAAAAATAATTTTTTACTGTCGCAAATTTTAATTACGCCAGGGATTGCCTTTTCTATAGTAAATTATTCAAAAAATAATTTTCAACTGTCGCAAATTTTAATTGCGCCAGGGATTGCCTTTTATATAGTAAATTATTCAAAAAATAATTTTTTACTGTCGCAAATTTTAATTGCGCCAGGGATTGCCTTTTCTATAGTAAATTATTCAAAAAATAATTTTCAACTGTCGCAAATTTTAATTGCGCCAGGGATTGCCTTTTATATAGTAAATTATTCAAAAAATAATTCTATACTGTCGCAAATTTTAATTGCGCCAGGGATTGCCTTTTCTATAGTAAATTATTCAAAAAATAATTTTCAACTGTCGCAAATTGTAATTGCGCCAGGGATTGCCTTTTCTATAGTAAATTATTCAAAAAATAATTTTCTACTGTCGCAAATTTTAATTGCGCCAGGGATTGCCTTTTCTATAGTAAATTTTTCAAAAAATAATTTTCAACTGTCGCAAATTTTAATTGCGGCAGGGATTGCCTTTTCTATAGTAAATTATTCAAAAAATAATTTTATACTGTCGCAAATTTTAATTGCGCCAGGGATTGCATTTTCTATAGTAAATTATTCAAAAAATAATTTTCAACTGTCGCAAATTTTAATTACGCCAGGGATTGCCTTTTCTATAGTAAATTATTCAAAAAATAATTTTTTACTATCGCAAGTTTTAACTGCGCCAGGGATTGCCTTTTCTATAGTAAATTATTCAAAAAATAATTTTCAACTGTCGCAAATTTTAATTACGCCAGGGATTGCCTTTTCTATAGTAAATTTTTCAAAAAATAATTTTATACTGTCGCAAATTTTAAATACGCCAGGGATTGCCTTTTCTATAGTAAATTATTCAAAAAATAATTTTATACTGTCGCAAATTTTAATTGCGCCAGGGATTGCCTTTTCTATAGTAAATTATTCAAAAAATAATTTTTTACTGTCGCAAATTTTAATTACGCCAGGGATTGCCTTTTCTATAGTAAGTTATTCAAAAAATAATTTTCAACTGTCGCAAATTTTAATTGCGCCAGGGATTGCCTTTTATATAGTAAATTATTCAAAAAATAATTTTTTACTGTCGCAAATTTTAATTGCGCCAGGGATTGCCTTTTCTATAGTAAATTATTCAAAAAATAATTTTCAACTGCCGCCAATTTTAATTGCGCCAGGGATTGCCTTTTATATAGTAAATTATTCAAAAAATAATTTTATACTGTCGCAAATTTTAATTGCGCCAGGGATTGCCTTTTCTACAGTAAATTATTCAAAAAATTATTTTTTACTATCGCAAGTTTTAATTGCGCCAGGGATTGCCTTTTCTATAGTAAATTATTCAAAAAATAATTTTCAACTGTCCCAAATTTTAATTACGCCAGGGATTGCCTTTTCTATAGTAAATTTTTCAAAAAATAATTTTATACTGTCGCAAATTTTAAATACGCCAGGTATTGCCTTTTCTATAGTAAATTATTCAAAAAATAATTTTATACTGTCGCAAATTTTAATTGCGCCAGGGATTGCCTTTTCTATAGTAAATTATTCAAAAAATAATTTTTTACTGTCGCAAATTTTAATTACGCCAGGGATTGCCTTTTCTATAGTAAATTATTCAAAAAATAATTTTCAACTGTCGCAAATTTTAATTGCGCCAGGGATTGACTTTTATATAGTAAATTATTCAAAAAATAATTTTTTACTGTCGCAAATTTTAATTGCGCCAGGGATTGCCTTTTCTATAGTAAATTATTCAAAAAATAATTTTCAACTGTCGCAAATTTTAATTGCGCCAGGGATTGCCTTTTATATAGTAAATTATTCAAAAAATAATTTTATACTGTCGCAAATTTTAATTGCGCCAGGGATTGCCTTTTCTATAGTAAATTATTCAAAAAATAATTTTTTACTGTCGCAAATTTTAATTGCGCCAGGGATTGCCTTTTCTATAGTAAATTATTCAAAAAATAATTTTCTACTGTCGCAAATTTTAATTGCGCCAGGGATTGCCTTTTCTACAGTAAATTATTCAAAAAATAATTTTTTACTTTCGCAAATTTTAATTGCGGCAGGGATCGCCTTTTCTATAGTAAATTATTCAAAAAATAATTTTCAACTGTCGCAAATTTTAATTGCGCTAGGGATTGCCTTTTCTACAGTAAATTATTCAAAAAATAATTTTTTACTATCGCAAGTTTTAATTGCGCCAGGGATTGCCTTTTCTATAGTAAATTATTCAAAAAATAATTTTCAACTGTCGGAAATTTTAATTGCGCCAGGGATTGCCTTTTATATAGTAAATTATTCAAAAAATAATTTTATACTGTCGCAAATTTTAAGTGCGCCAGGGATTGCCTTTTCTATAGTAAATTTTGCAAAAAATAATTTTCAACTGTCGCAAATTTTAATTGCGCCAGGGATTGCCTTTTATATAGTAAATTATTCAAAAAATAATTTTATACTGTCGCAAATTTTAATTGCGCCAGGGATTGCCTTTTCTATAGTAAATTATTCAAAAAATAATTTTTTACTGTCGCAAATTTTAATTGCGCCAGGGATTGCCTTTTCTATAGTAAATTATTCAAAAAATAATTTTCTACTGTCGCAAATTTTAATTGCGCCAGGGATTGCCTTTTCTACAGTAAATTATTCAAAAAATAATTTTTTACATTCGCAAATTTTAATTGCGGCAGGGATTGCCTTTTCTATAGTAAATTATTCAAAAAATAATTTTCAACTGTCGCAAATTTTAATTGCGCTAGGGATTGCCTTTTCTACAGTAAATTATTCAAAAAATAATTTTTTACTATCGCAAGTTTTAATTGCGCCAGGGATTGCCTTTTCTATAGTAAATTATTCAAAAAATAATTTTCAACTGTCGGAAATTTTAATTGCGCCAGGGATTGCCTATTATATAGTAAATTATTCAAAAAATAATCTTATACTGTCGCAAATTTTAAGTGCGCCAGGGATTGCCTTTTCTATAGTAAATTTTGCAAAAAATAATTTTCTACTGTCGCAAATTTTAATTACGCCAGGGATTGCCTTTTCTATAGTAAATTATTCAAAAAATAATTTTTTACTGTCGCAAATTTTAATTGCGCCAGGGATTGCCTTTTCTATAGTAAATTATTCAAAAAATAATTTTTTACTGTCGCAAATTTTAATTACGCCAGGGATTGCCTTTTCTATAGTAAATTATTCAAAAAATAATTTTCAACTGTCGCAAATTTTAATTGCGCCAGGGATTGACTTTTATATAGTAAATTATTCAAAAAATAATTTTTTACTGTCGCAAATTTTAATTGCGCCAGGGATTGCCTTTTCTATAGTAAATTATTCAAAAAATAATTTTCAACTGTCGCAAATTTTAATTGCGCCAGGGATTGCCTTTTATATAGTAAATTATTCAAAAAATAATTTTATACTGTCGCAAATTTTAATTGCGCCAGGGATTGCCTTTTCTATAGTAAATTATTCAAAAAATAATTTTTTACTGTCGCAAATTTTAATTGCGCCAGGGATTGCCTTTTCTATAGTAAATTATTCAAAAAATAATTTTCTACTGTCGCAAATTTTAATTGCGCCAGGGATTGCCTTTTCTACAGTAAATTATTCAAAAAATAATTTTTTACTTTCGCAAATTTTAATTGCGCCAGGGATTGCCTTTTCTATAGTAAATTATTCAAAAAATAATTTTCAACTGTCGCAAATTTTAATTGCGCCAGGGATTGACTTTTATATAGTAAATTATTCAAAAAATAATTTTTTACTGTCGCAAATTTTAATTGCGCCAAGGATTGCCTTTTCTATAGTAAATTATTCAAAAAATAATTTTCAACTGTCGCAAATTTTAATTGCGCCAGGGATTGCCTTTTATATAGTAAATTATTCAAAAAATAATTTTATACTGTCGCAAATTTTAATTGCGCCAGGGATTGCCTTTTCTATAGTAAATTATTCAAAAAATAATTTTTTACTGTCGCAAATTTTAATTGCGCCAGGGATTGCCTTTTCTATAGTAAATTATTCAAAAAATAATTTTCTACTGTCGCAAATTTTAATTGCGCCAGGGATTGCCTTTTCTACAGTAAATTATTCAAAAAATAATTTTTTACTTTCGCAAATTTTAATTGCGGCAGGGATTGCCTTTTCTATAGTAAATTATTCAAAAAATAATTTTCAACTGTAGCAAATTTTAATTGCGCTAGGGATTGCCTTTTCTACAGTAAATTATTCAAAAAATAATTTTTTACTATCGCAAGTTTTAATTGCGCCAGGGATTGCCTTTTCTATAGTAAATTATTCAAAAAATAATTTTCAACTGTCGGAAATTTTAATTGCGCCAGGGATTGCCTTTTATATAGTAAATTATTCAAAAAATAATTTTATACTGTCGCAAATTTTAAGTGCGCCAGGGATTGCCTTTTCTATAGTAAATTTTGCAAAAAATAATTTTCTACTGTCGCAAATTTTAATTACGCCAGGGATTGCCTTTTCTATAGTAAATTATTCAAAAAATAATTTTCAACTGTCGCAAATTTTAAATACGCCAGGGATTGCCTTTTATATAGTAAATTATTCAAAAAATAATTTTCAACTGTCGCAAATTTTAATTACGCCAGGGATTGCCTTTTCTATAGTAAATTATTCAAAAAATAATTTTCTACTGTCGCAAATTTTAATTACGCCAGGGATTGCCTTTTCTATAGTAAATTATTCAAAAAATAATTTTCTACTGTCGCAAATTTTAATTGCACCAGGGATTGCCTTTTCTATAGTAAATTATTCAAAAAATAATTTTATACTATCGCAAGTTTTAATTACGCCAGGGATTCCCTTTTATATAGTAAATTTCTCACAAATTAATTTCTTACTGTCGCAAATTTTAAATACGCCAGGGATTGCCTTTTCTATAGTAAATTATTCAAAAAATAATTTTCAACTGTCGCAAATTTTAATTACGGCAGGGATTGCCTTTCTATAGTAAATTTCTCACAAAATAATTTTCAACTGTCGCAAATTTTAGTTACGCCAGGGATTGCCTTTTCTATAGTAAATTATTCAAAAAATAATTTTTTACTGTCGCAAATTTTAATTGCGCCAGGGATTGCCTTTTCTATAGTAAATTATTCAAAAAATAATTTTATACTGTCGCAAATTTTAATTGCGCCAGGGATTGCCTTTTCTACAGTAAATTATTCAAAAAATAGTTGTTTACTATCGCAAGTTTTAATTGCGCCAGGGATTGCCTGTTCTATAGTAAATTATTCAAAAAATAATTTTCTACTGTCGCAAATTTTAATTGCACCAGGGATTGCCTTTTCTATAGTAAATTTTTCAAAAAATAATTTTCTACTGTCGCAAATTTTAAGTGCGCCAGGGATTGCCTTTTCTATAGTAAATTATAAAAAAAATAATTTTCAACTGTCGCAAATTTTAATTACGCCAGGGATTGCCTTTTCTATAGTAAATTTCTCACAAAATAATTTTCAACTGTCGCAAATTTTAATTACGCCAGGGATTGCCTTTTCTATAGTAAATTATTCAAAAAATAATTTTTTACTGTCGCAAATTTTAATTGCGCCAGGGATTACCTTTTCTATAGTAAATTATTCAAAAAATAATTTTATACTGTCGCAAATTTTAATTGCGCCAGGGATTGCCTTTTCTACAGTAAATTATTCAAAAAATAATTGTTTACTATCGCAAGTTTTAATTGCGCCAGGGATTACCTTTTCTATAGTAAATTATTCAAAAAATAATTTTATACTGCCGCAAATTTTAAATACGCCAGGGATTGTTTTCTATAGTAAATTATTCAAAAAATAATTTTCAATTGTCGCAAATTTTAATTACGCGAGGGATTGCCTTTTCTATAGTAAATTATTCAAAAAATAATTTTTTACTGTCGCTGATTTTAATTACGCCAGGGATTGCCTTTCTATAGTAAATTATTCAAAAAATAATTTTCAACTGTCGCAAATTTTAATTGCGCCAGGGATTGCCTTGTATATAGTAAATTATTCAAAAAATAATTTTAACTGTCGCAAATTTTAATTGCGCCAGGGATTGCCTTTAATATAGTAAATTATTCAAAAAATAATTTTATACTGTCGCAAATTTTAAGTACAACAGGGATTGCCTTTTCTATAGTAAATTTTGCAAAAAATAATTTTCTACTGTCGCAAATTTTAATTACGCCAGGGATTGCCTTTTCTATAGTAAATTATTCAAAAAATAATTTTCAACTGTCGCAAATTTTAAATGCGCCAGGTATTGCCTTTTATATAGTAAATTATTCAAAAAATAATTTTCAACTGTCGCAAATTTTAATTACGCCAGGGATTGCCTTTTCTATAGTAAATTATTCAAAAAATAATTTTCAACTGTCGCAAATTTTAATTACGCCAGGGATTGCTTTTTCTACAGTAAATTATTCAAAAAATAATTTTTTACTATCGCAAGTTTTAATTGCGCCAGGGATTGCCTTTTCTATAGTAAATTATTCAAAAAATAATTTTATACTGTCGCAAATTTTAAATACGCCAGGGATTGCCTTTTCTATAGTAAATTATTCAAAAAATTATTTTCAACTGTCGCAAATTTTAATTACGCCAGGGATTGCCTTTTCTATAGTAAATTATTCAAAAAATAATTTTTTACTGTCGCAAATTTTAACTACGCCAGGGATTGCCTTTTCTATAGTAAATTATTCAAAAAATAATTTTCAACTGTCGCAAATTTTAATTGCGCCAGAGATTGCCTTTTTTATAGTAAATTATTCAAAAAATAATTTTTTACTGTCGCAAATTTTAATTGCGCCAGGGATTGCCTTTTCTATAGTAAATTATTCAAAAAATAATTTTCAACTGTGGCAAATTTTAATTGCGCCAGGTATTGCCTTTTATACAGTAAATTATTCAAAAAATAATTTTATACTGTCGCAAATTTTAAGTGCGCCAGGGATTGCCTTTTCTATAGTAAATTTTGCAAAAAATAATTTTCTACTGTCGCAAATTTTAATTAGGCCAGGGATTGCCTTTTCTATAGTAAATTATTCAAAAAATAATTTTCAACTGTCGCAAATTTTAAATACGCCAGGGATTGCCTTTTATATAGTAAATTATTCAAAAAATAATTTTCAACTGTCGCAAATTTTAATTACGCCAGGGATTGCCTTTTCTATAGTAAATTATTCAAAAAATAATTTTCTACTGTCGCAAATTTTAATTACGCCAGGGATTGCCTTTTCTACAGTAAATTATTCAAAAAATAATTTTCTACTGTCACAAATTTTAATTGCGCCAGGGATTGCCTTTTCTATAGTAAATTATTCAAAAAATAATTTTATACTATCGCAAATTTTAATTACGCCAGGGATTGCCTTTTATATAGTAAATTTCTCACAAATTAATTTCTTACTGTCGCAAATTTTAAATACGCCAGGGATTGCCTTTTCTATAGTAAATTATTCAAAAAATAATTTTCAACTGTCGCAAATTTTAATTACGCCAGGGATTGCCTTTTCTATAGTAAATTTCTCACAAAATAATTTTCAATTGTCGCAAATTTTAGTTACGCCAGGGATTGCCTTTTCTATAGTAAATTATTCAAAAAATAATTTTTTACTGTCGCAAATTTTAACTGCGATAGGGATTGCCTTTTCTATAGTAAATTATTCAAAAAATAATTTTAATTGCGCCAGGGATTGCCTTTTCTACAGTAAATTATTCAAAAAATAATTTTTTACTATCGCAAGTTTTAATTGCGCCAGCGATTGCCTTTTCTATAGTAAATTATTCAAAAAATAATTTTCAACTGTCGCAATTTTAATTACGCCAGGGATTGCCTTTTCTGTAGTAAATTTTTCAAAAAATAATTTTATACTGTCGCAAATTTTAAATACGCCAGGGATTGCCTTTTCTATAGTAAATTATTCAAAAAATAATTTTATACTGTCGAAAATTTTAATTGCGCCAGGGATTGCCTTTTCTATAGTAAATTATTCAAAAAATAATTTTCAACTGTCGCAATATTTTAATTGCGCCAGGGATTGCCTTTTATATAGTAAATTATTCAAAAAATAATTTTATACTGTCGCAAATTTTAATTGTGCCAGGGATTGCCTTTTCTATAGTAAATTATTCAAAAAATAATTTTCAACTGTCGCAAATTGTAATTGCGCCAGGGATTGCCTTTTCTATAGTAAATTATTCAAAAAATAATTTTCTACTGTCGCAAATTTTAATTGCGCCAGGGATTGCCTTTTCTATAGTAAATTTTTCAAGAAATAATTTTCTACTGTCGCAAATTTTAAGTGCGCCAGGGATTTCCTTTTCTATAGTAAATTATTCAAAAAATAATTTTCAACTGTCGCAAATTTTAATTACGCCAGGGATTGCCTTCTCTATAGTAAATTTCTCACAAAATAATTTTCAACTGTCGCAAATTTTAATTACGCCAGGGATTGCCTTTTCTATAGTAAATTATTCAAAAAATAATTTTTTGCTGTCGCAAATTTTAATTGCGCCAGGGATTGCCTTTTCTATAGTAAATTATTCAAAAAATAATTTTATACTGTCGCAAATTTTAATTGCGCCAGGGATTGCCTTTTCTACAGTAAATTATTCAAAAAATAATTTTTTACTATCGCAAGTTTTAATTGCGCCAGGGATTGCCTTTTCTATAGTAAATTATTCAAAAAATAATTTTATACTGTCGCAAATTTTAAATACGCCAGGGATTGCCTTTTCTATAGTAAATTATTCAAAAAATAATTTTCAACTGTCGCAAATTTTAATTACGCCAGGGATTGCCTTTTCTATAGTAAATTATTCAAAAAATAATTTTTTACTGTCGCAAATTTTAATTACGCCAGGGATTGCCTTTTCTATAGTAAATTATTCAAAAAATAATTTTCAACTGTCGCAAATTTTAATTACGCCAGGGATTGCCTTTTCTATAGTAAATTATTCAAAAAATAATTTTATACTGTCGCAAATTTTAATTGCGCCAGGGATTGCCTTTTCTACAGTAAATTATTCAAATAATAATTTTTTACTATCGCAAGTTTTAATTGCGCCAGGGATTGCCTTTTCTATAGTAAATTATTCAAAAAATAATTTTCAACTGTCGCAAATTTTAATTGCGCCAGGGATTGCCTTTTATATAGTAAATTATTCAAAAAATAATTTTTTACTGTCGCAAATTTTAATTGCGCCAGGGATTGCCTTTTCTATAGTAAATTATTCAAAAAATAATTTTCAACTGCCGCAAATTTTATTTGCGCCAGGGATTGCCTTTTATATAGTAAATTATTCAAAAAATAATTTTATACTGTCACAAATTTTAAGTGCGCCAGGGATTGCCTTTTCTATAGTAAATTTTGCAAAAAATAATTTTCTACTGTCACAAATTTTAATTACGCCAGGGATTGCCTTTTCTATAGTAAATTATTCAAAAAATAAATTTCAACTGTCGCAAATTTTAAATACGCAAGGGATTGCCTTTTATATAGTAAATTATTCAAAAAATAATTTTCAACTGTCGCAAATTTTAATTACGCCAGGGATTGCCTTTTCTATAGTAAATTATTCAAAAAATAATTTTCTACTGTCGCAAATTTTAATTACGCCAGGGATTGCCTTTTCTATAGTAAATTATTCAAAAAATAATTTTCTACTGTCGCAAATTTTAATTACGCCAGGGATTGCCTTTTCTATAGTAAATTATTCAAAAAATAATTTTATACTATCGCAAATTTTAATTACGCTAGGGATTGCCTTTTATATAGTAAATTTCTCACAAATTAATTTCTTACTGTCGCAAATTTTAAATACGCCAGGGATTGCCTTTTCTATAGTAAATTATTCAAAAAATAATTTTCAACTGTCGCAAATTTTAATTACGCCAGGGATTGCCTTTTCTATAGTAAATTTCTCACAAAATAATTTTCAACTGTCGCAAATTTTAATTACGCCAGGGATTGCCTTTTCTATAGTAAATTTTGCAAAAAATAATTTTCTACTGTCGCAAATTTTAATTACGCCAGGGATTGCCTTTTCTATAGTAAATTATTCAAAAAATAATTTTCAACTGTCGCAAATTTTAAATACGCCAGGGATTGCCTTTTATATAGTAAATTATTCAAAAAATAATTTTCAATTGTCGCAAATTTTAATTACGCCAGGGATTGCCTTTTCTATAGTAAATTATTCAAAAAATAATTTTCAACTGTCGCAAATTTTAATTGCGCCAGGGATTGCCTTTTATATAGTAAATTATTCAAAAAATAATTTTTTACTGTCGCAAATTTTAATTGCGCCAGGGATTGCCTTTTCTATAGTAAATTATTCAAAAAATAATTTTCAACTGTCGCAAATTTTAATTGCGCCAGGGATTGCCTTTTATATAGTAAATTATTCATAAAATAATTTTATACTGTCGCAAATTTTAAGTGCGCCAGGGATTGCCTTTTCTATAGTAAATTTTGCAAAAAATAATTTTCTAATGTCGCAAATTTTAATTGCGCCAGGGATTGCCTTTTATATAGTAAATTATTCAAAAAATAATTTTCTACTGTCGCAAATTTTAATTACGCCAGGGATTGCCTTTTCTATAGTAAATTATTCAAAAAATAATTTTCAACTGTAGCAAATTTTAAATACGCCAGGGATTGCCTTTTATATAGTAAATTATTCAAAAAACAATTTTCAACTGTCGCAAATTTTAATTACGCCAGGGATTGCCTTTTCTATAGTAAATTATTCAAAAAATAATTTTATACTTTCGCAAATTTTAATTGCGCCAGGGATTGCCTTTTCTATAGTAAATTATTCAAAAAATAATTTTATACTGTCGCAAATTTTAATTACGCCAAGGATTGCCTTTTCTATAGTAAATTATTCAAAAAATAATTTTATACTGTCGCAAATTTTAATTGCGCCAGGGATTGCCTTTTCTATAGTAAATTATTCAAAAAATAATTTTTTACTGTCGCAAATTTTAATTACGCCAGGGATTGCCTTTTCTATAGTAAATTATTCAAAAAATAATTTTATACTGTCGCAAATTTTAAGTGCGCCAGGGATTGCCTTTTATATAGTAAATTTTTCAAAAATTAATTTTATACTGTCGCAAATTTTAATTACGCCAGGGATTGCCTTTTCTATAGTAAATTATTCAAAAAATAATTTTATACTGTCGCAAATTTTAATTACGCCAGGGATTGCCTTTTCTATAGTAAATTATTCAAAAAGTAATTTTATACTGTCGCAAATTTTAATTGCACCAGGGATTGCCTTTTATATAGTAAATTATTCAAAAAATAATTTTTTACTGTCGCAAATTTTAATTGCGCCAGGGATTGCCTTTTCTATAGTAAATTATTCAAAAAATAATTTTCAACTGTCGCAAATTTTAATTGCGCCAGGGATTGCCTTTTATATAGTAAATTATTCAAAAAATAATTTTTTACTGTCGCAAATTTTAATTGCGCCAGGGATTGCCTTTTCTATAGTAAATTATTCAAAAAATAATTTTCAACTGTCGCAAATTTTAAGTGCGCCAGGGATTGCCTTTTCTATAGTAAATTATTCAAAAAATAATTTTCAACTGTCGCAAATTTTAATTGCGCCAGGGATTGCCTTTTATATAGTAAATTATTCAAAAAATAATTTTTTACTGTCGCAAATTTTAATTGCGCCAGGGATTGCCTTTTCTATAGTAAATTATTCAAAAAATAATTTTCAACTGTCGCAAATTTTAATTGCGCCAGGGATTGCCTTTTATATAGTAAATTATTCAAAAAATAATTTTATACTGTCGCAAATTTTAAGTGCGCCAGGGATTGCCTTTTCTATAGTAAATTTTGCAAAAAATAATTTTCTACTGTCACAAATTTTAATTACGCCAGGGATTGCCTTTTCTATAGTAAATTATTCAAAAAATAATTTTCAACTGTCGCAAATTTTAAATACGCCAGGGATTGCCTTTTATATAGTAAATTATTCAAAAAATAATTCTCAACTGTCGCAAATTTTAATTACGCCAGGGATTGCCTTTTCTATAGTAAATTATTCAAAAAATAATTTTCTACTGTCGCAAATTTTAATTACGCCAGGGATTGCCTTTTCTATAGTAAATTATTCAAAAAATAATTTTCTACTGTCGCAAATTTTAATTACGCCAGGGATTGCCTTTTCTATAGTAAATTTCTCACAAAATAATTTTCAACTGTCGCAAATTTTAATTACGCCAGGGATTGCCTTTTCTATAGTAAATTATTCAAAAAATAATTTTATACTGTCGCAAATTTTAATTGCGCCAGGGATTGCCTTTTCTATAGTAAATTATTCAAAAAATAATTTTTTACTGTCGCAAATTTTAATTACGCCAGGGATTGCCTTTTCTATAGTAAATTATTCAAAAAATAATTTTCTACTGTCGCAAATTTTAAATATCCCAGGGATTGCCTTTTCTATAGTAAATTATTCAAAAAATAATTTTCAACTGTCGCAAATTTTAATTACGCCAGGGATTGCCTTTTCTATAGTAAATTTCTCACAAAATAATTTTCAACTGTCGCAAATTTTAATTACGCCAGGGATTGCCTTTTCTATAGTAAATTATTCAAAAAATAATTTTTTGCTGTCGCAAATTTTAATTGCGCCAGGGATTGCCTTTTCTATAGTAAATTATTCAAAAAATAATTTTATACTGTCGCAAATTTTAACTGCACCAGGGATTGCCTTTTCTACAGTAAATTATTCAAAAAATAATTTTTTACTATCGCAAGTTTTAATTGCGCCAGGGATTGCCTTTTCTATAGTAAAATATTCAAAAAATAATTTTATACTGTCGCAAATTTTAAATACGCCAGGGATTGCCTTTTCTATAGTAAATTTCTCACAAAATAATTTTCAACTGTCGCAAATTTTAAATACGCCAGGGATTGCCTTTTATATAGTAAATTATTCAAAAAATAATTTTCAACTGTCGCAAATTTTAATTACGCCAGGGATTGCCTTTTATATAGTAAATTATTCAAAAAATAATTCTCAACTGTCGCAAATTTTAATTACGCCAGGGATTGCCTTTTCTATAGTAAATTATTCAAAAAATAATTTTCTACTGTCGCAAATTTTAATTACGCCAGGGATTGCCTTTTCTATAGTAAATTATTCAAAAAATAATTTTCTACTGTCGCAAATTTTAATTACGCCAGGGATTGACTTTTCTATAGTAAATTTCTCACAAAATAATTTTCAACTGTCGCAAATTTTAATTACGCCAGGGATTGCCTTTTCTATAGTAAATTATTCAAAAAATAATTTTATACTGTCGCAAATTTTAATTGCGCCAGGGATTGCCTTTTCTATAGTAAATTATTCAAAAAATAATTTTTTACTGTCGCAAATTTTAATTACGCCAGGGATTGCCTTTTCTATAGTAAATTATTCAAAAAATAATTTTCTACTGTCGCAAATTTTAAATATCCCAGGGATTGCCTTTTCTATAGTAAATTATTCAAAAAATAATTTTCAACTGTCGCAAATTTTAATTACGCCAGGGATTGCCTTTTCTATAGTAAATTTCTCACAAAATAATTTTCAACTGTCGCAAATTTTAATTACGCCAGGGATTGCCTTTTCTATAGTAAATTATTCAAAAAATAATTTTTTGCTGTCGCAAATTTTAATTGCGCCAGGGATTGCCTTTTCTATAGTAAATTATTCAAAAAATAATTTTATACTGTCGCAAATTTTAACTGCACCAGGGATTGCCTTTTCTACAGTAAATTATTCAAAAAATAATTTTTTACTATCGCAAGTTTTAATTGCGCCAGGGATTGCCTTTTCTATAGTAAAATATTCAAAAAATAATTTTATACTGTCGCAAATTTTAAATACGCCAGGGATTGCCTTTTCTATAGTAAATTATTCAAAAAATAATTTTCAACTGTCGCAAATTTTAATTACGCCAGGGATTGCCTTTTCTATAGTAAATTATTCAAAAAATAATTTTTTACTGTCGCAAATTTTAATTACGCCAGGGATTGCCTTTTCTATAGTAAATTATTCAAAAAATAATTTTCAACTGTCGCAAATTTTAATTGCGCCAGGGATTGCCTTTTATATAGTAAATTATTCAAAAAATAATTTTTTACTGTCGTAAATTTTAATTGCGCCAGGGATTGCCTTTTCTATAGTAAATTATTCAAAAAATAATTTTCAACTATCGCAAATTTTAATTGCGCCAGGGATTGCCTTTTATATAGTAAATTATTCAAAAAATAATTTTATACTGTCACAAAATTTAAGTGCGCCAGGGATTGCCTTTTCTATAGTAAATTTTGCAAAAAATTATTTTCTACTGTCACAAATTTTAATTACGCCAGGGATTGCCTTTTCTATAGTAAATTATTCAAAAAATAATTTTCAACTGTCGCAAATTTTAAATACGCCAGGGATTGCCTTTTATATAGTAAATTATTCAAAAAATAATTTTCAACTGTCGCAAATTTTAATTACGCCAGGGATTGCCTTTTCTATAGTAAATTATTCAAAAAATAATTTTCTACTGTCGCAAATTTTAATTAAGCCAGGGATTGCCTTTTCTATAGTAAATTATTCAAAAAATAATTTTCTACTGTCGCAAATTTTAATTACGCCAGGGATTGCCTTTTCTATAGTAAATTATTCAAAAAATATTTTTATACTGTCGCAAATTTTAATTGCGCCAGGGATTGCCTTTTCTATAGTAAATTATTCAAAAAATAATTTTTTACTGTCGCAAATTTTAATTACGCCAGGGATTGCCTTTTCTATAGTAAATTATTCAAAAAATAATTTTATACTGTCGCAAATTTTAAGTGCGCCAGGGATTGCCTTTTATATAGTAAATTTTTCAAAAATTAATTTTATACTGTCCCAAATTTTAATTACGCCAGGGATTGCCTTTTCTATAGTAAATTATTCAAAAAATAATTTTTTACTGTCGCAAATTTTAAATATCCCAGGGACTGCCTTTTCTATAGTAAATTATTCAAAAAATAATTTTATACTGTCGCAAATTTTAATTACGCCAGGGATTGCCTTTTCTATAGTAAATTATTCAAAAAGTAATTTTATACTGTCGCAAATTTTAATTGCACCAGGGATTGCCTTTTCTATAGTAAAATATTCAAAAAATTATCTTCTACTGTCGCAAATTTTAACTACGCCAGGGATTGCCTTTTCTATAGTAAATTATTCAAAAAATAATTTTCTACTGTCGCAAATTTTAAGTGCGGCAGGGATTGCCTTTTCTATAGTAAATTATTCAAAACATAATTTTCTACTGTCGCAAATTTTAAGTGCGCCAGGGATTGCCTTTTCTATAGTAAATTATTCAAAAAATAATTTTTTACTGTCGCAAATTTTAATTGCGCCAGGGATTGCCTTTTCTACAGTAAATTATTCAAAAAATAATTTTCTACTGTCGCAAATTTTAATTACGCCAGGGATTGCCTTTTGTATAGTAAATTATTCAAAAAATAATTTTCTACTGTCGCAAATTTTAAATACGCCACGGATTGCCTTTTCTATAGTAGATTATTCAAAAAATAATTTTATACTGTCGCAAATTTTAATTACGCCAGGGATTGCCTTTTCTATAGTAAATTATTCAAAAAATAATTTTTTACTATCGCAAATTTTAATTGCGCCAGGGATTGCCTTTTCTATAGTAAATTATTCAAAAAATAATTTTCTACTGTCACAAATTTTAATTACGCCAGGGATTGCCTTTTCTATAGTAAATTATTCAAAAAATAATTTTCTACTGTCGCAAATTTTAAATACGCCAGGGATTGCCTTTTATATAGTAAATTATTCAAAAAATAATTTTATACTGTCGCAAATTTTAATTGCGCCAGGGATTGCCTTTTCTATAGTAAATTATTCAAAAAATAATTTTCTACTCTCGCAAATTTTAAGTGCGCCAGGGATTGCCTTTTCTATAGTAAATAATTCAAAAAATAATTTTCTACTGTCGCAAATTTTAATTACGCCAGGGATTGCCTTTTCTATAGTAAATTATTCAAAAAATAATTTTCTACTGTCGCAAATTTTAAGTGCGGCAGGGATTGCCTTTTCTATAGTAAATTATTCAAAAAATAATTTTGTACTGTCGCAAATTTTAAGTGCGCCAGGGATTTCCTTTTCTATAGTAAATTATTCAAAAAATAATTTTTTACTATCGCAAGTTTTAATTGCGCCAGGGATTGCCTTTTCTACAGTAAATTATTCAAAAAATAATTTTCTACTGTCGCAAATTTTAATTACGCCAGGGATTGCCTTTTCTATAGTAAATTATTCAAAAAATAATTTTTTTCTATCGCAAGTTTTAATTGCGCCAGGGATTGCCTTTTCTATAGTAAATTATTCAAAAAATAATTTTCTACTGTTGCAAATTTTAATTACGCCAGGGATTGCCTTTTCTATAGTAAATAATTCAAAAAATAATTTTCTACTGTCGCAAATTTTAAATACACCAGGGATTGCCTTTTATATAGTAAATTATTCAAAAAAAAATTTTATACTGTCGCAAATTTTAATTGCGCCAGGGATTGCCTTTTCTATAGTAAATTATTCAAAAAATAATTTTATACTGTCGCAAATTTTAATTACGCCAGGGATTGCCTTTTCTATAGTAAATTATTCAAAAAATAATTTTATACTGTCGCAAATTTTAAATATCCCAGGGATTGCCTTTTCTATAGTAAATTATTCAAAAAAAAATTTTTTACTGTCGCAAATTTTAAGTGCGCCAGGGATTGCCTTTTCTATAGTAAATTATTCAAAAAATAATTTTCTACTGTCGCAAATTTTAAGTGCGCCAGGGATTGCCTTTTCTATAGTAAATTATTCAAAAAATAATTTTCAACTGTCGCAAATTTTAATTACGCCAGGGATTGCCTTTTCTATAGTAAATTATTCAAAAAATAATTTTCAACTGTCGCAAATTTTAATTACGCCAGGGATTGCCTTTTGTATAGTAAATTTTTCAAAAAATAATTTTATACTGTCGCAAATTTTAAATACGCCACGGATTGCCTTTTCTATAGTAAATTATTAAAAAAATAATTTTATACTGTCGCAAATTTTAATTGCGCCAGGGATTGCCGTTTCTATAGTAAATTATTCAAAAAATAATTTTTTACTGTCGCAAATTTTAATTACGCCAGGGATTGCCTTTTCTATAGTAAATTATTCAAAAAATAATTTTCAACTGTCGCAAATTTTAATTGCGCCAGGGATTGCCTTTTATATAGTAAATTATTCAAAAAATAATTTTTTACTGTCGCAAATTTTAATTGCGCCAGGGATTGCCTTTTCTATAGTAAATTATTAAAAAAATAATTTTCAACTGTCGCAAATTTTAATTGCGCCAGGGATTACCTTTTATATAGTAAATTATTCAAAAAATAATTTTATACTGTCGCAAATTTTAATTGCGCCAGGGATTGCCTTTTCTATAGTAAATTATTCAAAAAATAATTTTTTACTGTCGCAAATTTTAATTGCGCCAGGGATTGCCTTTTCTATAGTAAATTATTCAAAAAATAATTTTCTACTGTCGCAAATTTTAATTGCGCCAGGGATTGCCTTTTCTATAGTAAATTATTCAAAAAATAATTTTCAACTGTCGCAAATTTTAATTGCGCCATGGATTGCCTTTTCTACAGTAAATTATTCAAAAAATAATTTTTTACTATCGCAAGTTTTAATTGCGCCAGGGATTGCCTTTTCTATAGTAAATTATTCAAAAAATAATTTTATACTGTCGCAAATTTTAAATACGCCAGGGATTGCCTTTTCTATAGTAAATTATTCAAAAAATTATTTTCAACTGTCGCAAATTTTAATTACGCCAGGGATTGCCTTTTCTATAGTAAATTATTCAAAAAATAATTTTTTACTGTCGCAAATTTTAATTACGCCAGGGATTGCCTTTTCTATGGTAAATTATTCAAAAAATAATGTTCAACTGTCGCAAATTTTAATCGCGCAAGGGATTGCCTTTTATATAGTAAATTATTCAAAAAATAATTTTTTACTGTCGCAAATTTTAATTGCGCCAGGGATTGCCTTTTCTATAGTAAATTATTCAAAAAATAATTTTCAACTGTCGCAAATTTTAATTGCGCCAGGGATTGCCTTTTATATAGTAAATTATTAAAAAAATAATTTTCTACTGTCGCAAATTTTAAGTGCGCCAGGGATTGCCTTTTCTATAGTAAATTATTCAAAAAATAATTTTATACTGTCGCAAATTTTAATTACGCCAGGGATTGCCTTTCCTATAGTAAATTATTCAAAAAATAATTTTATACTGTCGCAAATTTTAAATATCCCAGGGATTGCCTTTTCTATAGTAAATTATTCAAAAAAAAATTTTTTACTGTCGCAAATTTTAAGTGCGCCAGGAATTGCCTTTTCTATAGTAAATTATTCAAAAAATAATTTTCTACTGTAACAAATTTTAAGTGCGCCAGGGATTGCCTTTTCTATAGTAAATTATGCAAAAAATAATTTTCAACAGTCGCAAATTTTAATTACGCCAGGGATTGCCTTTTCTATAGTAAATTATTCAAAAAATAATTTTCAACTGTCGCAAATTTTAATTACGCCAGGGATTGCCTTTTCTATAGTAAATTTTTCAAAAAATAATTTTATACTGTCGCAAATTTTAAATACGCCAGGGATTGCCTTTTCTATAGTAAATTATTCAAAAAATAATTTTCAACTGTCGCAAATTTTAAATAGGCCAGGGATTGCCTTTTATATAGTAAATTATTCAAAAAATAATTTTCAACTGTCGCAAATTTTAAATAGGCCAGGGATTGCCTTTTATATAGTAAATTATTCAAAAAATAATTTTCAACTGTCGCAAATTTTAATTACGCCAGGGATTGCCTTTTCTATAGTAAATTATTCAAAAAATAATTTTCTACTGTCGCAAATTTTAATTACGCCAGGGATTGCCCTTTCTATAGTAAATTATTCAAAAAATAATTTTCTACTGTCGCAAATTTTAATTGCGCCAGGGATTGCCTTTTATATAGTAAATTTCTCACAAATTAATTTCTTACTGTCGCAAATTTTAAATACGCCAGGGATTGCCTTTTCTATAGTAAATTATTCAAAAAATAATTTTCAACTGTCGCAAATTTTAATTACGCCAGGGATTTCCTTTTCTATAGTAAATTATTCAAAAAATAATTTTCTACTGTCGCAAATTTTAATTACGCCAGGGATTGCCTTTTATATAGTAAATTTCTCACAAATTAATTTCTTACTGTCGCAAATTTTAAATACGCCAGGGATTGCCTTTTCTATAGTAAATTATTCAAAAAATAATTTTCAACTGTCGCAAATTTTAATTACGCCAGGGATTGCCTTTTCTATAGTAAATTTCTCACAAAATAATTTTCAACTGTCGCAAATTTTAGTTACGCCAGGGATTGCCTTTTCTATAGTAAATTATTCAAAAAATAATTTTATACTATCGCAAATTTTAATTACGCCAGGGATTGCCTTTTATATAGTAAATTTCTCACAAATTAATTTCTTACTGTCGCAAATTTTAAATACGCCAGGGATTGCCTTTTCTATAGTAAATTATTCAAAAAATAATTTTCAACTGTCGCAAATTTTAATTACGCCAGGGATTGCCTTTTCTATAGTAAATTATTCAAAAAATAATTTTCTACTGTCGCAAATTTTAATTACGCCAGGGATTGCCTTTTATATAGTAAATTTCTCACAAATTAATTTCTTACTGTCGCAAATTTTAAATACGCCAGGGATTGCCTTTTCTATAGTAAATTATTCAAAAAATAATTTTCAACTGTCGCAAATTTTAATTACGCCAGGGATTGCCTTTTCTATAGTAAATTTCTCACAAAATAATTTTCAACTGTCGCAAATTTTAGTTACGCCAGGGATTGCCTTTTCTATAGTAAATTATTCAAAAAATAATTTTCAACTGTCGCAAATTTCAATTGCGCCATGGATTGCCTTTTCTACAGTAAATTATTCAAAAAATAATTTTTTACTATCGCAAGTTTTAATTGCGCCAGGGATTGCCTTTTCTATAGTAAATTATTCAATAAATAATTTTATACTGTCGCAAATTTTAAATACGCCAGGGATTGCCTTTTCTATAGTAAATTATTCAAAAAATTATTTTCAACTGTCGCAAATTTTAATTACGCCAGGGATTGCCTTTTCTATAGTAAATTATTCAAAAAATAATTTTTTACTGTCGCAAATTTTAATTACGCCAGGGATTGCCATTTCTATGGTAAATTATTCAAAAAATAATGTTCAACTGTCGCAAATTTTAATTGCGCAAGGGATTGCCTTTTATATAGTAAATTATTCAAAAAATAATTTTCTACTGTCGCAAATTTTAATTACGCCAGGGATTGCCTTTTATATAGTAAATTTCTCACAAATTAATTTCTTACTGTCGCAAATTTTAAATACGCCAGGGATTGCCTTTTCTATAGTAAATTATTCAAAAAATAATTTTCAACTGTCGCAAATTTTAAATAGGCCAGGGATTGCCTTTTATATAGTAAATTATTCAAAAAATAATTTTCAACTGTCGCAAATTTTAAATAGGCCAGGGATTGCCTTTTATATAGTAAATTATTCAAAAAATAATTTTCAACTGTCGCAAATTTTAATTACGCCAGGGATTGCCTTTTCTATAGTAAATTATTCAAAAAATAATTTTCTACTGTCGCAAATTTTAATTACGCCAGGGATTGCCTTTTCTATAGTAAATTATTCAAAAAATAATTTTATACTATCGCAAATTTTAATTACGCCAGGGATTGCCTTTTATATAGTAAAATTCTCACAAATTAATTTCTTACTGTCGCAAATTTTAAATACGCCAGGGATTGCCTTTTCTATAGTAAATTATTCAAAAAATAATTTTCAACTGTCGCAAATTTTAATTACGCCAGGGATTGCCTTTTCTATAGTAAATTATTCAAAAAATAATTTTCTACTGTCGCAAATTTTAATTACGCCAGGGATTGCCTTTTATATAGTAAATTTCTCACAAATTAATTTCTTACTGTCGCAAATTTCAAATACGCCAGGGATTGCCTTTTCTATAGTAAATTATTCAAAAAATAATTTTCAACTGTCGCAAATTTTAATTACGCCAGGGATTGCCTTTTCTATAGTAAATTTCTCACAAAATAATTTTCAACTGTCGCAAATTTTAGTTACGCCAGGGATTGCCTTTTCTATAGTAAATTATTCAAAAAATAATTTTTTACTGTCGCAAATTTTAATTGCGCCAGGGTTTGCCTTTTCTATAGTAAATAATTCAAAAAATAATTTTTTAATGTCGCAAATTTTAATTACGCCAGGGATTGCCTTTTCTATAGTAAATTATTCAAAAAATAATTTTATACTATCGCAAATTTTAACTACGCCAGGGATTGCCTTTTCTATAGTAAATTTTTCAAAAAATAATTTTCTACTGTCGCAAATTTTAAGTGCGCCAGGGATTGCCTTTTCTATAGTAAATTATTCAAAAAATAATTTTCAACTGTCGCAAATTTTAATTACGCCAGGGATTGCCTTTTCTATAGTAAATTTCTCACAAAATGATTTTCAACTGTCGCAAATTTTAATTACGCCAGGGATTGCCTTTTCTATAGTAAATTTTGCAAAAAATAATTTTTTCTACTGTCGCAAATTTTAATTACGCCAGGGATTGCCTTTTCTATAGTAAATTATTCAAAAAATAATTTTCAACTGTCGCAAATTTTAAACACGCCAGGGATTGCCTTTTATATAGTAAATTATTCAAAAAATTATTTTCAACTGTCGCAAATTTTAATTGCGCCAGGGATTGCCTTTTCTATAGTAAATTATTCAAAAAATAATTTTCAACTGTCGCAAATTTTAATTACGCCAGGGATTGCCTTTTCTGTAGTAAATTTTTCAAAAAATAATTTTATACTGTCGCAAATTTTAAATACGCCAGGGATTGCCTTTTCTATTGTAAATTATTCAAAAAATAATTTTATACTGTCGCAAATTTTAATTGCGCCAGGGATTGCCTTTTCTATAGTAAATAATTCAAAAAAAAATTTTTTACTGTCGCAAATTTTAATTACGCCAGGGATTGCCTTTTCTATAGTAAATTATTCAAAAAATAATTTTCAACTGTCGCAAATTATAATTGCGCCAGGGATTGCCTTTTCTATAGTAAATTTTTCAAAAAATAATTTTCTACTGTCGCATATTTTAAGTGCGCCAGGGATTGCCTTTTTTATAGTAAATTATTCAAAAAATAATTTTCAATTGTCGCAAATTTTAATTACGCCAGGGATTGCCTTTTCTATAGTAAATTTCTCACAAAATAATTTTCAACTGTCGCAAATTTTAATTACGCCAGGGATTGCCTTTTCTATAGTAAATTATTCAAAAAATATTTTTTTACTGTCGCAAATTTTAATTGCGCCAGGGATTGCCTTTTCTATAGTAAATTATTCAAAAAATAATTTTATACTGTCGCAAATTTTAATTGCGCCAGGGATTGCCTTTTCTACAGTAAATTATTCAAAAAATAATTTTTTACTATCGCAAGTTTTAATTGCGCCAGGTGTTGCCTTTTCTATAGTAAATTATTCAAAAAATAATTTTATACTGTCGCAAATTTTAAATACGCCAGGGATTGCCTTTTCTATAGTAAATTATTCAAAAAATAATTTTCAACTGTCGCAAATTTTAATTACGCCAGGGATTGCCTTTTATATAGTAAATTATTCAAAAAATAATTTTTTACTGTCGCAAATTTTAATTGCGCCAGGGTTTGCCTATTCTATAGTAAATTATTCAAAAAATAATTTTCAACTGTCGCAAATTTTAATTGCGCCATGGATTGCCTTTTATATAGTAAATTATTCAAAAAATAATTTTATACTGTCGCAAATTTTAAGTGCGCCAGGGATTGCCTTTTCTATAGTAAATTTTGCAAAAAATAATTTTCTACTGTCACAAATTTTAATTACGCCAGGGATTACCTTTTCTATAGTAAATTATTCAAAAAATAATTTTCAACTGTCGCAAATTTTAAATACGCCAGGGATTGCCTTTTATATAGTAAATTATTCAAAAAATAATTCTCAACTGTCGCAAATTTTAATTACGCCAGGGATTGCCTTTTCTATAGTAAATTATTCAAAAAATAATTTTCTACTGTCGCAAATTTTAATTACGCCAGGGATTGCCTTTTCTATAGTAAATTATTCAAAAAATAATTTTCTACTGTCGCAAAATTTTAATTACGCCAGGGATTGCCTTTTCTATAGTAAATTATTCAAAAAATAATTTTATACTATCGCAAATTTTAATTACGCCAGGGATTGCCTTTTATATAGTAAATTTCTCACAAATTAATTTCTTACTGTCGCAAATTTTAAATGCACCACGGATTGCCTATTCTATAGTAAATTATTCAAAAAATAATTTTCAACTGTCGCAAATTTTAATTACGCCAGGGATTGCCTTTTCTATAGTAAATTTCTCACAAAATGATTTTCAACTGTCGCAAATTTTAATTACGCCAGGGATTGCCTTTTCTATAGTAAATTTCTCACAAAATGATTTTCAACTGTCGCAAATTTTAATTACGCCAGGGATTGCCTTTTCTATAGTAAATTTTGCAAAAAATAATTTTCTACTGTCGCAAATTTTAATTACGCCAGGGATTGCCTTTTCTATAGTAAATTATTCAAAAAATAATTTTCAACTGTCGCAAATTTTAAATACGCCAGGGATTGCCTTTTATATAGTAAATTATTCAAAAAATAATTTTCAACTGTCGCAAATTTTAATTACGCCAGGGATTGCCTTTTCTATAGTAAATTATTCAAAAAATAATTTTCAACTGTCGCACATTTTAGTTGCGCCTTTTATATAGTAAATTATTCAAAAAATAAATTTTTACTGTCGCAAATTTTAATTGCGCCAAGGATAGCCCTTTCTATAGCAAATTATTCAAAAAATAATTTTCAACTGTCGCAAATTTTAATTGCGCCAGGGATTGCCTTTTATATAGTAAATTATTCAAAAAATAATTTTATACTGTCGCAAATTTTAAGTGCGCCAGGGATTGCCTTTTCTATAGTAAATTTTGCAAAAAATAATTTTCTACTGTCGCAAATTTTAATTGCGCCAGGGATTGCCTTTTATATAGTAAATTATTCAAAAAATAATTTTCTACTGTCGCAAATTTCAATTACGCCAGGGATTGCCTTTTCTATAGTAAATTATTCAAAAAATAATTTTCAACTGTCGCAAATTTTAAATACGCCAGGGATTTGCCTTTTATATAGTAAATTATTCAAAAAATAATTTTCAACTGTCGCAAATTTTAATTACGCCAGGGATTGCCTTTTCTATAGTAAATTATTCAAAAAATAATTTTATACTGTCGCAAATTTTAATTGCGCCAGGGATTGCCTTTTCTATAGTAAATTATTCAAAAAATAATTTTATACTGTCGCAAATTTTAATTACGCCAGGGATTGCCTTTTCTATAGTAAATTATTCAAAAAATAATTTTATACTGTCGCAAATTTTAATTGCGCCAGGGATTGCCTTTTCTATAGTAAATTATTCAAAAAATAATTTTTTACTGTGGCAAATTTTAATTACGCCAGGGATTGCCTTTTCTATAGTAAATTATTCAAAAAATAATTTTATACTGTCGCAAATTTTAAGTGCGCCAGGGATTGCCTTTTATATAGTAAATTTTTCAAAAATTAATTTTATACTGTCGCAAATTTTAATTACGCCAGGGATTGCCTTTTCTATAGTAAATTATTCAAAAAATAATTTTTTACTGTCGCAAATTTTAAATATCCCAGGGATTGCCTTTTCTATAGTAAATTATTCAAAAAATAATTTTCAACTGTCGCAAATTTTAATTACGCCAGGGATTGCCTTTTCTATAGTAAATTATTCAAAAAATAATTTTATACTATCGCAAATTTTAATTACGCCAGGGATTGCCTTTTCTATAGTAAATTATTCAAAAAGTAATTTTATACTGTCGCAAATTTTAATTGCGCCAGGGATTGCCTTTTCTATAGTAAATAATTCAAAAAATAATTTTTTACTTTCGCAAATTTTAATTACGCCAGGGATTGCCTTTTCTATAGTAAATTATTCAAAAAATAATTTTCAACTGTCGCAAATTTTAATTGCGCCAGGGATTGCCTTTTCTATAGTAAATTTTTCAAAAAATAATTTTCTACTGTCGCATATTTTAAGTGCGCCAGGGATTGCCTTTTCTATAGTAAATTATTCAAAAAATAATTTTCAACTGTCGCAGATTTTAATTACGCCAGGGATTGCCTTTTCTATAGTAAATTTCTCACAAAATAATTTTCAACTGTCGCAAATTTTAATTACGCCAGGGATTGCCTTTTCTATAGTAAATTATTCAAAAAATATTTTTTTACTGTCGCAAATTTTAATTGCGCCAGGGATTGCCTTTTCTATAGTAAATTATTCAAAAAATAATTTTATACTGTCTCAAATTTTAATTGCGCCAGGGATTGCCTTTTCTACAGTAAATTATTCAAAAAATAATTTTTTACTATCGCAAGTTTTAATTGCGCCAGGGGTTGCCTTTTCTATAGTAAATTATTCAAAAAATAATTTTATACTGTCGCAAATTTTAAATACGCCAGGGATTGCCTTTTCTATAGTAAATTATTCAAAAAATAATTTTCAACTGTCGCAAATTTTAATTACGCCAGGGATTGCCTTTTCTATAGTAAATTATTCAAAAAATAATTTTTTACTGTCGCAAATTTTAATTACGCCAGGGATTGCCTTTTCTATAGTAAATTATTCAAAAAATAATTTTCAACTGTCGCAAATTTTAATTGCGCCAGGGATTGCCTTTTATATAGTAAATTATTCAAAAAATAATTTTTTACTGTCGCAAATTTTAATTGCGCCAGGGTTTGCCTTTTCTATAGTAAATTATTCAAAAAATAATTTTCAACTGTCGCAAATTTTAATTGCGCCAGGGATTGCCTTTTATATAGTAAATTATTCAAAAAATAATTTTATACTGTCGCAAATTTTAAGTGCGCCAGGGATTGCCTTTTCTATAGTAAATTTTGCAAAAAATAATTTTCTACTGTCACAAATTTTAATTACGCCAGGGATTACCTTTTCTATAGTAAATTATTCAAAAAATAATTTTCAACTGTCGCAAATTTTAAATACGCCAGGGATTGCCTTTTATATAGTAAATTATTCAAAAAATAATTCTCAACTGTCGCAAATTTTAATTACGCCAGGGATTGCCTTTTCTATAGTAAATTATCCAAAAAATAATTTTCTACTGTCGCAAATTTTAATTACGCCAGGGATTGCCTTTTCTATAGTAAATTATTCAAAAAATAATTTTCTACTGTCGCAAAATTTTAATTACGCCAGGGATTGCCTTTTCTATAGTAAATTATTCAAAAAATTATTTTATACTATCGCAAATTTTAATTACGCCAGGGATTGCCTTTTATATAGTAAATTTCTCACAAATTAATTTCTTACTGTCGCAAATTTTAAATGCACCACGGATTGCCTATTCTATAGTAAATTATTCAAAAAATAATTTTCAACTGTCGCAAATTTTAATTACGCCAGGGATTGCCTTTTCTATAGTAAATTTCTCACAAAATAATTTTATACTGTCGCAAATTTTAAGTGCGCCAGGGATTGCCTTTTCTATAGTAAATTTTGCAAAAAATAATTTTCTACTGTCACAAATTTTAATTACGCCAGGGATTACCTTTTCTATAGTAAATTATTCAAAAAATAATTTTCAACTGTCGCAAATTTTAATTGCGCCAGGGATTGCCTTTTATATAGTAAATTATTCAAAAAATAATTTTTTACTGTCGCAAATTTTAATTGCGCCAGGGTTTGCCTTTTCTATAGTAAATTATTCAAAAAATAATTTTCAACTGTCGCAAATTTTAATTGCGCCAGGGATTGCCTTTTATATAGTAAATTATTCAAAAAATAATTTTATACTGTCGCAAATTTTAAGTGCGCCAGGGATTGCCTTTAATATAGTAAATTTTGCAAAAAATAATTTTCTACTGTCACAAATTTTAATTACGCCAGGGATTACCTTTTCTATAGTAAATTATTCAAAAAATAATTTTCAACTGTCGCAAATTTTAAATACGCCAGGGATTGCCTTTTATATAGTAAATTATTCAAAAAATAATTCTCAACTGTCGCAAATTTTAATTACGCCAGGGATTGCCTTTTCTATAGTAAATTATTCAAAAAATAATTTTCTACTGTCGCAAATTTTAATTACGCCAGGGATTGCCTTTTCTATAGTAAATTATTCAAAAAATAATTTTCTACTGTCGCAAAATTTTAATTACGCCAGGGATTGCCTTTTCTATAGTAAATTATTCAAAAAATAATTTTATACTATCCCAAATTTTAATTACGCCAGGGATTGCCTTTTCTATAGTAAATTATTCAAAAAATAATTTTCTACTGTCGCAAATTTTAATTACGCCAGGGATTGCCTTTTCTATAGTAAATTATTCAAAAAATAATTTTTTACTGTCGCAAATTTTAATTACGCCAGGGATTGCCTTTTCTATAGTAAATTATTCAAAAAATAATTTTATACTGTCGCAAATTTTAAGTGCGCCAGGGATTGCCTTTTCTATAGTAAATTTTGCAAAAAATAATTTTCTACTGTCGCAAATTTTAATTGCGCCAGGGATTGCCTTTTATATAGTAAATTATTCAAAAAATAATTTTCTACTGTCGCAAATTTTAATTACGCCAGGGATTGCCTTTTCTATAGTAAATTATTCAAAAAATAATTTTCAACTGTCGCAAATTTTAAATACGCCAGCGATTGCCTTTTATATAGTAAATTATTCAAAAAATAATTTTCAACTGTCGCAAATTTTAATTACGCCAGGGATTGCCTTTTCTATAGTAAATTATTCAAAAAATAATTTTATACTGTCGCAAATTTTAATTGCGCCAGGGATTGCCTTTTCTATAGTAAATTATTCAAAAAATAATTTTATACTGTCGCAAATTTTAATTACGCCAGGGATTGCCTTTTCTATAGTAAATTATTCAAAAAATCATTTTATACTGTCGCAAATTTTAATTGCGCCAGGGATTGCCTTTTCTATAGTAAATTATTCAAAAAATAATTTTTTACTGTGGCAAATTTTAATTACGCGAGGGATTGCCTTTTCTATAGTAAATTATTCAAAAAATAATTTTATACTGTCGCAAATTTTAAGTGCGCCAGGGATTGCCTTTTATATAGTAAATTTTTCAAAAATTAATTTTATACTGTCGCAAATTTTAATTACGCCAGGGATTGCCTTTTCTATAGTAAATTATTCAAAAAATAATTTTTTACTGTCGCAAATTTTAAATATCCCAGGGATTGCCTTTTCTATAGTAAATTATTCAAAAAAAAATTTTCAACTGTCGCAAATTTTAATTACGCCAGGGATTGCTTTTTCTATAGTAAATTATTCAAAAAATAATTTTATACTGTCGCAAATTTTAATTACGCCAGGGATTGCCTTTTCTATAGTAAATTATTCAAAAAGTAATTTTATACTGTCGCAAATTTTAATTGCACCAGGAATTGCCTTTTCTATAGTAAATTATTCAAAAAATAAATTTCTACTGTCGCAAATTTTAACTACGCCAGGGATTGCCTTTTCTATAGTAAATTATTCAAAAAATAATTTTCTACTGTCGCAAATTTTAAGTGCGCCAGGGATTGCCTTTTCTATAGTAAATTATTCAAAACATAATTTTCTACTGTCGCAAATTTTAAGTGCGCCAGGGATTGCCTTTTATATAGTAAATTATTCAAAAAATAATTTTATACTATCGCAAATTTTAATTGCGCCAAGGATTGCCTTTTTATAGTAAATTATTCAAAAAATAATTTTCTACTGTCGCAAATTTTAATTACGCCAGGGATTGCCTTTTCTATAGTAAATTATTCAAAAAATAATTTTCTACTGTCGCAAATTTTAAATACGCCAGGGATTGCCTTTTATATAGTAAATTATTCAAAAAATAATTTTATACTGTCGCAAATTATAATTGCGCCAGGGATTGCCTTTTCTATAGTAAATTATTCAAAAAATAATTTTCTACCGTCGCAAATTTTAATTACGCCAGGGATTGCCTTTTCTATAGTAAACTTTTCAAAAAATAATTTTTTACTGTCGCAAATTTTAAATATCCCAGGGATTGCCTTTTCTATAGTAAATTATTCAAAAAAAAATTTTCAACTGTCGCAAATTTTAATTACGCCAGGGATTGCTTTTTCTATAGTAAATTATTCAAAAAATAATTTTATACTGTCGCAAATTTTAATTACGCCAGGGATTGCCTTTTCTATAGTAAATTATTCAAAAAGTAATTTTATACTGTCGCAAATTTTAATTGCACCAGGAATTGCCTTTTCTATAGTAAATTATTCAAAAAATAAATTTCTACTGTCGCAAATTTTAACTACGCCAGGGATTGCCTTTTCTATAGTAAATTATTCAAAAAATAATTTTCTACTGTCGCAAATTTTAAGTGCGCCAGGGATTGCCTTTTCTATAGTAAATTATTCAAAACATAATTTTCTACTGTCGCAAATTTTAAGTGCGCCAGGGATTGCCTTTTATATAGTAAATTATTCAAAAAATAATTTTATACTATCGCAAATTTTAATTGCGCCAAGGATTGCCTTTTTATAGTAAATTATTCAAAAAATAATTTTCTACTGTCGCAAATTTTAATTACGCCAGGGATTGCCTTTTCTATAGTAAATTATTCAAAAAATAATTTTCTACTGTCGCAAATTTTAAATACGCCAGGGATTGCCTTTTATATAGTAAATTATTCAAAAAATAATTTTATACTGTCGCAAATTATAATTGCGCCAGGGATTGCCTTTTCTATAGTAAATTATTCAAAAAATAATTTTCTACCGTCGCAAATTTTAATTACGCCAGGGATTGCCTTTTCTATAGTAAACTTTTCAAAAAATAATTTTTTACTGTCGCAAATTTTAAATATCCCAGGGATTGCCTTTTCTATAGTAAATTATTCAAAAAATAATTTTCAATTGTCGCAAATTTTAATTACGCCAGGGATTGCCTTTTCTATAGTAAATTATTCAAAAAATAATTTTCTACTGTCGCAAATTTTAAATACGCCAGGGATTGCCTTTTCTATAGTAAATTATTCAAAAAATAATTTTATACTGTCGCAAATTTTAAGTGCGCCAGGGATTGCCTTTTATATAGTAAATTTTTCAAAAATTAATTTTATACTGTCGCAAATTTTAATTACGCCAGGGATTGCCTTTTCTATAGTAAATTATTCAAAAAATAATTTTTTACTGTCGCAAATTTTAAATATCCCAGGGATTGCCTTTTCTATAGTAAATTATTCAAAAAATAATTTTATACTGTCGCAAATTTTAATTACGCCAGGGATTGCCTTTTCTATAGTAAATTATTCAAAAAGTAATTTTATACTGTCGCAAATTTTAATTGCACCAGGTATTGCCTTTTCTATAGTAAATTATTCAAAAAATAAATTTCTACTGTCGCGACTTTTAACTACGCCAGGGATTGTTTTTTGTATAGTAAATTATTCAAAAAATAATTTTCTACTGTCGCAAATTTTAAGTGCGCCAGGGATTGCCTTTTCTATAGTAAATTATTCAAAACATAATTTTCTACTGTCGCAAATATTAAGTGCGCCAGGGATTGCCTTTTCTATAGTAAATTATTCAAAAAATAATTTTTTACTATCGCAAGTTTTAACTGCGCCAGGGATTGCCTTTTCTACAGTAAATTATTCAAAAAATAATTTTCTACTGTCGCAAATTTTACTTACGCCAGGGATTGCCTTTTCTATAGTAAATTATTCAAAAAATAATTTTCTACTGTCGCAAATTTTAAATACGCCAGGGATTGCCTTTTATATAGTAAATTATTCAAAAAATAATTTTATACTGTCGCAAATTATAATTGCGCCAGGGATTGCCTTTTCTATAGTAAATTATTCAAAAAATAATTTTCTACTGTCGCAAATTTTAAGTGCGCCAGGGATTGCCTTTTCTATAGTAAATAATTCAAAAAATAATTTTCTACTGTCGCAAATTTTAATTACGCCAGGGGTTGCCTTTTCTATAGTAAATTATTCAAAAAATAATTTTCTACTGTCGCAAATTTTAAGTGCGCCAGGGATTGCCTTTTCTATAGTAAATTATTCAAAAAATAATTTTCTACTGTCGCAAATTTTAAGTGCGCCAGGGATTGCCTTTTCTATAGTAAATTATTCAAAAAATAATTTTTTAATATCGCAAGTTTTAATTGCGCCAGGGATTGCCTTTTCTACAGTAAATTTTTCAAAAAATAATTTTCTACTGTCGCAAATTTTAATTACGCCAGGGATTGCCTTTTCTATAGTAAATTATTCAAAAAAATAATTTTTTACTATCGCAAGTTTTAATTGCGCCAGGGATTGCCTTTTCTATAGTAAATTATTCAAAAAATAATTTTCTACTGTCGCAAATTTTAATTACGCCAGGGATTGCCTTTTCTATAGTAAATAATTCAAAAAATAATTTTCTACTGTCGCAAATTTTAAATACACCAGGGATTGCCTTTTATATAGTAAATTATTCAAAAAATAATTCTATACTGTCTCAAATTTTAATTGCGCCAGGGATTGCCTTTTCTATAGTAAATTATTCAAAAAATAATTTTCTACTGTCGCAAATTTTAAGTGCGCCAGGGATTGCCTTTTCTATAGTAAATTATTCAAAAAATAATTTTGTACTGTCGCAAATTTTAATTAAGCCAGGGATTGCCTTTTCTATAGTAAATTATTCAAAAAATTATTTTATACTGTCGCAAATTTTAAATATCCCAGGGATTGCCTTTTCTATAGTAAATTATTAAAAAAAAAATTTTTTACTGTCGCAAATTTTAAGTGCGCCAGGGATTGCCTTTTCTATAGTAAATTATTCAAAAAATAATTTTCTACTGTCGCAAATTTTAAGTGCGCCAGGGATTGCCTTTTCTATAGTAAATTATTCAAAAAATAATTTTCAACTGTCGCAAATTTTAATTACGCCAGGGATTGCCTTTTCTTTAGTAAATTATTCAAAAAATAATTTTCAACTGTCGCAAATTTTAATTACGCCAGGCATTGACTTTTCTATAGTAAATTTTTCAAAAAATAATTTTATACTGTCGCAAATTTTAAATACGCCAGGGATTGCCTTTTCTATAGTAAATTATTAAAAAAATAATTTTATATTGTCGCAACTTTTAATTGCGCCAGGGATTGCCTTTTCTATAGTAAATTATTCAAAAAATAATTTTTTACTGTCGCAAATTTTAATTACGCCAGGGATTGCCTTTTCTATAGTAAATTATTCAAAAAATAATTTTCAACTGTCGCAAATTTTAATTGCGCCAGGGATTGCCTTTTATATAGTAAATTATTCAAAAAATAATTTTTTACTGTCGCAAATTTTAATTGCGCCAGGGATTGCCTTTTCTATAGTAAATTATTCAAAAAATAATTTTCAACTGTCGCAAATTTTAATTGCGCCAGGGATTGCCTTTTATATAATAAATTATTCAAAAAATAATTTTCTACTGTCGCAAATTTTAATTGCGCCAGGGATTGCCTTTTCTATAGTAAATTTTTCAAAAAATAATTTTCTACTGTCGCAAATTTTAAGTGCGCCAGGGATTGCCTTTTCTTTAGTAAATTATTCAAAAAATAATTTTCAACTGTCGCAAATTTTAATTACGCCAGGGATTGCCTTTTCTGTAGTAAATTTCTCACAAAATAATTTTCAACTGTCGCATATTTTAATTACGCCAGGGATTGCCTTTTCTATAGTAAATTATTCAAAAAATAATTTTTTACTGTCGCAAATTTTAATTGCGCCAGGGATTGCCTTTTCTATAGTAAATTATTCAAAAAATAATTTTCTACTGTCGCAAATTTTAAGTGCGCCAGGGATTGCCTTTTCTATAGTAAATTATTCAAAAAATAATTTTCAACTGTCGCAAATTTTAATTACGCCAGGGATTGCCTTTTCTGTAGTAAATTATTCAAAAAATAATTTTCAACTGTCGCAAATTTTAATTACGCCAGGCATTGCCTTTTATATAGTAAATTATTCAAAAAATAATTTTATACTATCGCAAATTTTAATTGCGCCAAGGATTGCCTTTTTATAGTAAATTATTCAAAAAATAATTTTCTACTGTCACAAATTTTAATTACGCCAGGGATTGCCTTTTCTATAGTAAATTATTCAAAAAATAATTTTCTACTGTCGCAAATTTTAAATACGCCAGGGATTGCCTTTTATATAGTAAATTATTCAAAAAATAATTTTATACTGTCGCAAATTATAATTGCGCCAGGGATTGCCTTTTCTATAGTAAATTATTCAAAAAATAATTTTCTACCGTCGCAAATTTTAATTACGCCAGGGATTGCCTTTTCTATAGTAAACTTTTCAAAAAATAATTTTTTACTGTCGCAAATTTTAAATATCCCAGGGATTGCCTTTTCTATAGTAAATTATTCAAAAAAAAATTTTCAACTGTCGCAAATTTTAATTACGCCAGGGATTGCTTTTTCTATAGTAAATTATTCAAAAAATAATTTTATACTGTCGCAAATTTTAATTACGCCAGGGATTGCCTTTTCTATAGTAAATTATTCAAAAAGTAATTTTATACTGTCGCAAATTTTAATTGCACCAGGAATTGCCTTTTCTATAGTAAATTATTCAAAAAATAAATTTCTACTGTCGCAAATTTTAACTACGCCAGGGATTGCCTTTTCTATAGTAAATTATTCAAAAAATAATTTTCTACTGTCGCAAATTTTAAGTGCGCCAGGGATTGCCTTTTCTATAGTAAATTATTCAAAACATAATTTTCTACTGTCGCAAATTTTAAGTGCGCCAGGGATTGCCTTTTATATAGTAAATTATTCAAAAAATAATTTTATACTATCGCAAATTTTAATTGCGCCAAGGATTGCCTTTTTATAGTAAATTATTCAAAAAATAATTTTCTACTGTCGCAAATTTTAATTACGCCAGGGATTGCCTTTTCTATAGTAAATTATTCAAAAAATAATTTTCTACTGTCGCAAATTTTAAATACGCCAGGGATTGCCTTTTATATAGTAAATTATTCAAAAAATAATTTTATACTGTCGCAAATTATAATTGCGCCAGGGATTGCCTTTTCTATAGTAAATTATTCAAAAAATAATTTTCTACCGTCGCAAATTTTAATTACGCCAGGGATTGCCTTTTCTATAGTAAACTTTTCAAAAAATAATTTTTTACTGTCGCAAATTTTAAATATCCCAGGGATTGCCTTTTCTATAGTAAATTATTCAAAAAATAATTTTCAATTGTCGCAAATTTTAATTACGCCAGGGATTGCCTTTTCTATAGTAAATTATTCAAAAAATAATTTTATACTGTCGCAAATTTTAAGTGCGCCAGGGATTGCCTTTTATATAGTAAATTTTTCAAAAATTAATTTTATACTGTCGCAAATTTTAATTACGCCAGGGATTGCCTTTTCTATAGTAAATTATTCAAAAAATAATTTTTTACTGTCGCAAATTTTAAATATCCCAGGGATTGCCTTTTCTATAGTAAATTATTCAAAAAATAATTTTATACTGTCGCAAATTTTAATTACGCCAGGGATTGCCTTTTCTATAGTAAATTATTCAAAAAGTAATTTTATACTGTCGCAAATTTTAATTGCACCAGGTATTGCCTTTTCTATAGTAAATTATTCAAAAAATAAATTTCTACTGTCGCGACTTTTAACTACGCCAGGGATTGTTTTTTGTATAGTAAATTATTCAAAAAATAATTTTCTACTGTCGCAAATTTTAAGTGCGCCAGGGATTGCCTTTTCTATAGTAAATTATTCAAAACATAATTTTCTACTGTCGCAAATATTAAGTGCGCCAGGGATTGCCTTTTCTATAGTAAATTATTCAAAAAATAATTTTTTACTATCGCAAGTTTTAACTGCGCCAGGGATTGCCTTTTCTACAGTAAATTATTCAAAAAATAATTTTCTACTGTCGCAAATTTTAATTACGCCAGGGATTGCCTTTTCTATAGTAAATTATTCAAAAAATAATTTTCTACTGTCGCAAATTTTAAATACGCCAGGGATTGCCTTTTATATAGTAAATTATTCAAAAAATAATTTTATACTGTCGCAAATTATAATTGCGCCAGGGATTGCCTTTTCTATAGTAAATTATTCAAAAAATAATTTTCTACTGTCGCAAATTTTAAGTGCGCCAGGGATTGCCTTTTCTATAGTAAATAATTCAAAAAATAATTTTCTACTGTCGCAAATTTTAATTACGCCAGGGGTTGCCTTTTCTATAGTAAATTATTCAAAAAATAATTTTCTACTGTCGCAAATTTTAAGTGCGCCAGGGATTGCCTTTTCTATAGTAAATTATTCAAAAAATAATTTTCTACTGTCGCAAATTTTAAGTGCGCCAGGGATTGCCTTTTCTATAGTAAATTATTCAAAAAATAATTTTTTAATATCGCAAGTTTTAATTGCGCCAGGGATTGCCTTTTCTACAGTAAATTTTTCAAAAAATAATTTTCTACTGTCGCAAATTTTAATTACGCCAGGGATTGCCTTTTCTATAGTAAATTATTCAAAAAAATAATTTTTTACTATCGCAAGTTTTAATTGCGCCAGGGATTGCCTTTTCTATAGTAAATTATTCAAAAAATAATTTTCTACTGTCGCAAATTTTAATTACGCCAGGGATTGCCTTTTCTATAGTAAATAATTCAAAAAATAATTTTCTACTGTCGCAAATTTTAAATACACCAGGGATTGCCTTTTATATAGTAAATTATTCAAAAATTAATTTTATACTGTCTCAAATTTTAATTGCGCCAGGGATTGCCTTTTCTATAGTAAATTATTCAAAAAATAATTTTCTACTGTCGCAAATTTTAAGTGCGCCAGGGATTGCCTTTTCTATAGTAAATTATTCAAAAAATAATTTTGTACTGTCGCAAATTTTAATTAAGCCAGGGATTGCCTTTTCTATAGTAAATTATTCAAAAAATTATTTTATACTGTCGCAAATTTTAAATATCCCAGGGATTGCCTTTTCTATAGTAAATTATTAAAAAAAAAATTTTTTACTGTCGCAAATTTTAAGTGCGCCAGGGATTGCCTTTTCTATAGTAAATTATTCAAAAAATAATTTTCTACTGTCGCAAATTTTAAGTGCGCCAGGGATTGCCTTTTCTATAGTAAATTATTCAAAAAATAATTTTCAACTGTCGCAAATTTTAATTACGCCAGGGATTGCCTTTTCTTTAGTAAATTATTCAAAAAATAATTTTCAACTGTCGCAAATTTTAATTACGCCAGGCATTGACTTTTCTATAGTAAATTTTTCAAAAAATAATTTTATACTGTCGCAAATTTTAAATACGCCAGGGATTGCCTTTTCTATAGTAAATTATTAAAAAAATAATTTTATATTGTCGCAACTTTTAATTGCGCCAGGGATTGCCTTTTCTATAGTAAATTATTCAAAAAATAATTTTTTACTGTCGCAAATTTTAATTACGCCAGGGATTGCCTTTTCTATAGTAAATTATTCAAAAAATAATTTTCAACTGTCGCAAATTTTAATTGCGCCAGGGATTGCCTTTTATATAGTAAATTATTCAAAAAATAATTTTTTACTGTCGCAAATTTTAATTGCGCCAGGGATTGCCTTTTCTATAGTAAATTATTCAAAAAATAATTTTCAACTGTCGCAAATTTTAATTGCGCCAGGGATTGCCTTTTATATAATAAATTATTCAAAAAATAATTTTCTACTGTCGCAAATTTTAATTGCGCCAGGGATTGCCTTTTCTATAGTAAATTTTTCAAAAAATAATTTTCTACTGTCGCAAATTTTAAGTGCGCCAGGGATTGCCTTTTCTTTAGTAAATTATTCAAAAAATAATTTTCAACTGTCGCAAATTTTAATTACGCCAGGGATTGCCTTTTCTGTAGTAAATTTCTCACAAAATAATTTTCAACTGTCGCATATTTTAATTACGCCAGGGATTGCCTTTTCTATAGTAAATTATTCAAAAAATAATTTTTTACTGTCGCAAATTTTAATTGCGCCAGGGATTGCCTTTTCTATAGTAAATTATTCAAAAAATAATTTTCTACTGTCGCAAATTTTAAGTGCGCCAGGGATTGCCTTTTCTATAGTAAATTATTCAAAAAATAATTTTCAACTGTCGCAAATTTTAATTACGCCAGGGATTGCCTTTTCTGTAGTAAATTATTCAAAAAATAATTTTCAACTGTCGCAAATTTTAATTACGCCAGGCATTGCCTTTTTATAGTAAATTTTTCAAAAAATAATTTTATACTGTCGCAAATTTTAAATACGCCAGGGATTGCCTTTTCTATAGTAAATTATTAAAAAAATAATTTTATATTGTCGCAACTTTTAATTGCGCCAGGGATTGCCTTTTCTATAGTAAATTATTCAAAAAATAATTTTTTACTGTCGCAAATTTTAATTACGCCAGGGATTGCCTTTTCTATAGTAAATTATTCAAAAAATAATTTTCAACTGTCGCAAATTTTAATTGCGCCAGGGATTGCCTTTTATATAGTAAATTATTCAAAAAATAATTTTTTACTGTCGCAAATTTTAATTACGCCAGGGATTGCCTTTTCTATAGTAAATTATTCAAAAAATAATTTTCAACTGTCGCAAATTTTAATTGCGCCAGGGATTGCCTTTTATATAATAAATTATTCAAAAAATAATTTTCTACTGTCGCAAATTTTAATTGCGCCAGGGATTGCCTTTTCTATAGTAAATTTTTCAAAAAATAATTTTCTACTGTCGCAAATTTTAAGTGCGCCAGGGATTGCCTTTTCTATAGTAAATTATTCAAAAAATAATTTTCAACTGTCGCAAATTTTAATTACGCCAGGGATTGCCTTTTCTGTAGTAAATTTCTCACAAAATAATTTTCAACTGTCGCATATTTTAATTACGCCAGGGATTGCCTTTTCTATAGTAAATTATTCAAAAAATAATTTTTTACTGTCGCAAATTTTAATTGCGCCAGGGATTGCCTTTTCTATAGTAAATTATTCAAAAAATAATGTTATACTGTCGCAAATTTTAATTGCGCCAGGGATTGCCTTTTCTACAGTAAATTATTCAAAAAATAATTTTCAACTGTCGCAAATTGTAATTGCGCCAGGGATTGCCTTTTCTATAGTAAATTATTCAAAAAATAATTTTCTACTGTCGCAAATTTTAATTGCGCCAGGGATTGCCTTTTCTATAGTAAATTTTTCAAAAAATAATTTTCTACTGTCGCAAATTTTAAGTGCGCCAGGGATTGCCTTTTCTATAGTAAATTATTCAAAAAATAATTTTCAACTGTCGCAAATTTTAATTACGCCAGGGATTGCCTTTTCTATAGTAAATTATTTAAAAAATTATTTTCAACTGTCGCAAATTTTAATTACGCCAGGCATTGCCTTTTCTATAGTAAATTTTTCAAAAAATAATTTTATACTGTCGCAAATTTTAAATACGCCAGGGATTGCCTTTTCTATAGTAAATTATTAAAAAAATAATTTTATATTGTCGCAACTTTTAATTGCGCCAGGGATTGCCTTTTCTATAGTAAATTATTCAAAAAATAATTTTCAACTGTCGCAAATTTTAATTGCGCCAGGGATTGCCTTTTATATAGTAAATTATTCAAAAAAATAATTTTTTACTGTCGCAAAATTTAATTGCGCCAGGAATTGCCTTTTCTATAGTAAATTATTCAAAAAATAATTTTCAACTGTCGCAAATTTTAATTGCGCCAGGGATTGCCTTTTATATAGTAAATTATTCAAAAAATAATTTTCAACTGTCGCAAATTGTAATTACGGCAGGGATTGCCTTTTCTATAGTAAATTATTCAAAAAATAATTTTCTACTGTCGCAAATTTTAATTGCGCCAGGGATTGCCTTTTCTATAGTAAATTTTTCAAGAAATAATTTTCTACTGTCGCAAATTTTAAGTGCGCCAGGGATTGCCTTTTCTATAGAAAATTATTCAAAAAATAATTTTCAACTGTCGCTAATTTTAATTACGCCAGGGATTGCCTTTTCTGTAGTAAATTTCTCACAAAATAATTTTCAACTGTCGCAAATTTTAATTACGCCAGGGATTGCCTTTTCTATAGTAAATTATTCAAAAAATAATTTTTTACTGTCGCAAATTTTAATTGCGCCAGGGATTGCCTTTTCTATAGTAAATTATTCAAAAAATAATTTTATACTGTCGCAAATTTTAATTGCGCCAGGGATTGCCTTTTCTACAGTAAGTAATTCAAAAAATAATTTTTTACTATCGCAAGTTTTAATTGCGGCAGGGGTTGCCTTTTCTATAGTAAATTAGTCAAAAAATAATTTTATACTGTCGCAAATTTTAAATACGCCAGGCATTGCCTTTTCTATAGTAAATTATTCAAAAAATAATTTTCAACTGTCGCAAATTTTAATTACGCCAGGGATTGCCTTTTCTATAGTAAATTATTCAAAAAATAATTTTTTACTGTCGCAAATTTTAATTACGCCAGGGATTGCCTTTTCTATAGTAAATTATTCAAAAAATAATTTTCAACTGTCGCAAATTTTAATTGCGCCAGGGATTGCCTTTTATATAGTAAATTATGCAAAAAATAATTTTTTACTGTCGCAAATTTTAATTGCGCCAGGGATTGCCTTTTATATAGTAAATTATTCAAAAAATAATTTTCAAATGTCGCAAATTTTAATTGCGCCAGGGATTGCCTTTTATATAGTAAATTATTCAAAAAATAATTTTATACTGTCGCAAATTTTAAGTGCGCCAGGAATTGCCTTTTCTATAGTAAATTTTGCAAAAAATAATTTTCTACTGTCGCAAATTTTAATTACGCCAGGGATTGCCTTTTCTATAGTAAATTATTCAAAAAATAATTTTCAACTGTCGCAAATTTTAAATACGCCAGGGATTGCCTTTTATATAGTAAATTATTCAAAAAATAATTTTCAACTGTCGCAAATTTTAATTACGCCAGGGATTGCCTTTTCTATAGTAAATTATTAAAAAAATAATTTTCTACTGTCGCAAATTTTAATTACGCCAGGGATTGCCTTTTCTATAGTAAATTATTCAAAAAATAATTTTCTACTGTCGCAAATTTTAATTACGCCAGGGATTGCCTTTTCTATAGTAAATTATTCAAAAAATAATTTTATACTATCGCAAATTTTAATTACGCCAGGGATTGCCTTTTATATAGTAAATTTCTCACAAATTAATTTCTTACTGTCGCAAATTTTAAATACGCCAGGGATTGCCTTTTCTATAGTAAATTATTCAAAAAATAATTTTATACTGTCGCAAATTTTAAGTGCGCCAGGGATAGCCTTTTCTATAGTAAATTATTCAAAAAATAATTTTCTACTGTCGCAAATTTTAATTGCGCCAGGGATTGCCTTTTCTATAGTAAATTATTCAAAAAATAGTTTTCTACTGTCGCAAATTTTAATTACGCCAGGGATTGCCTTTTCTATAGTAAATTATTCAAAAAATAATTTTCTACTGTCGCAAATTTTAATTACGCCAAGGATTGCCTTTTCTATAGTAAATTATTCAAAAAATAATTTTATACTATCGCAAATTTTAATTACGCCAGGGATTGCCTTTTATATAGTAAATTATTCAAAAAATAATTTTCAACTGTCGCAAATTTTAAATATCCCAGGGATTGCCTTTTCTATAGTAAATTATTCAAAAAATAATTTTCAACTGTCGCCAATTTTAATTGCGCCAGGGATTGCCTTTTATATAGTAAATTATTCAAAAAATAATTTTCTACTGTCGCAAATTTTAAGTGCGCCAGGGTTTGCCTTTTCTATAGTAAATTATTCAAAAAATAATTTTCTACTCTCGCAAATTTTAATTACGCCAGGTATTGCCTTTTCTATAGTAAATTATTCAAAAAATAATTTTCTACTGTCGCAAATTTTAATTACGCCAGGGATTGCCTTTTCTATAGCAAATTATTCAAAAAATAATTTTATACTATCGCAAATTTTAATTACGCCAGGGATTGCTTTTATATAGTAAATTTCTCACAAATTAATTTCTTACTGTCGCAAATTTTAAATACGCCAGGGATTGCCTTTTCTATAGTAAATTATTCAAAAAATAATTTTCAACTGTCGCAAATTTTAATTACGCCAGGGATTGACTTTTCTATAGTAAATTTCTCACAAAATAATTTTCAACTGTCGCAAATTTTAATTACGCCAGGGATTGCCTTTTCTATAGTAAATTATTCAAAAAATAATTTCTTACTGTCGCAAATTTTAATTGCGCCAGGGATTGCCTTTTCTATAGTAAATTATTCAAAAAATAATTTTGTACTGTCGCAAATTTTAATTGCGCCAGGGATTGCCTTTTCTACAGTAAATTAATCAAAAAATAATTTTTTACTATCGCAAGTTTTAATTGCGCCAGGGATTGCCGTTTCTATAGTAAATTATTCAAAAAATAATTTTATTCTGTCGCAAATTTTAAATACGCCAGGGATTGCCTTTTCTATAGTAAATTATTCAAAAAATAATTGTCAACTGTCGCAAATGTTAATTGCGCCAGGTATTGCCTTTTCTATAGTAAATTATTCAAAAAATTATTTTCTACTGTCGCAAATTTTAAGTGCGCCAGGGATTGCCTTTCCTGTAGTAAATTATTCAAAAAATAATTTTCTACTGTCGCAAATTTTAATTGCGCCAGGCATTGCCTTTTCTATAGTAAATTATTCAAAAAATAATTTTCTACTGTCGCAAATTTTAATTACGCCAGGGATTGCCTTTTCTATAGTAAATTATCCAAAAAATAATTTTTTACTGTCGCAAGTTTTAATTACGCCAGGGATTGCCCTTTCTATAGTAAATTATTCAAAAAATTATTTTATACTGTCGCAAATTTTAATTACGCCAGGGATTGCCTTTTCTATAGTAAATTATTCAAAAAATAATTTTCTACTGTCGCAAATTTTAAGTGCGCCAGGGATTGCCTTTTCTATAGTAAATTATTCAAAAAATAATTTTATACTGTCGCAAATTTTAATTACGCCAGGGATTGCCTTTTCTATAGTAAATTATTCAAAAAATAATTTTCTACTGTCGCAAATTTTAAGTGCGCCAGGGATTGCCTTTTCTATAGTAAATTATTCAAAAAATAATTTTATACTGTCGCAAATTTTAATTACGCCAGGGATTGCCTTTTCTATAGTAAATTATTCAAAAAATAATTTTCAACTGTCGCAAATTTTAAATACGCCAGTGATTGCCTTTTCTATAGTAAATTATTCAAAAAATAATTTTCTACTGTCGCAAATTTTAAGTGCGCCAGGGATTGCCTTTTCTATAGTAAATTATTCAAAAAATAATTTTCTACTGTCGCAAATTTTAATTACGCCAGGTATTGCCTTTTCTATAGTAAATTATTCAAAAAATAATTTTCTACTGTCGCAAATTTTAATTACGCCAGGGATTGCCTTTTCTATAGTAAATTATTCAAAAAATAATTTTATACTATCGCAAATTTTAATTACGCCAGGGATTGCCTTTTATATAGTAAATTTCTCACAAATTAATTTCTTACTGTCGCAAATTTTAAATACGCCAGGGATTGCCTTTTCTATAGTAAATTATTCAAAAAATAATTTTCAACTGTCGCAAATTTTAATTACGCCAGGGATTGACTTTTCTATAGTAAATTTCTCACAAAATAATTTTCAACTGTCGCAAATTTTAATTACGCCAGGGATTGCCTTTTCTATAGTAAATTATTCAAAAAATAATTTTTTACTGTCGCAAATTTTAATTGCGCCAGGGATTGCCTTTTCTATAGTAAATTATTCAAAAAATAATTTTGTACTGTCGCAAATTTTAATTGCGCCAGGGATTGCCTTTTCTACAGTAAATTATTCAAAAAATATTTTTTTACTATCGCAACTTTAATTGCGCCAGGGATTGCCTTTTCTATAGTAAATTATTCAAAAAATAATTTTATTCTGTCGCAAATTTTAAATACGCCAGGGATTGCCTTTTCTATAGTAAATTATTCAAAAAATAATTTTCAACTGTCGCAAATGTTAATTGCGCCAGGGATTGCCTTTTCTATAGTAAATAATTCAAAAAATAATTTTCTACTGTCGCAAATTTTAAGTGCGCCAGGGATTGCCTTTTCTATAGTAAATTATTCAAAAAAATTATTTTATACTGTCGCAAATTTTAATTACGCCAGGGATTGCCTTTTCTATAGTAAATTATTCAAAAAATAATTTTCTACTGTCGCAAATTTTAATTACGCCCGGGATTGCCTTTTCTATAGTAAATTATTCAAAAAATAATTTTATACTATCGCAAATTTTAATTACGCCAGGGATTGCATTTTATATAGTAAATTTCTCACAAATTAATTTCTTACTGTCGCAAATTTTAAATACGCCAGGGATTGCTTTTTCTATAGTAAATTATTCAAAAAATCATTTTCAACTGTCGCAAATTTTAATTACGCCAGGGATTGACTTTTCTATAGTAAATTTCTCACAAAATAATTTTCAACTGTCGCAAATTTTAATTACGCCAGGGATTGCCTTTTCTATAGTAAATTATTCAAAAAATAATTTCTTACTGTCGCAAATTTTAATTGCGCCAGGGATTGCCTTTTCTTTGGTAAATTATTAAAAAAATAATTTTGTACTGTCGCAAATTTTAATTGCGCCAGGGATTGCCTTTTCTACAGTAAATTATTCGAAAAATAATTTTTTACTATCGCAAGTTTTAATTGCGCCAGGGATTGCCTTTTCTATAGTAAATTATTCAAAAAATAATTTTATTCTGTCGCAAATTTTAAATACGCCAGGGATTGCCTTTTCTATAGTAAATTATTCAAAAAATAATTTTCAACTGTCGCAAATGTTAATTGCGCCAGGGATTGCCTTTTCTATAGTAAATTATTCAAAAAATAATTTTCTACTGTCGCAAATTTTAAGTGCGCCAGGGATTGCCTTTCCTATAGTAAATTATTCAAAAAATAATTTTTTTATACTGTCGCAAATTTTAATTACGCCAGGGATTGCCTTTTCTATAGTAAATTATTCAAAAAATAATTTTATACTGTCGCAAATTTTAATTGCGCTAGGGATTGCCTTTTCTATAGTAAATTATTCAAAAAATAATTTTCAACTGTCGCAAATTGTAATTGCGCCAGGGATTGCCTTTTCTATAGTAAATTATTCAAAAAATAATTTTCTACTGTCGCAAATTTTAATTGCGCCAGGGATTGCCTTTTCTATAGTAAATTTAAAAAAAATAATTTTCTACTGTCGCAAATTTTAAGTGCGCCAGGGATTGCCTTTTCTATAGTAAATTATTCAAAAAATAATTTTCAACTGTCGCAAATTTTAATTACGCCAGGGATTGCCTTTTCTATAGTAAATTATTCAAAAAATAATTTTTTACTGTCGCAAATTTTAAATATCCCAGGGATTGCTTTTTCTATAGTAAATTATTCAAAAAATAATTTTCTACTGTCGCAAATTTTCATTACGCCAGGGATCGCCTTTTCTATAGTAAATTATTCAAAAAATAATTTTTTACTGTCGCAAATTTTAAATATCCCAGGGATTGCCTTTTCTATAGTAAATTATTCAAAAAATAATTTTATACTGTCGCAAATTTTAATTGCGCCAGGGATTGACTTTTCTACAGTAAATTATTCAAGAAATAATTTTTAACTATCGCAAGTTTTAATTGCGCCAGGGATTGCCTTTTCTATAGTAAATTATTCAAAAAATAATTTTTTACTGTCGCAAATTTTAAGTGCGCCAGGGATTGCCTTTTCTATAGTAAATTTTGCAAAAAATAATTTTCTACTGTCGCAAATTTTAATTACGCCAGGGATTGTCTTTTCTATAGTAAATTATTCAAAAAATAATTTTCTACTGTCGCAAATTTTAATTGCGCCAGGGATTGCATTTTCTATAGTAAATTATTCAAAAAATAATTTTCTACTGTCGCAAATTTTAATTACGCCAGGGATTGCCTTTTCTATAGTAAATTATTCAAAAAATAATTTTCTACTGTCGCAAATTTTAATTACGCCCGGGATTGCCTTTTCTATAGTAAATTATTCAAAAAATAATTTTATACTATCGCAAATTTTAATTACGCCAGGGATTGCATTTTATATAGTAAATTTCTCACAAATTAATTTCTTACTGTCGCAAATTTTAAATACGCCAGGGATTGCTTTTTCTATAGTAAATTATTCAAAAAATCATTTTCAACTGTCGCAAATTTTAATTACGCCAGGGATTGACTTTTCTATAGTAAATTTCTCACAAAATAATTTTCAACTGTCGCAAATTTTAATTACGCCAGGGATTGCCTTTTCTATAGTAAATTATTCAAAAAATAATTTCTTACTGTCGCAAATTTTAATTGCGCCAGGGATTGCCTTTTCTTTGGTAAATTATTAAAAAAATAATTTTGTACTGTCGCAAATTTTAATTGCGCCAGGGATTGCCTTTTCTACAGTAAATTATTCGAAAAATAATTTTTTACTATCGCAAGTTTTAATTGCGCCAGGGATTGCCTTTTCTATAGTAAATTATTCAAAAAATAATTTTATTCTGTCGCAAATTTTAAATACGCCAGGGATTGCCTTTTCTATAGTAAATTATTCAAAAAATAATTTTCAACTGTCGCAAATGTTAATTGCGCCAGGGATTGCCTTTTCTATAGTAAATTATTCAAAAAATAATTTTCTACTGTCGCAAATTTTAAGTGCGCCAGGGATTGCCTTTCCTATAGTAAATTATTCAAAAAATAATTTTTTTATACTGTCGCAAATTTTAATTACGCCAGGGATTGCCTTTTCTATAGTAAATTATTCAAAAAATAATTTTATACTGTCGCAAATTTTAATTGCGCTAGGGATTGCCTTTTCTATAGTAAATTATTCAAAAAATAATTTTCAACTGTCGCAAATTGTAATTGCGCCAGGGATTGCCTTTTCTATAGTAAATTATTCAAAAAATAATTTTCTACTGTCGCAAATTTTAATTGCGCCAGGGATTGCCTTTTCTATAGTAAATTTAAAAAAAATAATTTTCTACTGTCGCAAATTTTAAGTGCGCCAGGGATTGCCTTTTCTATAGTAAATTATTCAAAAAATAATTTTCAACTGTCGCAAATTTTAATTACGCCAGGGATTGCCTTTTCTATAGTAAATTATTCAAAAAATAATTTTTTACTGTCGCAAATTTTAAATATCCCAGGGATTGCTTTTTCTATAGTAAATTATTCAAAAAATAATTTTCTACTGTCGCAAATTTTCATTACGCCAGGGATCGCCTTTTCTATAGTAAATTATTCAAAAAATAATTTTTTACTGTCGCAAATTTTAAATATCCCAGGGATTGCCTTTTCTATAGTAAATTATTCAAAAAATAATTTTATACTGTCGCAAATTTTAATTGCGCCAGGGATTGACTTTTCTACAGTAAATTATTCAAGAAATAATTTTTAACTATCGCAAGTTTTAATTGCGCCAGGGATTGCCTTTTCTATAGTAAATTATTCAAAAAATAATTTTTTACTGTCGCAAATTTTAAGTGCGCCAGGGATTGCCTTTTCTATAGTAAATTTTGCAAAAAATAATTTTCTACTGTCGCAAATTTTAATTACGCCAGGGATTGTCTTTTCTATAGTAAATTATTCAAAAAATAATTTTCTACTGTCGCAAATTTTAATTGCGCCAGGGATTGCATTTTCTATAGTAAATTATTCAAAAAATAATTTTCTACTGTCGCAAATTTTAATTACGCCAGGGATTGCCTTTTCTATAGTAAATTATTCAAAAAATAATTTTTTACTGTCGCAAGTTTTAATTACGCCAGGGATTGCCTTTTCTATAGTAAATTATTCAAAAAATAATTTTCTACTGTCGCAAATTTTAATTACGCCAGGGATTGCCTTTTCTATAGTAAATTATTCAAAAAATAATTTTCTACTGTCGCAAATTTTAATTGCGCCAGGGATTGCCTTTTCTATAGTAAATTATTCAAAAAATAATTTTCTACTGTCGCAAATTTTAAGTGCGCCAGGGGTTTCCTTTTCTATAGTAAATTATTCAAAAAATAATTTTATACTGTCGCAAATTTTAATTACGCCAGGGTTTGCCTTTTCTATAGTAAATTATTCAAAAAATAATTTTCAACTGTCGCAAATTTTAAATACGCCAGGGATTGCCTTTTCTACAGTAAATTATTCAAAAAATAATTTTCTACTGTCGCAATTTTAATTGCGCCAGGGATTGCCTTTTCTATAGTAAATTATTCAAAAAATAATTTTATTCTGTCGCAAATTTTAAATACGCCAGGGATTGCCTTTTCTATAGTAAATTATTCAAAAAATAATTTTATATTATCGCAAATTTTAATTACGCCAGGGATTGCCTTTTATATAGTAAATTTCTCACAAATTAATTTCTTACTGTCGCAAATTTTAAATACGCCAGGGATTGCCTTTTCTATAGTAAATTATTCAAAAAGTAATTTTCAACTGTCGCAAATTTTAATTACGCCAGGGATTGACTTTTCTATAGTAAATTCTCACAAAATAATTTTCAACTGTCGCAAATTTTAATTACGCCAGGGATTGCCTTTTCTATAGTAAATCATTCAAAAAATAATTTCTTACTGTCGCAAATTTTAATTGCGCCAGGGATTGCCTTTTCTATAGTAAATTATTCAAAAAATAATGTTGTACTGTCGCAAATTATAATTGCGCCAGGGTTTGCCTTTCCTACAGTAAATTATTCAAAAAATAATTTTTTACTTTCGCAAGTTTTAATTGCGCCAGGGATTGCCTTTTCTATAGTAAATTATTCAAAAAATAATTTTATTCTGTCGCAAATTTTAAATACGCCAGGGATTGCCTTTTCTATAGTAAATTATTCAAAAAATAATTTTCAACTGTCGCAAATGTTAATTGCGCCAGGGATTGCCTTTTCTATAGTAAATTATTCAAAAAATAATTTTCTACTGTCGCAAATTTTAAGTGCGCCAGGGATTGCCTTTCCTATAGTAAATTATTCAAAAAATAATTTTATACTGTCGCAAATTTTAATTACGCCAGGGATTGCCTTTTCTATAGTAAATTATTCAAAAAATAATTTTATACTGTCGCAAATTTTAATTGCGCTAGGGATTGCCTTTTCTATAGTAAATTATTCAAAAAATAATTTTCAACTGTCGCAAATTGTAACTGCGCCAGGGATTGCCTTTTCTATAGTAAATTATTCAAAAAATAATTTTCTACTGTCGCAAATTTTAATTGCGCCAGGGATTGCCTTTTCTATAGTAAATTTTTAAAAAATAATTTTCTACTGTCGCAAATTTTAATTGCGCCAGGGATTGCCTTTTCTATAGTAAATTATTCAAAAAATAATTTTCAACTGTCGCAAATTTTAATTACGCCAGGGATTGCCTTTTCTATAGTAAATTATTCAAAAAATAATTTTTTACTGTCGCAAATTTTAAATATCCCAGGGATTGCTTTTTCTATAGTAAATTATTCAAAAAATAATTTTCTACTGTCGCAAATTTTAATTACGCCAGGGATCGCCTTTTCTATAGTATATTATTCAAAAAATAATTTTTTACTGTCGCAAATTTTAATTGCGCCAGGGATTGCCTTTTCTATAGTAAATTATTGAAAAAATAATTTTCTACTGTCGCAAATTTTAATTACGCCAGGGATTGCCTTTTCTATAGTAAATTATTCAAAAAATAATTTTTTACTGTCGCAAGTTATAATTACGCCAGGGATTGCCTTTTCTGTAGTAAATTATTCAAAAAATAATTTTCTACTGTCGCAAATTTTAAGTGCGCCAGGGATTGCCTTTTCTATAGTAAATTTTGCAAAAAATAATTTTCTACTGTCGCAAATTTTAATTACGCCAGGGATTGTCTTTTCTATAGTAAATTATTCAAAAAATAATTTTCTACTGTCGCAAATTTTAATTGCGCCAGGGATTGCCTTTTCTATAGTAAATTATTCAAAAAATAATTTTCTACTGTCGCAAATTTTAATTACGCCAGGGATTGCCTTTTCTATAGTAAATTATTCAAAAAATAATTTTTTACTGTCGCAAGTTTTAATTACGCCAGGGATTGCCTTTTCTATAGTAAATTATTCAAAAAATAAATTTCTACTGTCGCAAATTTTAATTACGCCAGGGATTGCCTTTTCTATAGTAAATTATTCAAAAAATAATTTTCTACTGTCGCAAATTTTAATTGCGCCAGGGATTGCCTTTTCTATAGTAAATTATTCAAAAAATAATTTTCTACTGTCGCAAATTTTAAGTGCGCCAGGGGTTTCCTTTTCTATAGTAAATTATTCAAAAAATAATTTTATACTGTCGCAAATTTTAATTACGCCAGGGTTTGCCTTTCCTATAGTAAATTATTCAAAAAATAATTTTCAACTGTCGCAAATTTTAAATACGCCAGGGATTGCCTTTTCTACAGTAAATTATTCAAAAAATAATTTTCTACTGTCGCAATTTTAATTGCGCCAGGGATTGCCTTTTCTATAGTAAATTATTCAAAAAATAATTTTATTCTGTCGCAAATTTTAAATACGCCAGGGATTGCCTTTTCTATAGTAAATTATTCAAAAAATAATTTTATATTATCGCAAATTTTAATTACGCCAGGGATTGCCTTTTATATAGTAAATTTCTCACAAATTAATTTCTTACTGTCGCAAATTTTAAATACGCCAGGGATTGCCTTTTCTATAGTAAATTATTCAAAAAGTAATTTTCAACTGTCGCAAATTTTAATTACGCCAGGGATTGACTTTTCTATAGTAAATTCTCACAAAATAATTTTCAACTGTCGCAAATTTTAATTACGCCAGGGATTGCCTTTTCTATAGTAAATCATTCAAAAAATAATTTCTTACTGTCGCAAATTTTAATTGCGCCAGGGATTGCCTTTTCTATAGTAAATTATTCAAAAAATAATGTTGTACTGTCGCAAATTATAATTGCGCCAGGGTTTGCCTTTCCTACAGTAAATTATTCAAAAAATAATTTTTTACTATCGCAAGTTTTAATTGCGCCAGGGATTGCCTTTTCTATAGTAAATTATTCAAAAAATAATTTTATTCTGTCGCAAATTTTAAATACGCCAGGGATTGCCTTTTCTATAGTAAATTATTCAAAAAATAATTTTCAACTGTCGCAAATGTTAATTGCGCCAGGGATTGCCTTTTCTATAGTAAATTATTCAAAAAATAATTTTCTACTGTCGCAAATTTTAAGTGCGCCAGGGATTGCCTTTCCTATAGTAAATTATTCAAAAAATAATTTTATACTGTCGCAAATTTTAATTACGACAGGGATTGCCTTTTCTATAGTAAATTATTCAAAAAATAATTTTATACTGTCGCAAATTTTAATTGCGCTAGGGATTGCCTTTTCTATAGTAAATTATTCAAAAAATAATTTTCAACTGTCGCAAATTGTAACTGCGCCAGGGATTGCCTTTTCTATAGTAAATTATTCAAAAAATAATTTTCTACTGTCGCAAATTTTAATTGCGCCAGGGATTGCCTTTTCTATAGTAAATTTTTAAAAAATAATTTTCTACTGTCGCAAATTTTAAGTGCGCCAGGGATTGCCTTTTCTATAGTAAATTATTCAAAAAATAATTTTCAACTGTCACAAATTTTAATTACGCCAGGGATTGCCTTTTCTATAGTAAATTATTCAAAAAATAATTTTTTACTGTCGCAAATTTTAAATATCCCAGGGATTGCTTTTTCTATAGTAAATTATTCAAAAAATAATTTTCTACTGTCGCAAATTTTAATTACGCCAGGGATCGCCTTTTCTATAGTATATTATTCAAAAAATAATTTTTTACTGTCGCAAATTTTAATTGCGCCAGGGATTGCCTTTTCTATAGTAAATTATTGAAAAAATAATTTTCTACTGTCGCAAATTTTAATTACGCCAGGGATTGCCTTTTCTATAGTAAATTATTCAAAAAATAATTTTTTACTGTCGCAAGTTATAATTACGCCAGGGATTGCCTTTTCTGTAGTAAATTATTCAAAAAATAATTTTCTACTGTCGCAAATTTTAATTGCGCCAGGGATTGCCTTTTCTATAGTAAATTATTCAAAAAATAATTTTCTACTGTCGCAAATTTTAATTACGCCAGGGATTGCCTTTTCTATAGTAAATTATTCAAAAAATAATTTTATACTGTCGCAAATTTTAATTACGCCAGGGATTGCCTTTTCTATAGTAAATTATTCAAAAAATAATTTTCTACTCTCGCAAATTTTAAGTGCGCCAGGGATTGCCTTTTCTACAGTAAATTATTCAAAAAATAATTTTATACTGTCGCAAATTTTAATTACGCCAGGGATTGCCTTTTCTATAGTAAATTATTCAAAAAATAATTTTCAACTGTCGCAAATTTTAAATACGCCAGGGATTGCCTTTTCTATAGTAAATTATTCAAAAAATAATTTTCTACTGTCGCAAATTTTAAGTGCGCCAGGGATTGCCTTTTCTATAGTAAATTATTCAAAAAATAATTTTCTACTGTCGCAAATTTTAATTACGCCAGGGATTGCCTTTTCTATAGTAAATTATTCAAAAAATAATTTTATACTATCGCAAATTTTAATTACGCCAGGGATTGCCTTTTATATAGTAAATTTCTCACAAATTAATTTCTTAATGTCGCAAATTTTAAATACGCCAGGGATTGCCTTTTCTATAGTAAATTATTCAAAAAATAATTTTCAACTGTCGCAAATTTTAATTACGCCAGGGATTGACTTTTCTATAGTAAATTTCTCACAAAATAATTTTCAACTGTCGCAAATTTTAATTACGCCAGGGATTGCCTTTTCTATAGTAAATTTTTAAAAAATAATTTTTTACTGTCGCAAATTTTAAATATCCCAGGGATTGCTTTTTCTATAGTAAATTATTCAAAAAATAATTTTCTACTGTCGCAAATTTTAATTACGCCAGGGATCGCCTTTTCTATAGTATATTATTCAAAAAATAATTTTTTACTGTCGCAAATTTTAATTGCGCCAGGGATTGCCTTTTCTATAGTAAATTATTGAAAAAATAATTTTCTACTGTCGCAAATTTTAATTACGCCAGGGATTGCCTTTTCTATAGTAAATTATTCAAAAAATAATTTTTTACTGTCGCAAGTTATAATTACGCCAGGGATTGCCTTTTCTGTAGTAAATTATTCAAAAAATAATTTTCTACTGTCGCAAATTTTAATTGCGCCAGGGATTGCCTTTTCTATAGTAAATTATTCAAAAAATAATTTTCTACTGTCGCAAATTTTAATTACGCCAGGGATTGCCTTTTCTATAGTAAATTATTCAAAAAATAATTTTATACTGTCGCAAATTTTAATTACGCCAGGGATTGCCTTTTCTATAGTAAATTATTCAAAAAATAATTTTCTACTCTCGCAAATTTTAAGTGCGCCAGGGATTGCCTTTTCTACAGTAAATTATTCAAAAAATAATTTTATACTGTCGCAAATTTTAATTACGCCAGGGATTGCCTTTTCTATAGTAAATTATTCAAAAAATAATTTTCAACTGTCGCAAATTTTAAATACGCCAGGGATTGCCTTTTCTATAGTAAATTATTCAAAAAATAATTTTCTACTGTCGCAAATTTTAAGTGCGCCAGGGATTGCCTTTTCTATAGTAAATTATTCAAAAAATAATTTTCTACTGTCGCAAATTTTAATTACGCCAGGGATTGCCTTTTCTATAGTAAATTATTCAAAAAATAATTTTATACTATCGCAAATTTTAATTACGCCAGGGATTGCCTTTTATATAGTAAATTTCTCACAAATTAATTTCTTAATGTCGCAAATTTTAAATACGCCAGGGATTGCCTTTTCTATAGTAAATTATTCAAAAAATAATTTTCAACTGTCGCAAATTTTAATTACGCCAGGGATTGACTTTTCTATAGTAAATTTCTCACAAAATAATTTTCAACTGTCGCAAATTTTAATTACGCCAGGGATTGCCTTTTCTATAGTAAATTATTCAGAAAATAATTTTTTACTGTCACAAATTTTAATTGCGCCAGGGATTACCTTTCTATAGTAAATTATTCAAAAAATAATTTTGTACTGTCGCAAATTTTAATTGCGCCAGGGATTGCCTTTTCTACAGTAAATTATTCAAAAAATTTTTTTTACTATCGCAACTTTAATTGCGCCAGGGATTGCCTTTCTATAGTAAATTATTCAAAAAATAATTTTCTACTGTCGCAAATTTTAATTACGCCAGGGATTGCCTTTTCTATAGTAAATTATTCAAAAAATAATTTTATACTGTCGCAAATTTTAATTGCGCCAGGGATTGACTTTTCTACAGTAAATTATTCAAAAAATAATTTTTAACTATCGCAAGTTTTAATTGCGCCAGGGATTGCCTTTTCTATAGTAAATTATTCAAAAAATAATTTTTTACTGTCGCAAATTTTAAGTGCGCCAGGGATTGCCTTTTCTATAGTAAATTTTGCAAAAAATAATTTTCTACTGTCGCAAATTTTAATTACGCCAGGGATTGCCTTTTCTATAGTAAATTATTCAAAAAATAATTTTCTACTGTCGCAAATTTTAATTGCGCCAGGGATTGCCTTTTCTATAGTAAATTATTCAAAAAATAATTTTCTACTGTCGCAAATTTTAATTACGCCAGGGATTGCCTTTTCTATAGTAAATTATTCAAAAAATAATTTTTTACTGTCGCAAGTTTTAATTACGCCAGGGATTGCCTTTTCTATAGTAAATTATTCAAAAAATAATTTTCTACTGTCGCAAATTTTAATTACGCCAGGGATTGCCTTTTCTATAGTAAATTATTCAAAAAATAATTTTCTACTGTCGCAAATTTTAATTGCGCCAGGGATTGCCTTTTCTATAGTAAATTATTCAAAAAATAATTTCCTACTGTCGCAAATTTTAAGTGCGCCAGGGGTTTCCTTTTCTATAGTAAATTATTCAAAAAATAATTTTATACTGTCGCAAATTTTAATTACGCCAGGGATTGCCTTTTCTATAGCAAATTATTCAAAAAATAATTTTCTACTGTCGCAAATTTTAAGTGCGCCAGGGATTGCCTTTTCTACAGTAAATTATTCAAAAAATAATTTTATACTGTCGCAAATTTTAATTACGCCAGGGATTGCCTTTTCTATAGTAAATTATTCAAAAAATAATTTTCAACTGTCGCAAATTTTAAATACGCCAGGGATTGCCTTTTCTATAGTAAATTATTCAAAAAATAATTTTCTACTGTCGCAAATTTTAAGTGCGCCAGGGATTGCCTTTTCTATAGTAAATTATTCAAAAAATAATTTTCTACTGTCGCAAATTTTAATTACGCCAGGTATTGCCTTTTCTATAGTAAATTATTCAAAAAATAATTTTCTACTGTCGCAAATTTTAATTACGCCAGGGATTGCCTTTTCTATAGTAAATTATTCAAAAAATAATTTTATACTATCGCAAATTTTAATTACGCCAGGGATTGCCTTTTATATAGTAAATTTCTCACAAATTAATTTCTTACTGTCGCAAATTTTAAATACGCCAGGGATTGCCTTTTCTATAGTAAATTATTCAAAAAATAATTTTCAACTGTCGCAAATTTTAATTACGCCAGGGATTGACTTTTCTATAGTAAATTTCTCACAAAATAATTTTCAACTGTCGCAAATTTTAATTACGCCAGGGATTGCCTTTTCTATAGTAAATTATTCAGAAAATAATTTTTTACTGTCGCAAATTTTAATTGCGCCAGGGATTGCCTTTCTATAGTAAATTATTCAAAAAATAATTTTGTACTGTCGCAAATTTTAATTGCTCCAGGGATTGCCTTTTCTACAGTAAATTATTCAAAAAAATTTTTTTACTATCGCAACTTTAATTGCGCCAGGGATTGCCTTTTCTATAGTAAATTATTAAAAAAATAATTTTATTCTGTCGCAAATTTTAAATACGCCAGGGATTGCCTTTTCTATAGTAAATTATTCAAAAAATAATTTTCAACTGTCGCAAATGTTAATTGCGCCAGGGATTGCCTTTTCTATAGTAAATTATTCAAAAAATAATTTTCTACTGTCGCAAATTTTAAGTGCGCCAGGGATTGCCTTTTCTATAGTAAATTATTCAAAAAAATTATTTTATACTGTCGCAAATTTTAATTACGCCAGGGATTGCCTTTTCTATAGTAAATTATTCAAAAAATAATTTTATACTGTCGCAAATTTTAATTGCGCCAGGGATTGCCTTTTCTATAGTAAATTATTCAAAAAACAATTTTCAACTGTCGCAAATTATAATTGCGCCAGGGATTGCCTTTGCTATAGTAAACTATTCAAAAAATAATTTTCTACTGTCGCAAATTTTAATTGCGCCAAGGATTGCCTTTTCGATAGTAAATTTTTAAAAAATAATTTTCTACTGTCGCAAATTTTAAGTGCGCCAGGGATTGCCTTTTCTATAGTAAATTATTCAAAAAATAATTTTCAACTGTCGCAAACTTTAATTACGCCAGGGATTGCCTTTTCTATAGTAAACTATTCAAAAAATAATTTTTTACTGTCGCAAATTTTAAATATCCCAGGGATTGCCTTTTCTATAGTAAATTATTCAAAAAATAATTTTCTACTGTCGCAAATTTTAAGTGCGCCAGGGATTTCCTTTTCTATAGTAAATTGTTCAAAAAATAATTTTGTACTGTCGCAAATTTTAATTACGCCAGGGATTGCCTTTTCTATAGTAAATTATTCAAAAAATAATTTTCTACTGTCGCAAATTTTAAGTGCGCCAGGGATTGCCTTTTCTATAGTAAATTATTCAAAAAATAATTTTCTACTGTCGCAAATTTTAATTACGCCAGGTATTGCCTTTTCTATAGTAAATTATTCAAAAAATAATTTTCTACTGTCGCAAATTTTAATTGCGCCAGGGATTGCCTTTTCTATAGTAAATTATTCAAAAAATAATTTTGTACTGTCGCAAATTTTAATTGCGCCAGGGATTGCCTTTTCTACAGTAAATTATTCAAAAAATATTTTTTTACTATCGCAACTTTAATTGCGCCAGGGATTGCCTTTTCTATAGTAAATTATTCAAAAAATAATTCTATTCTGTCGCAAATTTTAAATAGGCCAGGGATTGCCTTTTCTATAGTAAACTATTGAAAAAATAATTTTCAACTGTCGCAAATGTTAATTCCGCCAGGGGTTGCCTTTTCTATAGTAAATTATTCAAAAAATAATTTTCTACTGTCGCAAATTTTAATTGCGCCAGGGATTGCCTTTTCTATAGTAAACGATTCAAAAAATAATTTTCTACTGTCGCAAATTTTAATTGCGCCAAGGATTGCCTTTTCTATAGTAAATTTTTAAAAAATAATTTTCTACTGTCGCAAATTTTAAGTGCGCCAGGGATTGCCTTTTCTATAGTAAATTATTCAAAAAATAATTTTCAACTGTCGCAAATTTTAATTACGCCAGGGATTGCCTTTTCTATAGTAAACTATTCAAAAAATAATTTTTTACTGTCGCAAATTTTAAATATCCCAGGGATTGCCTTTTCTATAGTAAATTATTCAAAAAATAATTTTCTACTGTCGCAAATTTTAAGTGCGCCAGGGATTTCCTTTTCTATAGTAAATTATTCAAAAAATAATTTTATACTGTCGCAAATTTTAATTACGCAAGGGATTGCCTTTTCTATAGTAAATTATTCAAAAAATAATTTTCTACTGTCGCAAATTTTAAGTGCGCCAGGGATTGCCTTTTCTATAGTAAATAATTCAAAAAATAATTTTCTACTGTCGCAAATTTTAATTACGCCAGGTATTGCCTTTTCTATAGTAAATTATTCAAAAAATAATTTTCTACTGTCGCAAATTTTAATTGCGCCAGGGATTGCCTTTTCTATAGTAAATTATTCAAAAAATAATTTTGTACTGTCGCAAATTTTAATTGCGCCAGGGATTGCCTTTTCTACAGTAAATTATTCAAAAAATATTTTTTTACTATCGCAACTTTAATTGCGCCAGGGATTGCCTTTTCTATAGTAAATTATTCAAAAAATAATTTTATTCTGTCGCAAATTTTAAATAGGCCAGGGATTGCCTTTTCTATAGTAAACTATTCAAAAAATAATTTTCAACTGTCGCAAATGTTAATTCCGCCAGGGGTTGCCTTTTCTATAGTAAATTATTCAAAAAATAATTTTCTACTGTCGCAAATTTTAAGTGCGCCAGGGATTGCCTTTTCTATAGTAAATTATTCAAAAAAATTATTTTATACTGTCGCAAATTTTAATTACGCCAGGGATTGCCTTTTCTATAGTAAATTATTCAAAAAATAATTTTATACTGTCGCAAATTTTAATTGCGCCAGGGATTGCCTTTTCTATAGTAAATTATTCAAAAAACAATTTTCAACTGTCGCAAATTGCAATTGCGCCAGGGATTGCCTTTTCTATAGTAAACTATTCAAAAAATAATTTTCTACTGTCGCAAATTTTAATTGCGCTAGGGATTGCCTTTTCTATAGTAAATTTTTAAAAAATTATTTTCTACTGTCGCAAATTTTAATTGCGCCAGGGATTGCCTTTTCTACAGTAAATTATTCAAAAAATAATTTTTAACTATCGCAAGTTTTAATTGCGCCAGGGATTGCCTTTTCTATAGTAAATTATTCAAAAAATAATTTTTTACTGTCGCAAATTTTAAGTGCGCCAGGGATTGCCTTTTCTATAGTAAATTTTACAAAAAATAATTTTCTACTGTCGCAAATTTTAATTACGCCAGGGATTGCCTTTTCTATAGTAAATTATTCAAAAAATAATTTTCTACTGTCACAAATTTTAATTGCGCCAGGGATTGCCTTTTCTATAGTAAATTATTCAAAAAATAATTTTCTTCTGTCGCAAATTTTTATTACGCCAGGGATTGCCTTTTCTATAGTAAATTATTCAAAAAATAATTTTTTACTGTCGCAAGTTTTAATTACGCCAGGGATTGCCTTTTCTATAGTAAATTATTCAAAAAATTATTTTCTACTGTCGCAAATTTTAATTACGCCAGGGATTGCCTTTTCTATAGTAAATTATTCAAAAAATAATTTTCTACTGTCGCAAATTTTAATTGCGCCAGGGATTGCCTTTTCTATAGTAAATTATTCAAAAACTAATTTTCTACTCTCGCAAATTTTAAGTGCGCCAGGGATTGCCCTTTCTATAGTAAATTATTCAAAAAATAATTTTATACTGTCGCAAATTTTAATTACGCCAGGGATTGCCTTTTCTATAGTAAATTATTCAAAAAATAATTTTCTACTGTCGCAAATTTTAAGTGCGCCAGGGATTGCCTTTTCTATAGTAAATTATTCAAAAAATAATTTTTTACTGTCGCAAATTGTAATTACGCCCGGGATTGCCTTTTCTATAGTAAATTATTCAAAAAATAATTTTTTACTGTCGCAAATTTTAAGTGCGCCAGGGATTGCCTTTTCTATAGTAAACTATTCAAAAAATAATTTTTTACTGTCGCAAATTTTAATTACGCCAGGGATTGCCTTTTCTATAGTAAATTATTCAAAAAATAATTTTTTACTGTCGCAAATTTTAATTGCGCCAGGGATTGCCTTTCTACAGTAAATTTTTCAAAAAATAATTTTTTACTGTCGCAAATTGTAATTGCGCCAGGGATTGCCTTTTCTATAGTAAATTATTCAAAAAATAATTTTTTACTGTCGCAAATTTCAAATCCGCCAGGGATTGCCTTTCCTATAGTAAATTTCTCACAAATTAATTTCTTACTGTCGCAAATTTTAAATACGCCAGGGATTGCCTTTTCTATAGTAAATTATTCAAAAAATAATTTACTACTGTCGCAAATTTTAATTACGCCAGGGATTGCCTTTTCTATAGTAAATTATTCAAAAAATAATTTTCAACTGTCGCAAATTTTAATTGCGCCAAGGATTGCCTTTTCTATAGTAAATTTTTAAAAAATAATTTTCTACTGTCGCAAATTTTAAGTGCGCCAGGGATTGCCTTTTCTATAGTAAATTATTCAAAAAATAATTTTCAACTGTCGCAAACTTTAATTACGCCAGGGATTGCCTTTTCTATAGTAAACTATTCAAAAAATAATTTTTTACTGTCGCAAATTTTAAATATCCCAGGGATTGCCTTTTCTATAGTAAATTATTCAAAAAATAATTTTCTACTGTCGCAAATTTTAATTGCGCCAGGGATTGCCTTTTCTATAGTAAATTATTCAAAAAACAATTTTCAACTGTCGCAAATTATAATTGCGCCAGGGATTGCCTTTGCTATAGTAAACTATTCAAAAAATAATTTTCTACTGTCGCAAATTTTAATTGCGCCAAGGATTGCCTTTTCTATAGTAAATTTTTAAAAAATAATTTTCTACTGTCGCAAATTTTAAGTGCGCCAGGGATTGCCTTTTCAATAGTAAATTATTCAAAAAATAATTTTCAACTGTCGCAAACTTTAATTACGCCAGGGATTGCCTTTTCTATAGTAAACTATTCAAAAAATAATTTTTTACTGTCGCAAATTTTAAATATCCCAGGGATTGTCTTTTCTATAGTAAATTATTCAAAAAATAATTTTCTACTGTCGCAAATTTTAAGTGCGCCAGGGATTTCCTTTTCTATAGTAAATTGTTCAAAAAATAATTTTATACTGTCGCAAATTTTAATTACGCCAGGGATTGCCTTTTCTATAGTAAATTATTCAAAAAATAATTTTCTACTGTCGCAAATTTTAAGTGCGCCAGGGATTGCCTTTTCTATAGTAAATTATTCAAAAAATAATTTTCTACTGTCGCAAATTTTAATTACGCCAGGTATTGCCTTTTCTATAGTAAATTAATCAAAAAATTATTTTCTACTGTCGCAAATTTTAATTGCGCCAGGGATTGCCTTTTCTATAGTAAATTATTCAAAAAATAATTTTGTACTGTCGCAAATTTTAATTGCGCCAGGGATTGCCTTTTCTACAGTAAATTATTCAAAAAATATTTTTTTACTATCGCAACTTTAATTGCGCCAGGGATTGCCTTTTCTATAGTAAATTATTCAAAAAATAATTTTATTCTGTCGCAAATTTTAAATAGGCCAGGGATTGCCTTTTCTATAGTAAACTATTCAAAAAATAATTTTCAACTGTCGCAAATGTTAATTCCGCCAGGGGTTGCCTTTTCCATAGTAAATTATTCAAAAAATAATTTTCTACTGTCGCAAATTTTAATTGCGCCAGGGATTGCCTTTTCTATAGTAAACTATTCAAAAAATAATTTTCTACTGTCGCAAATTTTAATTGCGCCAAGGATTGCCTTTTCTATAGTAAATTTTTAAAAAATAATTTTCTACTGTCGCAAATTTTAAGTGCGCCAGGGATTGCCTTTTCTATAGTAAATTATTCAAAAAATAATTTTCAACTGTCGCAAATTTTAATTACGCCAGGGATTGCCTTTTCTATAGTAAACTATTCAAAAAATAATTTTCTACTGTCGCAAATTTTAATTACGCCAGGGATTGCCTTTTCTATAGTAAATTATTCAAAAAATAATTTTTTACTGTCGCAAGTTTTAATTACGCCAGGGATTGCCTTTTCTATAGTAAATTATTCAAAAAATAATTCTCTATTGTCGCAAATTTTAATTACGCCAGGGATTGCCGTTTCTATAGTAAATTATTCAAAAAATAATTTTCTACTGTCGCAAATTTTAATTGCGCCAGGGATTGCTTTTTCTATAGTAAATTTTTAAAAAATAATTTTCTACTGTCGCAAATTTTAATTGCGCCAGGGATTGCCTTTTCTACAGTAAATTATTCAAAAAATAATTTGTCGCAAGTTTTAATTGCGCCAGGGATTGCCTTTTCTATAGTAAATTATTCAAAAAATAATTTTTTACTGTCGCAAATTTTAAGTGCGCCAGGGATTGCCTTTTCTATAGTAAATTTTACAAAAATAATTTTCTACTGTCGCAAATTTTAATTACGCCAGGGATTGCCTTTTCTATAGTAAATTATTCAAAAAATAATTTTTAACTATCGCAAGTTTTAATTGCGCCAGGGATTGCCTTTTCTATAGTAAATTATTCAAAAATAATTTTTTACGGTCGCAAATTTTAAGTGCGCCAGGGATTGCCTTTTCTATAGTAAATTTTACAAAAAATAATTTTCTACTGTCGCAAATTTTAATTACGCCAGGGATTGCCTTTTCTATAGTAAACTATTCAAAAAATAATTTTCTACTGTCGCAAATTTTAATTACGCCAGGGATTGCCTTTTCTATAGTAAATTATTCAAAAAATAATTTTTTACTGTCGCAAGTTTTAATTACGCCAGGGATTGCCTTTTCTATAGTAAATTATTCAAAAAATAATTCTCTATTGTCGCAAATTTTAATTACGCCAGGGATTGCCTTTTCTATAGTAAATTATTCAAAAAATAATTTTCTACTGTCGCAAATTTTAATTGCGCCAGGGATTGCTTTTTCTATAGTAAATTTTTAAAAAATAATTTTCTACTGTCGCAAATTTTAATTGCGCCAGGGATTGCCTTTTCTACAGTAAATTATTCAAAAAATAATTTTCTACTGTCGCAAGTTTTAATTGCGCCAGGGATTGCCTTTTCTATAGTAAATTATTCAAAAAATAATTTTTTACTGTCGCAAATTTTAATTACGCCAGGGATTGCCTTTTCTATAGTAAATTATTCAAAAAATAATTTTTTACTGTCGCAAATTTTAATTGCGCCAGGGATTGCCTTTCTACAGTAAATTTTTCAAAAAATAATTTTTTACTGTCGCAAATTGTAATTGCGCCAGGGATTGCCTTTTCTATAGTAAATTATTCAAAAAATAATTTTTTACTGTCGCAAATTTCAAATCCGCCAGGGATTGCCTTTTCTATAGTAAATTTCTCACAAATTAATTTCTTACTGTCGCAAATTTTAAATACGCCAGGGATTGCCTTTTCTATAGTAAATTATTCAAAAAATAATTTACTACTGTCGCAAATTTTAATTACGCCAGGGATTGCCTTTTCTATAGTAAATTATTCAAAAAATAATTTTCTACTGTCGCAAATTTTAATTACGCCAGGGATTGCCTTTTCTATAGTAAATTATTCAAAAAATAATTTTCTGCTGTCGCAAATTTTAATTGCGCCAGGGATTGCCTTTTCTATAGTAAATTATTCAAAAAATTATTTTCTACTGTCGCAAATTTTAAGTGCGCCAGGGATTGCCTTTTCTATAGTAAATTATTCAAAAAATAATTTTATACTGTCGCAAATTTTAATTGCGCCAGGGATTGCCTTTTCTATAGTAAATTATTCAAAAAATAATTTTCTACTGTCGCAAATTTTAATTACGCCAGGGATTGCCTTTCTATAGTAAATTATTCAAAAAATAATTTTTTACTGTCGCAAATTTTAATTGCGCCAGGGATTGCCTTTTCAATAGTAAATTATTCAAAAAATAATTTTTTACTATCGCAAGCTTTAATTGCGCCAGGGATTGCCTTTTCTACAGTAAATTACTCAAAAAATAATTTTCTACTGTCGCAAATTTTAATTACGCCAGGGATTGCCTTTTATATAGTAAATTTTTCAAAAATTAATTTTATACTGTCGCAAATTTTAAATACGCCAGGGATTGCCTTTTCTATAGTAAATTATTCAAAAAATAATTTTCTACTGTCGCAAATTTTAATTTCACCAGGGATTGCCTTTTCTATAGTAAATTATTCAAAAAATAATTTTTTACTGTTGCAAATTTCAAATCCGCCAGGGATTGCCTTTTCTATAGTAAATTATTCAAAAAATAATTTTCTACTGTGGCAAATTTTAACTACGCCAGGGATTGCCTTTTCTATAGTAAATTATTCAAAAAATAATTTTCTACTGTCGCAAATTTTAATTGCGCCAGGGATTGCCTTTTCTATAGTAAATTATTCAAAAAATAATTTTCTACTGTCGCAAATTTTAAGTGCGCCAGGGATTGCCTTTTCTATAGTAAATTATTCAAAAAATAATTTTCTACTGTCGCAAATTTTAATTACGCCAGGGATTGCCTTTTCTATAGTAAATTATTCAAAAAACAATTCTCAACTGTCGCAAATTGTAATTGCGCCAGGGATTGCCTTTTCTATAGTAAACTATTCAAAAAATAATTTTCTACTGTCGCAAATTTTAATTGCGCCAAGGATTGCCTTTTCTATAGTAAATTTTTAAAAAATAATTTTCTACTGTCGCAAATTTTAAGTGCGCCAGGGATTGCCTTTTCTATAGTAAATTATTCAAAAAATAATGTTCAACTGTCGCAAATTTTAATTACGCCAGGGATTGCCTTTTCTATAGTAAACTATTCAAAAAATAATTTTTTACTGTCGCAAATTTTAAATATCCCAGGGATTGCCTTTTCTGTAGTAAATTATTCAAAAAATAATTTTCTACTGTCGCAAATTTTAAGTGCGCCAGGGATTTCCTTTTCTATAGTAAATTATTCAAAAAATAATTTTATACTGTCGCAAATTTTAATTACGCCAGGGATTGCCTTTTCTATAGTAAATTATTCAAAAAATAATTTTCTACTGTCGCAAATTTTAAGTGCGCCAGGGATTGCCTTTTCTATAGTAAATTATTCAAAAAATAATTTTCTACTGTCGCAAATTTTAATTACGCCAGGTATTGCCTTTTCTATAGTAAATTATTCAAAAAATAATTTTCTACTGTCGCAAATTTTAATTGCGCCAGGGATTGCTTTTCTATAGTAAATTATTCAAAAAATAATTTTGTACTGTCGCAAAGTTTAATTGCGCCAGGGATTGCCTTTTCTACAGTAAATTATTCAAAAAATATTTTTTTACTATCGCAACTTTAATTGCGCCAGGGATTGCCTTTTCTATAGTAAATTATTCAAAAAATAATTTTATTCTGTCGCAAATTTTAAATAGGCCCGGGATTGCCTTTTCTATAGTAAACTATTCAAAAAATAATTTTCAACTGTCGCAAATGTTAATTCCGCCAGGGGTTGCCTTTTCTATAGTAAATTATTCAAAAATAATTTTCTACTGTCGCAAATTTTAATTGCGCCAGGGATTGCCTTTTCTATAGTAAACTATTCAAAAAATAATTTTCTACTGTCGCAAATTTTAATTGCGCCAAGGATTGCCTTTTCTATAGTAAATTTTTAAAAAATAATTTTCTACTGTCGCAAATTTTAAGTGCGCCAGGGATTGCCTTTTCTATAGTAAATTATTCAAAAAATAATTTTCAACTGTCGCAAATTTTAATTACGCCAGGGATTGCCTTTTCTATAGTAAACTATTCAAAAAATACTTTTTTACTGTCGCAAATTTTAAATATCCCAGGGATTGCCTTTTCTATAGTAAATTATTCAAAAAATAATTTTCTACTGTCGCAAATTTTAAGTGCGCCAGGGATTTCCTTTTCTATAGTAAATTATTCAAAAAATAATTTTATACTGTCGCAAATTTTAATTACGCCAGGGATTGCCTTTTCTATAGTAAATTATTCAAAAAATAATTTTCTACTGTCGCAAATTTTAAGTGCGCCAGGGATTGCCTTTTCTATAGTAAATTATTCAAAAAATAATTTTCTACTGTCGCAAATTTTAATTACGCCAGGTATTGCCTTTTCTATAGTAAATTATTCAAAAAATAATTTTCTACTGTCGCAAATTTTAATTGCGCCAGGGATTGCCTTTTCTATAGTAAATTATTCAAAAAATAATTTTGTACTGTCGCAAATTTTAATTGCGCCAGGGATTGCCTTTTCTACAGTAAATTATTCAAAAAATATTTTTTTACTATCGCAACTTTAATTGCGCCAGGGATTGCCTTTTCTATAGTAAATTATTCAAAAAATAATTTTATTCTATCGCAAATTTTAAATAGGCCAGGGATTGCCTTTTCTATAGTAAACTATTCAAAAAATAATTTTCAACTGTCGCAAATGTTAATTCCGCCAGGGGTTGCCTTTTCTATAGTAAATTATTCAAAAAATAATTTTCTACTGTCGCAAATTTTAAGTGCGCCAGGGATTGCCTTTTCTATAGTAAATTGTTCAAAAAAAATATTTTATACTGTCGCAAATTTTAATTACGCCAGGGATTGCCTTTTCTATAGTAAATTATTCAAAAAATAATTTTATACTGTCGCAAATTTTAATTGCGCCAGGGATTGCCTTTTCTATAGTAAATTATTCAAAAAACAATTTTCAACTGTCGCAAATTGTAATTGCGCCAGGGATTGCCTTTTCTATAGTAAACTATTCAAAAAATAATTTTTAACTATCGCAAGTTTTAATTGCGCCAGGGATTGCCTTTTCTATAGTAAATTATTCAAAAAATAATTTTTTACTGTCGCAAATTTTAAGTGCGCCAGGGATTGCCTTTTCTATAGTAAATTTTACAAAAAATAATTTTCTACTGTCGCAAATTTTAATTACGCCAGGGATTGCCTTTTCTATAGTAAACTATTCAAAAAATAATTTTCTACTGTCGCAAATTTTAATTGCGCCAGGGATTGCCTTTTCTATAGTAAATTATTCAAAAAATAATTTTCTACTGTCGCAAATTTTAATTACGCCAGGGATTGCCTTTTCTATAGTAAATTATTCAAAAAATAATTTTTTACTGTCGCAAGTTTTAATTACGCTAGGGATTGCCTTTTCTATAGTAAATTATTCAAAAAATAATTTTCTATTGTCGCAAATTTTAATTACGCCAGGGATTGCCTTTTCTATAGTAAATTATTCAAAAAACAATTTTCTACTGTCGCAAATTTTAATTGCGCCAGGGATTGCCTTTTCTATAGTAAATTTTTAAAAATAATTTTCTACTGTTGCAAATTTTAATTGCGCCAGGGATTGCCTTTTCTACAGTAAATTATTCAAAAAATAATTTTTAACTATCGCAAGTTTTAATTGCGCCAGGGATTGCCTTTTCTATAGTAAATTATTCAAAAAATAATTTTTTACTGTCGCAAATTTTAAGTGCGCCAGGGATTGCCTTTTCTATAGTAAATTTTACAAAAAATAATTTTCTACTGTCGCAAATTTTAATTACGCCAGGGATTGTCTTTTCTATAGTAAATTATTCAAAAAATAATTTTCTACTGTCGCAAATTTTAATTGCGCCAGGGATTGCCTTTTCTATAGTAAATTATTCAAAAAATAATTTTCTACTGTTGCAAATTTTAATTACACCAGGGATTGCCTTTTCTATAGTAAATTATTCAAAAAATAATTTTTTACTGTCGCAAGTTTTAATTACGCCAGGGATTGCCTTTTCTATAGTAAATTATTCAAAAAATAATTTTCTACTGTCGCAAATTTTAATTACGCCAGGGATTGCCTTTTCTATAGTAAATTATTCAAAAAATAATTTTCTACTGTCGCAAATTTTAATTGCGCCAGGGATTGCCTTTTCTATAGTAAATTATTCAAAAACTAATTTTCCACTGTCGCAAATTTTAAGTGCGCCAGGGATTGCCCTTTCTATAGTAAATTATTCAAAAAATAATTTTATACTGTCGCAAATTTTAATTACGCCAGGGATTGCCTTTTCTATAGTAAATTATTCAAAAAATAATTTTCTACTGTCACAAATTTTAAGTGCGCCAGGGATTGCCTTTTCTATAGTAAATTATTCAAAAAATAATTTTTTACTGTCGCAAATTGTAATTACGCCCGGGATTGCCTTTTCTATAGTAAATTATTCAAAAAATAATTTTTTACTGTCGCAAATTTTAAGTGCGCCAGGGATTGCCTTTTCTATAGTAAACTATTCAAAAAATGATTTTCTATTGTCGCAAATTTTAATTACGCCAGGGATTGCCTTTTCTATAGTAAATTATTCAAAAAACAATTTTCTACTGTCGCAAATTTTAATTGCGCCAGGGATTGCATTTTCTATAGTAAATTTTTAAAAAATAATTTTCTACTGTCGCAAATTTTAATTGCGCCAGGGATTGCCTTTTCTACAGTAAATTATTCAAAAAATAATTTTTAACTATCGCAAGTTTTAATTGCGCCAGGGATTGCCTTTTCTGTAGTAAATTATTCAAAAAATAATTTTTTACTGTCGCAAATTTTAAGTGCGCCAGGGATTGCCTTTTCTATAGTAAATTTTACAAAAAATAATTTTCTACTGTCGCAAATTTTAATTACGCCAGGGATTGCCTTTTCTATAGTAAATTATTCAAAAAATAATTTTCTACTGTCGCAAATTTTAATTGCGCCAGGGATTGCCTTTTCTATAGTAAATTATTCAAAAAATAATTTTCTACTGTTGCAAATTTTAATTACGCCAGGGATTGCCTTTTCTATAGTAAATTATTCAAAAAATAATTTTTTACTGTCGCAAGTTTTAATTACGCCAGGGATTGCCTTTTCTATAGTAAATTATTCAAAAAATAATTTTCTACTGTCGCAAATTTTAATTACGCCAGGGATTGCCTTTTCTATAGTAAATTATTCAAAAAATAATTTTCTACTGTCGCAAATTTTAATTGCGCCAGGGATTGCCTTTTCTATAGTAAATTATTCAAAAACTAATTTTCTACTGTCGCAAATTTTAAGTGCGCCAGGGATTGCCCTTTCTATAGTAAATTATTCAAAAAATAATTTTATACTGTCGCAAATTTTAATTACGCCAGGGATTGCCTTTTCTATAGTAAATTATTCAAAAAATAATTTTCTACTGTCACAAATTTTAAGTGCGCCAGGGATTGCCTTTTCTATAGTAAATTATTCAAAAAATAATTTTTTACTGTCGCAAATTGTAATTACGCCCGGGATTGCCTTTTCTATAGTAAATTATTCAAAAAATAATTTTTTACTGTCGCAAATTTTAAGTGCGCCAGGGATTGCCTTTTCTATAGTAAACTATTCAAAAAATAATTTTTTACTGTCGCAAATTTTAATAACGCCAGGGATTGCCTTTTCTATAGTAAATTATTCAAAAAATAATTTTTTTACTGTCGCAAATTTTAATTGCACCAGGGATTGCCTTTCTACAGTAAATTTTTCAAAAAATAATTTCTTACTGTCGCAAATTGTAATTGCGCCAGGGATTGCCTTTTCTATAGTAAATTATTCAAAAAATAATTTTTTACTGTTGCAAATTTCAAATCCGCCAGGGATTGCATTTTCTATAGTAAATTATTCAAAAAATAATTTTCTACTGTGGCAAATTTTAACTACGCCAGGGATTGCCTTTTCTATAGTAAATTATTCAAAAAATAATTTTCTACTGTCGCAAATTTTAATTGCGCCAGGGATTGCTTTTTCTATAGTAAATTATTCAAAAAATAATTTTCTACTGTCGCAAATTTTAAGTGCGCCAGGGATTGCCTTTTCTATAGTAAATTATTCAAAAAATAATTTTCTACTGTCGCAAATTTTAATTACGCCAGAGATTGCCTTTTCTATAGTAAATTATTCAAAAAATAATTTTCTACTGTCGCAAATTTTAATTGCGCCAAGGATTGCCTTTTCTATAGTAAATTTCTCACAAAATAATTTTCAACTGTCGCAAATTTTAATTACGCCAGGGATTGCCTATTCTATAGTAAATTATTCAAAATATAATTTTATACTGTCGCAAATTTTAATTACGCCAGGGATTGCCTTTTCTATAGTAAATTATTCAAAAAATAATTTTCAACTGTCGCAAATTTTAATTACGCCAGGGATTGCCTTTTCTATAGTAAATTATTCAAAAAATAATTTTATACTGTCGCAGATTTTAAGTGCGCCAGGGATTGCCTTTTCTATAGTAAATTTTGCAAAAAAATAATTTTTTACTGTCGCAAATTTTAAATATCCCGGGGATTGCCTTTTCTATAGTAAATTTCTAACAAATTAATTTTCTACTTTCGCAAATTTTAATTACGCCAGGGATTGCCTTTTCTATAGTAAATTATTCAAAAAATAATTTTCTACTGTCGCAAATTTTAATTACGCCAGGGATTGCCTTTTCTATAGTAAATTATTCAAAAAATAATTTTCTACTGTCGCAAATTTTAAATACGCCAGGGATTGCCTGTTCTATAGAAAATTATTCAAAAAATAATTTTCTACTGTCGCAAATTTTAATTACGCCAGGGATTGCCTTTTCTATAGTAAATTTTTCAAAAAATAATTTTTTACTGTCGCAAATTTTAATTGCGCCAGGGATTGCCTTTTCTATAGTAAATTATTCAAAAAATAATTTTCTACTGTCGCAAATTTTAAATACGCCAGGGATTGCCTTTTCTATAGTAAATTATTCAAAAAATAATTTTTTACTGTCGAAAATTTTAATTACGCCAGGGATTGCCATTTCTATAGTAAATTATTCAAAAAATAATTTTTTACTGTCGCAAATTTTAATTGCGCCAGGGATTGCCTTTTCTATAGTAAATTATTCAAAAAATAATTTTATACTGTCGCAAATTTTAAGTGCGCCAGGGTATGCCTTTCTACAGTAAATTATTCAAAAAATAATTTTCTACTGTCGCAAATTTTAATTGCGCCAGGGATTGCCTTTTCTATAGTATATTATTCAAAAAATAATTTTTTACTGTCGCAAATTTTAAATACGCCCGGGATTGCCTTTTCTAAAGTAAATTTTGCAAAAAAATAATTTTTTACTCTCGCAAATTTTAAATATCCCAGGGATTGCCTTTTCTATAGTAAATTTCTCACAAATTAATTTTCTACTGTCGCAAATTTTAATTACGCCAGGGATTGCCTTTTCTATAGTAAATTATTCAAAAAATAATTTTTTACTGTCGCAAATTTCAAATCCGCCAGGGATTGCCTTTTCTATAGTAAACTTTTCAAAAAATAATTTTCTACTGTCGCAAATTTTAATTGCGCCAGGGATTGCCTTTTGTATAGTAAATTATTCAAAAAATAATTTTCTACTGTCGCAAATTTTAATTACCCCAGGGATTGCCTTTTCTATAGTAAATTTTGCAAAAAATAATTTTTTACTGTCGCAAATTTTAATTGCCCCAGGGATTGCCTTTTCTATAGTAAATTATTCAAAAAATAATTTTTTACTGTCGCAAATTTTAAATACGCCAGGGATTGCCTTTTCTATAGTAAATTATTCAAAAAATAATTTTCTACTGTCGCAAATTTTAATTACGCCAGGGGTTGCCTTTTCTATAGTAAATTATTCAAAAAATAATTTTTTGCTGTCGCAAATTTCAAATCCGCCAGGGATTGCCTTTTCTATAGTAAATTATTCAAAAAATAATTTTTTACTATCGCAAGTTTTAATTGCGCCAGGGATTGCCTTTTCTACAGTAAATTTTGCAAAAAATAATTTTTTACTCTCGCAAATTTTAATTGCGCCAGGGATTGCCTTTTCTATAGTAAACCTTTCAAAAAATAATTTTCTACTGTCGCAAATTTTAATTACGCCAGGGATTGCCTTTTCTATAGTAAATTATTCAAAAAATAATTTTATACTGTCGCAAATTTTAATTACACCAGGGATTGCCTTTTCTATAGTAAATTATTCAAAAAATAATTTTATACTGTCGCAAATTTTAATTACGCCAGGGATTGCCTTTTCTATAGTAAATTATTCAAAAAATAATTTTTTACTGTCGCAAATTTTAAATACGCCAGGGATTGCCTTTTCTATAGTAAATTATTCAAAAAATAATTTTCTACTGTCGCAAATTTTAATTACGCCAGGGATTGCCTTTTCTATAGTAAATTATTCAAAAAATAATTTTTTACTGTCGCAAATTTTAAATAGGCCAGGGATTGCCTTTTCTATAGTAAATTATTCAAAAAATAATTTTCTACTGTCGCAAATTTTAATTACGCCAGGGATTGCCTTTTCTATAGTAAATTATTCAAAAAATAATTTTTTACTGTCGCAAATTTCAAATCCGCCAGGGATTGCCTTTTCTATAGTAAATTATTCAAAAAATAATTTTTTACTATCGCAAGTTTTAATTGCGCCAGGGATTGCCTTTTCTATAGTAAATTATTCAAAAAATAATTTTATACTGTCGCAAATTTTAAATACGCCAGGGATTGCCTTTTCTATAGTAAATTATTCAAAAAATAAATTTCTAATGTCGCAAATTTTAAATACGCCAGGGATTGCCTTTTCTATAGTAAATTATTCAAAAAATAATTTTCTACTGTCGCAAATTTTAAGTGCGCCAGGGATTGCCTTTTATATAGTAAATTATTCAAAAAATAATTTTCTACTGTCGCAAATTTTAATTACGCCAGGGATTGCCTTTTCTATAGTAAATTATTCAAAAAATAATTTTCTACTGTCGCAAATTTTAATTACGCCAGGGATTGCCTTTTCTATAGTAAATTATTCAAAAAATAATTTTATACTGTCGCAAATTTTAATTACGCCAGGGATTGCCTTTTCTATAGTAAATTATTCAAAAAATAATTTTATACTGTCGCAAATTTTAAGTGCGCCAGGGATTGCCTTTTCTATAGTAAATTATTCAAAAAATAATTTTCTACTGTCGCAAATTTTAAATACGCCAGGGATTGCCTTTTCTATAGTAAATTATTCAAAAAATAATTTTCTACTGTCGCAAATTTTAATTACGCCAGGGATTGCCTTTTCTATAGTAAATTATTCAAAACATAATTTTTTACTTTCGCAAATTTCAAATCCGCCAGGGATTGCCTTTTCTATAGTAAATTATTCAAAAAATAATTTTTTACTATCGCAAGTTTTAATTGCGCCAGGGATTGCCTTTTCTATAGTAAATTATTCAAAAAATAATTTTTTACTGTCGCAAATTTTAAATACGCCAGGGATTGCCTTTTCTATAGTAAACTATTCAAAAAATAATTTTTTACTGTCGCAAATTTTAAATATCCCAGGGATTGCCTTTTCTATAGTAAATTATTCAAAAAATAATTTTCTACTGTCGCAAATTTTAAGTGCGCCAGGGATTTCCTTTTCTATAGTAAATTATTCAAAAAATAATTTTATACTGTCGCAAATTTTAATTACGCCAGGGATTGCCTTTTCTATAGTAAATTATTCAAAAAATAATTTTCTACTGTCGCAAATTTTAATTACGCCAGGGATTGCCTTTTCTATAGTAAATTATTCAAAAAATAATTTTCTACTGTCGCAAATTTTAATTACGCCAGGGATTGCCTTTTCTATAGTAAATTATTCAAAAAATAATTTTATACTGTCGCAAATTTTAATTACGCCAGGGATTGCCTTTTCTATAGTAAATTATTCAAAAAATAATTTTCTACTGTCGCAAATTTTAAGTGCGCCAGGGATTGCCATTTCTATAGTAAATTATTCAAAAAATAATTTTCTACTGTCGCAAATTTTAATTACGCCAGGTATTGCCTTTTCTATAGTAAATTATTCAAAAAATAATTTTCTACTGTCGCAAATTTTAATTGCGCCAGGGATTGCCTTTTCTATAGTAAATTATTCAAAAAATAATTTTGTACTGTCGCAAATTTTAATTGCGCCAGGGATTGCCTTTTCTACAGTAAATTATTCAAAAAATATTTTTTTACTATCGCAACTTTAATTGCGCCAGGGATTGCCTTTTCTATAGTAAATTATTCAAAAAATAATTTTATTCTATCGCAAATTTTAAATAGGCCAGGGATTGCCTTTTCTATAGTAAACTATTCAAAAAATAATTTTCAACTGTCGCAAATGTTAATTCCGCCAGGGGTTGCCTTTTCTATAGTAAATTATTCAAAAAATAATTTTCTACTGTCGCAAATTTTAAGTGCGCCAGGGATTGCCTTTTCTATAGTAAATTGTTCAAAAAAATTATTTTATACTGTCGCAAATTTTAATTACGCCAGGGATTGCCTTTTCTATAGTAAATTATTCAAAAAATAATTTTATACTGTCGCAAATTTTAATTGCGCCAGGGATTGCCTTTTCTATAGTAAATTATTCAAAAAACAATTTTCAACTGTCGCAAATTGTAATTGCGCCAGGGATTGCCTTTTCTATAGTAAACTGTTCAAAAAATAATTTTCTACTGTCGCAAATTTTAATTGCGCCAGGGATTGCCTTTTCTATAGTAAATTTTTAAAAAATAATTTTCTACTGTCGCAAATTTTAATTGCGCCAGGGATTGCCTTTTCTACAGTAAATTATTCAAAAAATAATTTTTAACTATCGCAAGTTTTAATTGCGCCAGGGATTGCCTTTTCTATAGTAAATTATTCAAAAAATAATTTTTTACTGTCGCAAATTTTAAGTGCGCCAGGGATTGCCTGTTCTATAGTAAATTTTACAAAAAAAAATTTTCTACTGTCGCAAATTTTAATTACGCCAGGGATTGCCTTTTCTATAGTAAACTATTCAAAAAATAATTTTCTCTGTCGCAAATTTTAATTGCGCCAGGGATTGCCTTTTCTATAGTAAATTATTCAAAAAATAATTTTCTACTGTCGCAAATTTTAATTACGCCAGGGATTGCCTTTTCTATAGTAAATTATTCAAAAAATAATTTTTTACTGTCGCAAGTTTTAATTACGCCAGGAATTGTCTTTTCTATAGTAAATTATTCAAAAAATAATTTTCTATTGTCGCAAATTTTAATTACGCCAGGGATTGCCTTTTCTATAGTAAATTATTCAAAAAATAATTTTCTACTGTCGCAAATTTTAATTGCGCCAGGGATTGCCTTTTCTATAGTAAATTTTTAAAAAATAATTTTCTACTGTCGCAAATTTTAATTGCGCCAGGGATTGCCTTTTCTACAGTAAATTATTCAAAAAATAATTTTTAACTATCGCAAGTTTTAATTGCGCCAGGGATTGCCTTTTCTATAGTAAATTATTCAAAAAATAATTTTTTACTGTCGCAAATTTTAAGTGCGCCAGGGATTGCCTTTTCTATAGTAAATTTTACAAAAAATAATTTTCTACTGTCGCAAATTTTAATTACGCCAGGGATTGCCTTTTCTATAGTAAATTATTCAAAAAATAATTTTCTACTGTCGCAAATTTTAATTGCGCCAGGGATTGCCTTTTCTATAGTAAATTATTCAAAAAATAATTTTCTACTGTCGCAAATTTTAATTACGCCAGGGATTGCCTTTTCTATAGTAAATTATTCAAAAAATAATTTTTTACTGTCGCAAATTTTAATTACGCCAGGGATTGCCTTTTCTATAGTAAATTATTCAAAAAATAATTTTCTACTGTCGCAAATTTTAATTGCGCCAGGGATTTCCTTTTCTATAGTAAATTATTCAAAAACTAATTTTCTACTGTCGCAAATTTTAAGTGCGCCAGGGATTGCCCTTTCTATAGTAAATTATTCAAAAAATAATTTTATACTGTCGCAAATTTTAATTACGCCAGGGATTGCATTTTCTATAGTAAATTATTCAAAAAATAATTTTCTACTGTCGCAAATTTTAAGTGCGCCAGGGATTGCCTTTTCTATAGTAAATTATTCAAAAAATAATTTTTTACTGTCGCAAATTGTAATTACGCCCGGGATTGCCTTTTCTATAGTAAATTATTCAAAAAATAATTTTTTACTGTCGCAAATTTTAAGTGCGCCAGGGATTGCCTTTGCTATAGTAAACTATTCAAAAAATAATTTTTTACTGTCGCAAATTTTAATTACGCCAGGGATTGCCTTTTCTATAGTAAATTATTCAAAAAATAATTTTTTACTGTCGCAAATTTTAATTGCGCCAGGGATTGCCTTTCTACAGTAAATTTTTCAAAAAATAATTTTTTACTGTCGCAAATTGTAATTGCGCCAGGGATTGCCTTTTCTATAGTAAATTATTCAAAAAATAATTTTTTACTGTCGCAAATTTCAAATCCGCCAGGGTTTGCCTTTTCTATAGTAAATTTCTCACAAATTAATTTCTTACTGTCGCAAATTTTAAATACGCCAGGGATTGCCTTTTCTATAGTAAATTATTCAAAAAATAATTTACTACTGTCGCAAATTTTAATTACGCCAGGGATTGCCTTTTCTATAGTAAATTATTTAAAAAAATAATTTTCAACTGTCGCAAATTTTAATTACGCCAGGGATTGCCTTTTCTATAGTAAATTATTCAAAAAATAATTTTCTATTGTCGCAAATTTTAATTACGCCAGGGATTGCCTTTTCTATAGTAAATTATTCAAAAAATAATTTTCTACTGTCGCAAATTTTAATTGCGCCAGGGATTGCCTTTTCTATAGTAAATTATTCAAAAAATAATTTTCTACTGTCGCAAATTTTAAGTGCGCCAGGGATTGCCTTTTCTATAGTAAATTATTCAAAAAATAATTTTATACTGTCGCAAATTTTAATTGCGCCAGGGATTGCCTTTTCTATAGTAAATTATTCAAAAAATAATTTTCTACTGTCGCAAATTTTAAGTGCGCCAGGGATTGCCTTTTCTATAGTAAATTATTCAAAAAATAATTTTCTACTGTCGCAAATTTTAATTTCACCAGGGATTGCCTTTTCTATAGTAAATTATTCAAAAAATAATTTTTTACTGTTGCAAATTTCAAATCCGCCAGGGATTGCATTTTCTATAGTAAATTATTCAAAAAATAATTTTCTACTGTGGCAAATTTTAACTACGCCAGGGATTGCCTTTTCTATAGTAAATTATTCAAAAAATAATTTTCTACTGTCGCAAATTTTAATTGCGCCAGGGATTGCCTTTTCTATAGTAAATTATTCAAAAAATAATTTTCTACTGTCGCAAATTTTAAGTGCGCCAGGGATTGCCTTTTCTATAGTAAATTATTCAAAAAATAATTTTCTACTGTCGCAAATTTTAATTACGCCAGGGATTGCCTTTTCTATAGTAAATTATTCAAAAAATAATTTTCTACTGTCGCAAATTTTAATTGCGCCAAGGATTGCCTTTTCTATAGTAAATTTCTCACAAAATAATTTTCAACTGTCGCAAATTTTAATTACGCCAGGGATTGCCTATTCTATAGTAAATTATTCAAAAAATAATTTTATACTCTCGCAAATTTTAATTACGCCAGGGATTGCCTTTTCTATAGTAAATTATTCAAAAAATAATTTTCAACTGTCGCAAATTTTAATTACGCCAGGGATTGCCTTTTCTATAGTAAATTATTCAAAAAATAATTTTATACTGTCGCAGATTTTAAGTGCGCCAGGGATTGCCTTTTCTATAGTAAATTTTGCAAAAAAATATTTTTTTACTGTCGCAAATTTTAAATATCCCGGGGATTGCCTTTTCTATGGTAAATTTCTCACAAATTAATTTTCTACTTTCGCAAATTTTAATTACGCCAGGGATTGCCTTTTCTATAGTAAATTATTCAAAAAATAATTTTCTACTGTCGCAAATTTTAAATTACGCCAGGGATTGCCTTTTCTATAGTAAATTATTCAAAAAATAATTTCTACTGTCGCAAATTTTAAATTACGCCAGGGATTGCCTGTTCTATAGAAAATTATTCAAAAATAATTTTCTACTGTCGCAAATTTTAATTACGCCAGGGATTGCCTTTTCTATAGTAAATTTTTCAAAAATAATTTTTTACTGTCGCAAATTTTAATTGCGCCAGGGATTGCCTTTTCTATAGTAAATTATTCAAAAAATAATTTTCTACTGTCGCAAATTTTAATTACGCCAGGGATTGCCTTTTCTATAGTAAACTTTTCAAAAAATAATTTTCTACTGTCGCAAATTTTAATTACGCCAGGGATTGCCTTTTCTATAGTAAATTATTCAAAAAATAATTTTATACTGTCGCAAATTTTAAATACGCCAGGGATTGCCTTTTCTATAGTAAATTATTCAAAAAATAATTTTTTACTGTCGAAAATTTTAATTACGCCAGGGATTGCCATTTCTATAGTAAATTATTCAAAAAATAATTTTTTACTGTCGCAAATTTTAATTGCGCCAGGGATTGCCTTTTCTATAGTAAATTATTCAAAAAATAATTTTATACTGTCGCAAATTTTAAGTGCGAAAGGGTATGCCTTTCTACAGTAAATTATTCAAAAAATAATTTTCTACTGTCGCAAATTTTAATTGCGCCAGGGATTGCCTTTTCTATAGTATATTATTCAAAAAATAATTTTTTACTGTCGCAAATTTTAAATACGCCCGGGATTGCCTTTTCTATAGTAAATTTTGCAAAAAAATAATTTTTTACTCTCGCAAATTTAAATATCCCAGGATTGCCTTTTCTATAGTAAATTTCTCACAAATTAATTTTCTACTGTCCCAAATTTTAATTACGCCAGGGATTGCCTTTTCTATAGTAAATTATTCAAAAAATAATTTTTTACTGTCGCAAATTTCAAATCCGCCAGGGATTGCCTTTTCTATAGTAAAATTTTCAAAAAATAATTTTCTACTGTCGCAAATTTTAATTGCGCCAGGGATTGCCTTTTGTATAGTAAATTATTCAAAAAATAATTTTCTACTGTCGCAAATTTTAATTACGCCAGGGATTGCCTTTTCTATAGTAAATTATTCAAAAAATAATTTTCTACTGTCGCAAATTTTAATTACGCCAGGGGATTGCCTTTTCTATAGTAAATTATTCAAAAAATAATTTTATACTGTCGCAAATTTTAATTACCCAGGGATTGCCTTTTCTATAGTAAATTTTGCAAAAAATAATTTTTTTACTGTCGCAAATTTTAATTGCCCCAGGGATTGCCTTTTCTATAGTAAATTATTCAAAAAATAATTTTTTACTGTCGCAAATTTTAAATACGCCAGGGATTGCCTTTTCTATAGTAAATTATTCAAAAAATAATTTTCTACTGTCGCAAATTTTAATTACGCCAGGGGTTGCCTTTTCTATAGTAAATTATTCAAAAAATAATTTTTTGCTGTCGCAAATTTCAAATCCGCCAGGGATTGCCTTTTCTATAGTAAATTATTCAAAAAATAATTTTTTACTATCGCAAGTTTTAATTGCGCCAGGGATTGCCTTTTCTACAGTAAATTTTGCAAAAATAAATTTTTTACTCTCCGCAAATTTTAATTGCGCCAGGGATTGCCTTTTCTATAGTAAACTTTTCAAAAATAATTTTCTACTGTCGCAAATTTTAATTACGCCAGGATTGCCTTTTCTATAGTAAATTATTCAAAAATAATTTTATACTGTCGCAAATTTTAATTACGCCAGGGATTGCCTTTTCTAAAGTAAATTATTCAAAAAATAATTTTATACTGTCGCAAATTTTAATTACGCCAGGGATTGCCTTTTCTATAGTAAATTATTCAAAAAATAATTTTTTACTGTCGCAAATTTTAAATACGCCAGGGATTGCCTTTTCTATAGTAAATTATTCAAAAAATAATTTTCTACTGTCGCAAATTTTAATTACGCCAGGAATTGCCTTTTCTATAGTAAATTATTCAAAAAATAATTTTTTACTGTCGCAAATTTTAAATACGCCAGGGATTGCCTTTTCTATAGTAATTATTCAAAAAATAATTTTCTACAGTCGCAAATTTTAATTACGCCAGGGATTGCCTTTTTATAGTAAATTATTCAAAAAATAATTTTTTACTGTCGCAAATTTCAAATCCGCCAGGGATTGCCTTTTCTATAGTAATTATTCAAAAAATAATTTTCTACTGTCGCAAATTTAATTACGCAGGGCTTGCCTTTTCTATAGTAAATTATTCAAAAAATAATTTTATACTGTCGCAAATTTTAATTACGCCAGGGATTGCCTTTTCTATAGTAAATTTTGCAAAAAATAATTTTTTACTGTCGCAAATTTTAATTGCGCCAGGGATTGCCTTTTCTATAGTAAATTATTCAAAAAATAATTTTCAACTGTCGCAAATTTTAATTACGCCAGGGATTGCCTTTTCTATAGTAAATTATTCAAAAAATAATTTTATACTGTCGCAAATTTTAAGTGCGCCAGGGATTGCCTTTTCTATAGTAAATTATTCAAAAAATAATTTTCTACTGTCGCAAATTTTAAATACGCCAGGGATTGCCTTTTCTATAGTAAATTATTCAAAAAATAATTTTCTACTGTCGCAAATTTTAATTACGCCAGGGATTGCCTTTTCTATAGTAAATTATTCAAAACATAATTTTTTACTGTCGCAAATTTCAAATCCGCCAGGGATTGCCTTTTATATAGTAAATTATTCAAAAAATAATTTTTTACTATCGCAAGTTTTAATTGCGCCAGGGATTGCCTTTTCTACAGTAAATTTTGCAAAAATAATTTTTTACTGTCGCAAATTTTAATTGCGCCAGGGATTGCCTTTTCTATAGTAAACTTTTCAAAAAATAATTGTCTACTGTCGCAAATTTTAATTACGCCAGGGATTGCCTTTTCTATAGTAAATTATTCAAAAAATAATTTTATACTGTCGCAAATTTTAAATACGCCAGGGATTGCCTTTTCTATAGTAAATTATTCAAAAAATAATTTTCTACTGTCGCAAATTTTAAATACGCCAGGGATTTCCTTTTCAATAGTAAATTATTCAAAAAATAATTTTTACTGTCGGAAATTTTAATTGCGCCAAGGATTTCCATTTCTATAATAAATTATTCAAAAAATAATTTTCTACTGTCGCAAATTTTAATTACGCCAGGGATTGCCTTTTCTATAGTAAATTATTCAAAAAATACTTTTCTACTGTCGCAAATTTTAATTACGCCAGGGATTGCCTTTTCTATAGTAAATTATTCAAAAAATAATTTTATACTGTCGCAAATTTTAATTACGCCAGGGATTGCCTTTTCTATAGTAAATTTTGCAAAAAATAATTTTTTACTGTCGCAAATTTTAATTGCGCCAGGGATTGCCTTTTCTATAGTAAATTATTCAAAAAATAATTTTCTACTGTCGCAAATTTTAATTGCGCCAGGGATTGCCTTTTCTATAGCAAATTATTCAAAAAATAATTTTTTACTGTCGCAAATTTTAAATACGCCAGGGATTACCTTTTCTATAGTAAATTTTGCAAAAAAATAATTTTTTACTGTCGCAAATTTTAAATATCCCAGGGATTGCCTTTTCTATAGTAAATTATTCAAAAAATAATTTTTTACTGTCGCAAATTTTAAATACGCCAGGGATTGCCTTTTCTATAGTAAATTATTCAAAAAATAATTTTCTACTGTCGCAAATTTTAATTACGCCAGGGATTGCATTTTCTATAGTAAATTTTGCAAAAAATAATTTTCTACTGTTGCAAATTTTAATTGCGCCAGGGATTGCCTTTTCTATAGTAAATTATTCAAAAAATAATTTTCTACTGTCGCAAATTTTAATTGCGCCAGGGATTGCCTTTTCTATAGTAAATTATTCAAAAAATACTTTTCTACTGTCGCAAATTTTAATTACGCCAGGGATTGCCTTTTCTATAGTAAATTATTCAAAAAATAATTTTTTACTGTCGCAAAGTTCAAATCCGCCAGGGATTGCCTTTTCTATAGTAAATTATTCAAAAAATAATTTTTTACTATCGCAAGTTTTAATTGCGCCAGGGATTGCCTTTTCTACAGTAAATTTTGCAAAAAATAATTTTTTACTGTTGCAAATTTTAATTGCGCCAGAGATTGCCTTTTCTATAGTAAACTTTTCAAAAAATAATTTTCTACTGTCGCAAATTTTAATTACGCCAGGGATTGCCTTTTCTATAGTAAATTATTCAAAAAATAATTTTATACTGTCGCAAATTTTAAATACGCCAGGGATTACCTTTTCTATATTAAATTATTCAAAAAATAATTTTCTACTGTCGCAAATTTTAATTGCGCCAGGGATTGCCTTTTCTATAGTAAATTATTCAAAAAATAATTTTCTACTGTCGCAAATTTTAAATACGCCAGGGATTGCCTTTTCTATAGTAAATTATTCAAAAAATAATTTTCTACTGTCGCAAATTTTAATTACGCCAGGGATTGCCTTTTCTATAGTAAATTATTCAAAAAATAATTTTTTACTGTCGCAAATTTTAATTACACCAGGGATTGCCTTTTCTATAGTAAATTATTCAAAAAATAATTTTTTACTGTCGCAAATTTTAATTACGCCAGGGATTGCCTTTTCTATAGTAAATTATTCAAAAAATAATTTCTTACTGTCGCAAATTTTAAATACGCCAGGGATTGCCTTTTCTATAGTAAATTATTCAAAAAATAATTTTCTACTGTCGCAAATTTTAATTACGCCAGGGATTGCCTTTTCTATAGTAAATTATTCAAAAAATAATTTTTTACTGTCGCAAATTTCAAATCCGCCAGGGTTTGCCTTTTCTATAGTAAATTATTCAAAAAATAATTTTTTACTATCGCAAGTTTTAATTGGCCAGGGATTGCCTTTTCTACAGTAAATTTTGCAAAAAATAATTTTTTACTCTCGCAAATTTTAATTGCGCCAGGGATTGCCTTTTCTATAGTAAACTTTTCAAAAAATAATTTTCTACTGTCGCAAATTTTAATTACGCCAGGGATTGCCTTTTCTATAGTAAATTATTCAAAAAATAATTTTATACTGTCGCAAATTTTAATTACGCCAGGGATTGCCTTTTCTATAGTAAATTATTCAAAAAATAATTTTATACTGTCGCAAATTTTAATTACGCCAGGGATTGCCTTTTCTATAGTAAATTATTCAAAAAATAATTTTTTACTGTCGCAAATTTTAAATACGCCAGGGATTGCCTTTTCTATAGTAAATTATTCAAAAAATAATTTTCTACTGTCGCAAATTTTAATTACGCCAGGGATTGCCTTTTCTATAGTAAATTATTCAAAAAATAATTTTTTACTGTCGCAAATTTCAAATCCGCCAGGGTTTGACTTTTCTATAGTAAATTATTCAAAAAATAATTTTTTACTATCGCAAGTTTTAATTGCGCCAGGGATTGCCTTTTCTACAGTAAATTTCGCAAAAAAAAATTTTTTACTGTCGCAAATATTAATTGCGCCAGGGATTGCCTTTTCTATAGTAAACTTTTCAAAAATAATTTTCTACTGTCGCAAATTTTAACTACGCCAGGGATTGCCTTTTCTATAGTAAATTATTCAAAAAATAATTTTATGCTGTCGCAAATTTTAAATACGCCAGGGATTGCCTTTTCTATAGTAAATTATTCAAAAAACAAATTTCTAATGTCGCAAATTTTAAATACGCCAGGGATTGCCTTTTCTATAGTAAATTATTCAAAAAATAATTTTCAACTGTCGCAAATTTTAATTACGCCAGGGATTGCCTTTTCTATAGTAAATTATTCAAAAAATAATTTTATACTGTCGCAAATTTTAAGTGCGCCAGGGATTGCCTTTTCTATAGTAAATTATTCAAAAAATAATTTTCTACTGTCGTAAATTTTAAATACGCCAGGGATTGCCTTTTCTATAGTAAATTATTCAAAAAATAATTTTCTACTGTCGCAAATTTTAATTACGCCAGGGATTGCCTTTTCTATAGTAAATTATTCAAAACATAATTTTTTACTGTCGCAAATTTCAAATCCGCCAGGGATTGTCTTTTCTATAGTAAATTATTCAAAAAATAATTTTTTACTATCGCAAGTTTTAATTGCGCCAGGGATTGCCTTTTCTACAGTAAATTTTGCAAAAATAATTTTTTACTGTCGCAAATTTTAATTGCGCCAGGGATTGCCTTTCTATAGTAAACTTTTCAAAAAATAATTGTCTACTGTCGCAAATTTTAATTACGCCAGGGATTGCCTTTTCTATAGTAAATTATTCAAGAAATAATTTTTATACTGTCGCAAATTTTAAATACGCCAGGGATTGCCTTTTCTATAGTAAATTATTCAAAAAATAATTTTCTACTGTCGCAAATTTTAAATACGCCAGGGATTGCCTTTTCAATAGTAAATTATTCAAAAAATAATTTTTACTGTCGTAAATTTTAATTGCGCCAAGGATTGCCATTTCTATAATAAATTATTCAAAAAATAATTTTCTACTGTCGCAAATTTTAATTACGCCTGGGATTGCCTTTTCTATAGTAAATTATTCAAAAAATACTTTTCTACTGTCGCAAATTTTAATTACGCCAGGGATTGCCTTTTCTATAGTAAATTATTCAAAAAATAATTTTATACTGTCGCAAATTTTAATTACGCCAGGGATTGCCTTTTCTATAGTAAATTTTGCAAAAAATAATTTTTTACTGTCGCAAATTTTAATTGCGCCAGGGATTGCCTTTTCTATAGTAAATTATTCAAAAAATAATTTTCTACTGTCGCAAATTTTAATTGCGCCAGGGATTGCCTTTTCTATAGTAAATTATTCAAAAAATAATTTTTTACTGTCGCAAATTTTAAATACGCCAGGGATTGCCTTTTCTATAGTAAATTTTGCAAAAAAATAATTTTTTACTGTCGCAAATTTTAAATATCCCAGGGATTGCCTTTTCTATAGTAAATTATTCAAAAAATAATTTTTTACTGTCGCAAATTTTAAATACGCCAGGGATTGCCTTTTCTATAGTAAATTATTCAAAAAATAATTTTCTACTGTCGCAAATTTTAATTACGCCAGGGATTGCATTTTCTATAGTAAATTTTGCAAAAAATAATTTTCTACTGTTGCAAATTTTAATTGCGCCAGGGATTGCCTTTTCTATAGTAAATTATTCAAAAAATAATTTTCTACTGTCGCAAATTTTAATTGCGCCAGGGATTGCCTTTTCTATAGTAAATTATTCAAAAAATAATTTTCTACTGTCGCAAATTTTAATTACGCCAGGGATTGCCTTTTCTATAGTAAATTATTCAAAAAATAATTTTTTACTGTCGCAAAGTTCAAATCCGCCAGGGATTGCCTTTTCTATAGTAAATTATTCAAAAAATAATTTTTACTATCGCAAGTTTTAATTGCGCCAGGGATTGCCTTTTCTACAGTAAATTTTGCAAAAAATAATTTTTTACTGTTGCAAATTTTAATTGCGCCAGAGATTGCCTTTTCTATAGTAAACTTTTCAAAAAATAATTTTCTACTGTCGCAAATTTTAATTACGCCAGGGATTGCCTTTTCTATAGTAAATTATTCAAAAAATAATTTTATACTGTCGCAAATTTTAAATACGCCAGGGATTACCTTTTCTATAGTAAATTATTCAAAAAATAATTTTCTACTGTCGCAAATTTTAATTGCGCCAGGGATTGCCTTTTCTATAGTAAATTATTCAAAAAATAATTTTCTACTGTCGCAAATTTTAAATACGCCAGGGATTGCCTTTTCTATAGTAAATTATTCAAAAAATAATTTTCTACTGTCGCAAATTTTAATTACGCCAGGGATTGCCTTTTCTATAGTAAATTATTCAAAAAATAATTTTTTACTGTCGCAAATTTTAATTACACCAGGGATTGCCTTTTCTATAGTAAATTATTCAAAAAATAATTTTTTACTGTCGCAAATTTTAATTGCGCCAGGGATTGCCTTTTCTATAGTAAATTATTCAAAAAATAATTTTTTACTGTCGCAAATTTTAAATATCCCAGGGATTGCCTTTTCTATAGTAAATTTCTTACAAATTAATTTCTTACTGTCGCAAATTTTAATTGCGCCAGGGATTGCCTTTTCTATAGTAAATTTCTCACAAATTAATTTCTTACTGTCGCAAATTTTAATTGCGCCAGGGATTGCATTTTCTATAGTAAATTATTCAAAAAATAATTTTCTACTGTCGCAAATTTTAATTACGCCAGGGATTGCCTTTTCTATAGTAAATTATTCAAAAAATGATTTTATACTGTCGCAAATTTTAAGTGCGCCAGGGATTGCCTTTCTACAGTAAATTATTCAAAAAATAATTTTCTACTGTCGCAAATTTTAATTGCGCCAGGGATTGCCTTTTCTATAGTAAATTATTCAAAAAATAATTTTTTACTGTCGCAAATTTTAAATACGCCAGGGATTGCCTTTTCTATAGTAAATTTTGCAAAAAAATAATTTTTTACTGTCGCAAATTTTAAATATCCCAGGGATTGCCATTTCTATAGTAAATTTCTCACAAATTAATTTTCTATTGTCGCAAATTTTAATTACGCCAGGGATTGCCTTTTCTATAGTAAATTTTGCAAAAAATAATTTTCTACTGTCGCAAATTGTAATTGCGCCAGGGATTGCCTTTTCTAAAGTAAATTATTCAAAAAATAATTTCTTACTGTCGCAAATTTTAAATACGCCAGGGATTGCCTTTTCTATAGTAAATTATTCAAAAAATAATTTTTTACTGTCGCAAATTTTAATTTCGCCAGGGATTGCCTTTTCTATAGTAAATTATTCAAAAAATAATTTTATACTGTCGCAAATTTTAAGTGCGCCAGGGATTGCCTTTTCTATAGTAAATTATTCAAAAAATTATTTTATACTGTCGCAAATTTTAATTACGCCAGGGATTGCCTTTTCTATAGTAAATTATTCAAAAAATAATTTTATACTCTCGCAAATTTTAAGTGCGCCAGGTATTGCCTTTTCTATATTAAATTTTGCAAAAAATAATTTTCAACTGTCGCAAATTTTAATTACGCCAGGGATTGCCTTTCTATAGTAAATTATTCAAAACATAATTTTTTACTGTCGCAAATTGTAATTGCGCCAGGGATTGCCTTTTTTATAGTAAATTATTCAAAAAATTATTTCTTACTGTCGCAAATTTTAAATACGCCAGGGATTGCCTTTTCTATAGTAAATTATTCAAAAAATTATTTTATACTGTCGCAAATTTTAAGTGCGCCAGGGATTGCCTTTTTTATAGTAAATTATTCAAAAAATAATTTTATACTGTCGCAAATTTTAATTACGCCAGGGATTGCCTTTTCTATAGTAAATTATTCAAAAAATAATTTTATACTGTCGCAAATTTTAAGTGCGCCAGGGATTGCCTTTTCTATAGTAAATTTTGCAAAAAATAATTTTTTACTGTCGCAAATTTTAATTGCGCCAGGGATTGCCTTTTCTATAGTAAATTATTCAAAAAGTAATTTTCTACTGTCGCAAATTTTAATTACGCCAGGGATTGCCTTTTCTAAAGTAAATTATTCAAAAAATGATTTTATACTGTCGCAAATTTTAAGTGCGCCAGGGATTGCCTTTCTACAGTAAATTATTCAAAAAATAATTTTCTACTGTCGCAAATTTTAATTGCGCCAGGGATTGCCTTTTCTATAGTAAATTATTCAAAAAATAATTTTTTACTTTCGCAAATTTTAAATACGCCAGGGATTGCCTTTTCTATAGTAAATTTTGCAAAAAAATAATTTTTTACTGTCGCAAATTTTAAATATCCCAGGGATTGCCATTTCTATAGTAAATTTCTTACAAATTAATTTTCTATTGTCGCAAATTTTAATTACGCCAGGGATTGCCTTTTCTATAGTAAATTTTGCAAAAAATAATTTTCTACTGTCGCAAATTGTAATTGCGCCAGGGATTGCCTTTTCTAAAGTAAATTATTCAAAAATAATTTCTTACTGTCGCAAATTTTAAATACGCCAGGGATTGCCTTTTCTATAGTAAATTATTCAAAAAATAATTTTTTACTGTCGCAAATTTTAATTTCGCCAGGGATTGCCTTTTCTATAGTAAATTATTCAAAAAATAATTTTATACTGTCGCAAATTTTAAGTGCGCCAGGGATTGCCTTTTCTATAGTAAATTATTCAAAAAATAATTTTATACTGTCGCAAATTTTAATTACGCCAGGGATTGCCTTTTCTATAGTAAATTATTCAAAAAATAATTTTATACTGTCGCAAATTTTAAGTGCGCCAGGTATTGCCCTTTCTATAGTAAATTTTGCAAAAAATAATTTTTTACTGTCGCAAATTTTAATTGCGCCAGGGATTGCCTTTTCTACAGTAAATTATTCAAAAAATAATTTTCTACTGTCGCAAATTTTAATTACCCCAGGGATTGCCTTTTCTATAGTAAATTATTCAAAAAATAATTTTCAACTGTCGCAAATTTTAATTACGCCAGGGATTGCCTTTTCTATAGTAAATTATTCAAAAAATAATTTTCAACTGTCGCAAATTTTAATTGCGCCAGGGATTGCCTTTTCTATAGTAAATTATTCAAAAAATAATTTTATACTGTCGCAAATTTTAATTACGCCAGGGATTGCCTTTTCTATAGTAAATTATTCAAAAAATAATTTTCAACTGTCGCAAATTTTAATAACGCCAGGGATTGCCTTTTCTATAGTAAATTATTCAAAAAATAATTTTTTACTGTCGCAAATTGTAATTGCGCCAGGGATTGCCTTTTCTATAGTAAATTATTCAAAAAATTATTTCTTACTGTCGCAAATTTTAAATACGCCAGGGATTGCCTTTTCTATAGTAAATTATTCAAAAAATAATTTTATACTGTCGCAAATTTTAAGTGCGCCAGGGATTGCCTTTTTTATAGTAAATTATTCAAAAAATAATTTTATACTGTCGCAAATTTTAATTACGCCAGGGATTGCCTTTTCTATAGTAAATTATTCAAAAAATAATTTTTTACTGTCGCAAATTTTAAATACGCCAGGGATTGCCTTTTCTATAGTAAATTTTGCAAAAAAATTATTTTTACTGTCGCAAATTTTAAATATCCCAGGGATTGCCTTTTCTATAGTAAATTTCTCACAAATTAATTTTCTACTGTCGCAAATTTTAATTACGCCAGGGATTGCCTTTTCTATAGTAAATTTTGCAAAAAATTATTTTCTATTGTCGCAAATTTTAATTGCGCCAGGGATTGCCTTTTCTATAGTAAATTATTCAAAAAATAATTTTCTACTGTCGCAAATTTTAATTATGCAAGGGATTGCCTTTTCTATAGTAAATTATTCAAATAATAATTTTATACTGTCGCAAATTTTAATTACGCCAGGGATTGCCTTTTCTATAGTAAATTATTCAAAAAATAATTTTTTACTGTCGCAAATTTCAAATACGCCAGGGATTGCCTTTTCTACAGTAAATTTTGCAAAAAATAATTTTTTACTGTTGCAAATTTTAATTGCGCCAGGGATTGCCTTTTCTATAGTAAATTTTGCAAAAAAATAATTTTTTACTGTCGCAAATTTTAAATATCCCAGGGATTGCCTTTTCTATAGTAAATTTCTCACAAATTAATTTTCTACTGTCGCAAATTTTAATTACGCCAGGGATTGCCTTTTCTATAGTAAATTTTGCAAAAAATAATTTTCTACTGTCGCAAATTTTAATTGCGCCAGGGATTGCCTTTTCTATAGTAAATTATTCAAAAAATAATTTTTTACTGTCGCAAATTTTAAATATCACAGGGATTGCCTTTTCTATAGTAAATTTCTCACTAATTAATTTTCTACTGTCGCAAATTTTAATTACGCCAGGGATTGCCTTTTCTATAGTAAATTATTCAAAAAATAATTTTTTACTGTCGCAAATTTCAAATCCGCCAGGGATTGCCTTTTCTACAGTAAATTTTGCAAAAAATAATTTTTTACTGTTGCAAATTTTAATTGCGCCAGGGATTGCCTTTTCTATAGTAAATTTTGCAAAAATAATTTTCTACTGTCGCAAATTTTAATTGCGCCAGGGATTGCCTTTTCTATAGTAAATTATTCAAAAAATAATTTTCTACTGTCGCAAATTTTAATTACGCCAGGGATTGCCTTTTCTATAGTAAATTATTCAAAAAATAATTTTATACTGTCGCAAATTTTAAGTGCGCCAGGGATTGCCTTTCTACAGTAAATTATTCAAAAAATAATTTTCTACTGTCGCAAATTTTAATTGCGCCAGGGATTGCCTTTTCTATAGTAAATTATTCAAAAAATAATTTTTTACTGTCGCAAATTTTAAATACGCCAGGGATTGCCTCTTCTATAGTAAATTTTGCAAAAAAATAATTTATTACTGTCGCAAATTTTAAATATCCCAGGGATTGCCTTTTCTATAGTAAATTTCTCACAAATTAATTTTCTACTGTCGCAGATTTTAATTACGCCAGGGATTGCGTTTTCTATAGTAAATTATTCAAAAAATAATTTCTTACTGTCGCAAATTTTAAATACGCCAGGGATTGCCTTTTCTATAGTAAATTATTCAAAAAATAATTTTTACTGTCGCAAATTTTAATTACGCCAGGGATTGCCTTTTCTATAGTAAATTATTCAAAAAATAATTTTATACTGTCGCAAATTTTAAATGCGCCAGGGATTGCCTTTTCTATAGTAAATTATTCAAAAAATAATTTTTTACTGTCGCAAATTGTAATTGCGCCAGGGATTGCCTTTTCTATAGTAAATTATTCAAAAAAAATTTCTTACTGTCGCAAATTTTAAATACGCCAGGGATTGCCTTTTCTATAGTAAATTATTCAAAAAATAATTTTTTACTGTCGCAAATTTTAATTACGCCAGGGATTGCCTTTTCTATAGTAAATTTTTCAAAAAATAATTTTATACTGTCGCAAATTTTAAGTGCGCCAGGTATTGCCTTTTCTATAGCAAATTATTCAAAAAATAATTTTATACTGTCGCAAATTTTAATTACGCCAGGGATTGCCTTTTCTATAGTAAATTATTCAAAAAATAATTTTTTACTGTCGCAAATTTTAATTACGCCAGGGATTGCCTTTTCTATAGTAAATTTCTCACAAATTAATTTTCTACTGTCGCAAATTTTAATTACGCCAGGGATTGCCTTTTCTATAGTAAATTTGCAAAAAATAATTTTCTACTGTCGCAAATTTTAATTGCGCCAGGGATTGCCTTTTCTATAGTAAATTATTCAAAAAATAATTTTCTACTGTCGCAAATTTTAATTGCGCCAGGGATTGCCTTTTCTATAGTAAATTATTCAAAAAATAATTTTTTACTGTCGCAAATTTTAATTACGCCAGGGACTGCCTTTTCTATAGTAAATTTTGCAAAAAAATTATTTTTTACTGTCGCAAATTTTAAATATCCCAGGGATTGCCTTTTCCACAGTAAATTTCTCACAAATTAATTTTCTACTGTCGCAAATTTTAATAACGCCAGGGATTGCCTTTTCTATAGTAAATTTTGCAAAAAATAATTTTCTACTGTAGCAAATTTTAATTGCGCCAGGGATTGCCTTTTCTATAATAAATTATTCAAAAAATAATTTTATACTGTCGCAAATTTTAATTACGCCAGGGATTGCCTTTTCTATAGTAAATTATTCGAAAAATAATTTTCTACTGTCGCAAATTTTAATTGCGCCAGGGATTGCCTTTTCTTTAGTAAATTATTCAAAAAATAATTTTATACTGTCGCAAATTTTAATTGCGCCAGCGATTGCCTTTTCTATAGTAAACTTTTCAAAAAATAATTTTCTACTGTCGCAAATTTTAATTACGCCAGGGATTGCCTTTTCTATAGTAAATTATTCAAAAAATAATTTTCAACTGTCGCAAATTTTAATTACGCCAGGGATTGCCTTTTCTATAGTAAATTATTCAAAAAATAAATTTATACTGTCGCAAATTGTAATTGCGCCAGGGATTGCCTTTTCTATAGTAAATTATTCAAAAAATTATTTCTTACTGTCGCAAATTTTAAATACGCCAGGGATTGCCTTTTCTATAGTAAATTATTCAAAAAATAATTTTATACTGTCGCAAATTTTAAGTGCGCCAGGGATTGCCTTTTTTATAGTAAATTATTCAAAAAATAATTTTATACTGTCGCAAATTTTAATTACGCCAGGGATTGCCTTTTCTATAGTAAATTATTCAAAAAATAATTTTTTACTGTCGCAAATTTTAAATACGCCAGGGATTGCCTTTTCTATAGTAAATTTTGCAAAAAAATTATTTTTTACTGTCGCAAATTTTAAATATCCCAGGGATTGCCTTTTCTATAGTAAATTTCGCACAAATTAATTTTCTACTGTCGCAAATTTTAATTACGCCAGGGATTGCCTTTTCTATAGTAAATTTTGCAAAAAATTATTTTCTATTGTCGCAAATTTTAATTGCGCCAGGGATTGCCTTTTCTATAGTAAATTATTCAAAAAATAATTTTCTACTGTCGCAAATTTTAATTATGCAAGGGATTGCCTTTTCTATAGTAAATTATTCAAATAATAATTTTATACTGTCGCAAATTTTAATTACGCCAGGGATTGCCTTTTCTATAGTAAATTATTCAAAAAATAATTTTTTACTGTCGCAAATTTCAAATCCGCCAGGGATTGCCTTTTCTACAGTAAATTTTGCAAAAAATAATTTTTTACTGTTGCAAATTTTAATTGCGCCAGGGATTGCCTTTTCTATAGTAAATTTTGCGAAAAAATAATTTTTTACTGTCGCAAATTTTAAATATCCCAGGGATTGCCTTTTCTATAGTAAATTTCTCACAAATTAATTTTCTACTGTCGCAAATTTTAATTACGCCAGGGATTGCATTTTCTATAGTAAATTTTGCAAAAAATAATTTTCTACTGTCGCAAATTTTAATTGCGCCAGGGATTGCCTTTTCTATAGTAAATTATTCAAAAAATAATTTTTTACTGTCGCAAATTTTAATATCACAGGGATTGCCTTTTCTATAGTAAATTTCTCACAAATTAATTTTCTACTGTCGCAAATTTTAATTACGCCAGGGATTGCCTTTTCTATAGTAAATTATTCAAAAAATAATTTTTTACTGTCGCAAATTTCAAATCCGCCAGGGATTGCCTTTTCTACAGTAAATTTTGCAAAAAATAATTTTTTACTGTTGCAAATTTTAATTGCGCCAGGGATTGCCTTTTCTATAGTAAATTTTGCAAAAAATAATTTTCTACTGTCGCAAATTTTAATTGCGCCAGGGATTGCCTTTTCTATAGTAAATTATTCAAAAAATAATTTTCTACTGTCGCAAATTTTAATTACGCCAGGGATTGCCTTTTCTATAGTAAATTATTCAAAAAATAATTTTATACTGTCGCAAATTTTAAGTGCGCCAGGGATTGCCTTTCTACAGTAAATTATTCAAAAAATAATTTTCTACTGTCGCAAATTTTAATTGCGCCAGGGATTGCCTTTTCTATAGTAAATTATTCAAAAAATAATTTTTTACTGTCGCAAATTTTAAATACGCCAGGGATTGCCTTTTCTATAGTAAATTTTGCAAAAAAATAATTTATTACTGTCGCAAATTTTAAATATCCCAGGGATTGCCTTTTCTATAGTAAATTTCTCACAAATTAATTTTCTACTGTCGCAGATTTTAATTACGCCAGGGATTGCGTTTTCTATAGTAAATTATTCAAAAAATAATTTCTTACTGTCGCAAATTTTAAATACGCCAGGGATTGCCTTTTCTATAGTAAATTATTCAAAAAATAATTTTTTACTGTCGCAAATTTTAATTACGCCAGGGATTGCCTTTTCTATAGTAAATTATTCAAAAAATAATTTTATACTGTCGCAAATTTTAAATGCGCCAGGGATTGCCTTTTCTATAGTAAATTATTCAAAAAATAATTTTTTACTGTCGCAAATTGTAATTGCGCCAGGGATTGCCTTTTCTATAGTAAATTATTCAAAAAAAATTTCTTACTGTCGCAAATTTTAAATACGCCAGGGATTGCCTTTTCTATAGTAAATTATTCAAAAAATAATTTTTTACTGTCGCAAATTTTAATTACGCCAGGGATTGCATTTTCTATAGTAAATTTTTCAAAAAATAATTTTATACTGTCGCAAATTTTAAGTGCGCCAGGTATTGCCTTTTCTATAGCAAATTATTCAAAAAATAATTTTATACTGTCGCAAATTTTAATTACGCCAGGGATTGCCTTTTCTATAGTAAATTATTCAAAAAATAATTTTTTACTGTCGCAAATTTTAATTACGCCAGGGATTGCCTTTTCTATAGTAAATTTCTCACAAATTAATTTTCTACTGTCGCAAATTTTAATTACGCCAGGGATTGCCTTTTCTATAGTAAATTTGCAAAAAATAATTTTCTACTGTCGCAAATTTTAATTGCGCCAGGGATTGCCTTTTCTATAGTAAATTATTCAAAAAATAATTTTCTACTGTCGCAAATTTTAATTGCGCCAGGGATTGCCTTTTCTATAGTAAATTATTCAAAAAATAATTTTTTACTGTCGCAAATTTTAATTACGCCAGGGACTGCCTTTTCTATAGTAAATTTTGCAAAAAAATTATTTTTTACTGTCGCAAATTTTAAATATCCCAGGGATTGCCTTTTCCATAGTAAATTTCTCACAAATTAATTTTCTACTGTCGCAAATTTTAATAACGCCAGGGATTGCCTTTTCTATAGTAAATTTTGCAAAAAATAATTTTCTACTGTCGCAAATTTTAATTGCGCCAGGGATTGCCTTTTCTATAATAAATTATTCAAAAAATAATTTTATACTGTCGCAAATTTTAATTACGCCAGGGATTGCCTTTTCTATAGTAAATTATTCAAAAAATAATTTTCTACTGTCGCAAATTTTAATTGCGCCAGGGATTGCCTTTTCTTTAGTAAATTATTCAAAAAATAATTTTATACTGTCGCAAATTTTAATTGCGCCAGCGATTGCCTTTTCTATAGTAAACTTTTCAAAAAATAATTTTCTACTGTCGCAAATTTTAATTACGCCAGGGATTGCCTTTTCTATAGTAAATTATTCAAAAAATAATTTTATACTGTCGCAAATTTTAATTACGCCAGGGATTGACTTTTCTATAGTAAATTATTCAAAAAATAAATTTATACTGTCGCAAATTTTAATTGCGCCAGGGATTGCCTTTTCTATAGTAAATTATTCAAAAAATAATTTTATACTGTCGCACATTTTAATTGCGCCAGGGATTGCCTTTTCTATAGTAAATTATTCAAAAAATAATTTTCTACTGTCGCAAATTTTAATTACGCCAGGGATTGCCTTTTTAATAGTAAATTTTTCAAAAATTAATTTTCAACTGTCGCAAATTTTAAATACGCCAGGGATTGCCTTTTCAATAGTAAATTATTCAAAAAATAATTTTCTACTGTCGCAAATTTTAATTACGCCAGGGATTGCCTTTTCTATAGTAAACTTTTCAAAAAATAATTTTCTAATGTCGCAAATTTTAATTACGCCTGGGATTGCCTTTTCTATAGTAAACTATTCAAAAAATAATTTTACACTGTCGCAAATTTTAATTACGCCAGGGATTGCCTTTTCTATAGTAAATTATTCAAAAAATAATTTTCTACTGTCGCAAATTTTAATTACGCCAGGGATTGCCTTTTCTATAGTAAATTATTCAAAAAATAATTTTATACTGTCGCAAATTTTAATTGCGCCAGGGATTGCCTTTTCTATAGTAAATTATTCAAAAAATAATTTTCTACTGTCGCAAATTTTAATTACGCCAGGGATTGCCTTTTCTATAGTAAATTATTCAAAAAATAATTTTATACTGTCGCAAATTTTAAGTGCGCCAGGGATTGCCTTTCTACAGTAAATTATTCAAAAAATAATTTTCTACTGTCGCAAATTTTAATTGCGCCAGGGATTGCCTTTTCTATAGTAAATTATTCAAAAAATAATTTTTTACTGTCGCAAATTTTAAATACGCCAGGGATTGCCTTTTCTATAGTAAATTTTGCAAAAAAATAATTTATTACTGTCGCAAATTTTAAATATCCCAGGGATTGCCTTTTCTATAGTAAATTATTCAAAAAATAATTTTTTACTGTCGCAAATTGTAATCGCGCCAGGGATTGCCTTTTCTATAGTAAATTATTCAAAAAATAATTTCTTACTGTCGCAAATTTTAATTGCGCCAGGGATTGCCTTTTCTATAGTAAATTATTCAAAAAATAATTTTATACTGTCGCACATTTTAATTGCGCCAGGGATTGCCTTTTCTATAGTAAATTATTCAAAAAATAATTTTATACTGTCGCAAATTTTAATTACGCCACGGATTGCCTTTTCTTTAGTAAATTATTCAAAAAATAATTTTATACTGTCGCAAATTTTAATTGCGCCAGCGATTGCCTTTTCTATAGTAAACTTTTCAAAAAATAATTTTCTACTGTCGCAAATTTTAATTACGCCAGGGATTGCCTTTTCTATAGTAAATTATTCAAAAAATAATTTTATACTGTCGCAAATTTTAATTACGCCAGGGATTGACTTTTCTATAGTAAATTATTCAAAAAATAAATTTATACTGTCGCAAATTTTAATTGCGCCAGGGATGGCCTTTTCTATAGTAAATTATTCAAAAAATAATTTTATACTGTCGCACATTTTAATTGCGCCAGGGATTGCCTTTTCTATAGTAAATTATTCAAAAAATAATTTTATACTGTCGCAAATTTTAATTACGCCACGGATTGCCTTTTCTATAGTAAATTATTCAAAAAATAATTTTCTACTTTCGCAAATTTTAATTGCGCCAGGGATTGCCTTTTCTATAGTAAATTATTCAAAAAATAATTTTATACTGTCGCAAATTTTAATTACGCCAGGGATTGCCTTTTCTATAGTAAATTATTCAAAAAATAATTTTCTACTGTCGCAAATTTTAATTGCGCCAGGGATTACCTTTTCTATAGTAAATTATTCAAAAAATATTTTTATACTGTCGCAAATTTTAATTACGCCAGGGATTGCCTTTTCTATAGTAAATTATTCAAAAAATAATTTTTTACTGTCGCAAATTTTAATTGCGCCAGGGATTGCCTTTTCTATAGTAAATTATTCAAAAAATATTTTTTTACTGTCGCAAATTTTAAATACGCCAGGGATTGCCTTTTCTATAGTAAACTTTTCAAAAAATAATTTTCTACTGTCGCAAATTTTAATTACGCCAGGGATTGCCTTTTCTATAGTAAATTTTTCAAAAATTAATTTTCAACTGTCGCAAATTTTAAATACACCAGGGATTGCCTTTTCAATAGTAAATTATTCAAAAAATAATTTTCTACTGTCGCAAATTTTAATTACGCCAGGGATTGCCTTTTCTATAGTAAACTTTTCAAAAAATAATTTTCTAATGTCGCAAATTTTAATTACGCCTGGGATTGCCTTTTCTATAGTAAACTATTCAAAAAATAATTTTATACTGTCGCAAATTTTAATTACGCCACGGATTGCCTTTTCTTTAGTAAATTATTCAAAAAATAAATTTATACTGTCGCAAATTTTAATTGCGCCAGGGATGGCCTTTTCTATAGTAAATTATTCAAAAAATAATTTTATACTGTCGCACATTTTAATTGCGCCAGGGATTGCCTTTTCTATAGTAAATTATTCAAAAAATAATTTTATACTGTCGCAAATTTTAATTACGTCACGGATTGCCTTTTCTATAGTAAATTATTCAAAAAATAATTTTCTACTTTCGCAAATTTTAATTGCGCCAGTGATTGCCTTTTCTATAGTAAATTATTCAAAAAATAATTTTATACTGTCGCAAATTTTAATTACGCCACGGATTGCCTTTTCTTTAGTAAATTATTCAAAAAATAATTTTATACTGTCGCAAATTTTAATTGCGCCAGCGATTGCCTTTTCTATAGTAAACTTTTCAAAAAATAATTTTCTACTGTCGCAAATTTTAATTACGCCAGGGATTGCCTTTTCTATAGTAAATTATTCAAAAAATAATTTTATACTGTCGCAAATTTTAATTACGCCAGGGATTGACTTTTCTATAGTAAATTATTCAAAAAATAAATTTATACTGTCGCAAATTTTAATTGCGCCAGGGATGGCCTTTTCTATAGTAAATTATTCAAAAAATAATTTTATACTGTCGCACATTTTAATTGCGCCAGGGATTGCCTTTTCTATAGTAAATTATTCAAAAAATAATTTTATACTGTCGCAAATTTTAATTACGCCACGGATTGCCTTTTCTATAGTAAATTATTCAAAAAATAATTTTCTACTTTCGCAAATTTTAATTGCGCCAGGGATTGCCTTTTCTATAGTAAATTATTCAAAAAATAATTTTTTACTGTCGCAAATTTTAAATACGCCAGGGATTGCCTTTTCTATAGTAAATTTTGCAAAAAAATAATTTATTACTGTCGCAAATTTTAAATATCCCAGGGATTGCCTTTTCTATAGTAAATTATTCAAAAAATAATTTTTTACTGTCGCAAATTGTAATCGCGCCAGGGATTGCCTTTTCTATAGTAAATTATTCAAAAAATAATTTCTTACTGTCGCAAATTTTAATTGCGCCAGGGATTGCCTTTTCTATAGTAAATTATTCAAAAAATAATTTTATACTGTCGCACATTTTAATTGCGCCAGCGATTGCCTTTTCTATAGTAAACTTTTCAAAAAATAATTTTCTACTGTCGCAAATTTTAATTACGCCAGGGATTGCCTTTTCTATAGTAAATTATTCAAAAAATAATTTTATACTGTCGCAAATTTTAATTACGCCAGGGATTGACTTTTCTATAGTAAATTATTCAAAAAATAAATTTATACTGTCGCAAATTTTAATTGCGCCAGGGATGGCCTTTTCTATAGTAAATTATTCAAAAAATAATTTTATACTGTCGCACATTTTAATTGCGCCAGGGATTGCCTTTTCTATAGTAAATTATTCAAAAAATAATTTTATACTGTCGCAAATTTTAATTACGCCACGGATTGCCTTTTCTATAGTAAATTATTCAAAAAATAATTTTCTACTTTCGCAAATTTTAATTGCGCCAGGGATTGCCTTTTCTATAGTAAATTATTCAAAAAATAATTTTATACTGTCGCAAATTTTAATTACGCCAGGGATTGCCTTTTCTATAGTAAATTATTCAAAAAATAATTTTCTACTGTCGCAAATTTTAATTGCGCCAGGGATTGCCTTTTCTATAGTAAATTATTCAAAAAATAATTTTATACTGTCGCAAATTTTAATTACGCCAGGGATTGCCTTTTCTATAGTAAATTATTCAAAAAATAATTTTTTACTGTCGCAAATTTTAATTGCGCCAGGGATTGCCTTTTCTATAGTAAATTATTCAAAAAATATTTTTTTACTGTCGCAAATTTTAAATACGCCAGGGATTGCCTTTTCTATAGTAAACTTTTCAAAAAATAATTTTCTACTGTCGCAAATTTTAATTACGCCAGGGATTGCCTTTTCTATAGTAAATTTTTCAAAAATTAATTTTCAACTGTCGCAAATTTTAAATACACCAGGGATTGCCTTTTCAATAGTAAATTATTCAAAAAATAATTTTCTACTGTCGCAAATTTTAATTACGCCAGGGATTGCCTTTTCTATAGTAAACTTTTCAAAAAATAATTTTCTAATGTCGCAAATTTTAATTACGCCTGGGATTGCCTTTTCTATAGTAAACTATTCAAAAAATAATTTTATACTGTCGCAAATTTTAATTACGCCAGGGATTGCCTTTTCTACAGTAAATTATTCAAAAAATAATTTTCTACTGTCGCAAATTTTAATTACGCCAGGGATTGCCTTTTCTATAGTAAATTATTCAAAAAATAATTTTATACTGTCGCAAATTTTAATTGCGCCAGGGATTGCCTTTTCTATAGTAAATTATTCAAAAAATAATTTTCTACTGTCGCAAATTTTAATTACGCCAGGGATTGCCTTTTCTATAGTAAATTATTCAAAAAATAATTTTATACTGTCGCAAATTTTAAGTGCGCCAGGGATTGCCTTTCTACAGTAAATTATTCAAAAAATAATTTTCTACTGTCGCAAATTTTAATTGCGCCAGGGATTGCCTTTTCTATAGTAAATTATTCAAAAAATAATTTTTTACTCTCGCAAATTTTAAATACGCCAGGGATTGCCTTTTCTATAGTAAATTTTGCAAAAAAATAATTTATTACTGTCGCAAATTTTAAATATCCTAGGGATTGCCTTTTCTATAGTAAATTTCTCACAAATTAATTTTCTACTGTCGCAAATTTTAATTACGCCAGGGATTGCCTTTTCTATAGTAAATTATTCAAAAAATAATTTTTTACTGTCGCAAATTGTAATCGCGCCAGGGATTGCCTTTTCTATAGTAAATTATTCAAAAAATAATTTCTTACTGTCGCAAATTTTAAATACGCCAGGGATTGCCTTTTCTATATTAAATTATTCAAAAAATAATTTTTTACTGTCGCAAATTTTAATTACGCCAGGGATTGCCTTTTCTATAGTAAATTATTCAAAAAATAATTTTATACTGTCGCAAATTTTAAATGCGCCAGGGATTGCCTTTTCTATAGTAAATTATTCAAAAAATAATTTTTTACTGTCGCAAATTTTAATTGCGCCAGGGATTGCCTTTTCTATAGTAAATTATTCAAAAAAAATTTCTTACTGTCGCAAATTTTAAATACGCCAGGGATTGCCTTTTCTATAGTAAATTATTCAAAAAATAATTTTTTACTGTCGCAAATTTTAATTACGCCAGGGATTGCCTTTTCTATAGTAAATTTTTCAAAAAATAATTTTATACTGTCGCAAATTTTAAGTGCGCCAGGTATTGCCTTTTCTATAGCAAATTATTCAAAAAATAATTTTATACTGTCGCAAATTTTAATTACGCCAGGGATTGCCTTTTCTATAGTAAATTATTCAAAAAATAATTTTTTACTGTCGCAAATTTTAATTACGCCAGGGATTGCCTTTTCTATAGTAAATTTCTCACAAATTAATTTTCTACTGTCGCAAATTTTAATTACGCCAGGGATTGCCTTTTCTATAGTAAATTTGCAAAAAATAATTTTCTACTGTCGCAAATTTTAATTGCGCCAGGGATTGCCTTTTCTATAGTAAATTATTCAAAAAATAATTTTCTACTGTCGCAAATTTTAATTGCGCCAGGGATTGCCTTTTCTATAGTAAATTATTCAAAAAATAATTTTTTACTGTCGCAAATTTTAAATACGCCAGGGATTGCCTTTTCTATAGTAAATTTTGCAAAAAAATTATTTTTTACTGTCGCAAATTTTAAATATCCCAGGGATTGCCTTTTCTATAGTAAATTTCTCACAAATTAATTTTCTACTGTCGCAAATTTTAATTACGCCAGGGATTGCCTTTTCTATAGTAAATTTTGCAAAAAATTATTTTCTATTGTCGCAAATTTTAATTGCGCCAGGGATTGCCTTTTCTATAGTAAATTATTCAAAAAATAATTTTCTACTGTCGCAAATTTTAATTATGCCAGGGATTGCCTTTTCTATAGTAAATTATTCAAATAATAATTTTATACTGTCGCAAATTTTAATTACGCCAGGGATTGCCTTTTCTATAGTAAATTATTCAAAAAATAATTTTTTACTGTCGCAAATTTCAAATCCGCCAGGGATTGCCTTTTCTACAGTAAATTTTGCAAAAAATAATTTTTTACTGTTGCAAATTTTAATTGCGCCAGGGATTGCCTTTTCTATAGTAAATTTTGCAAAAAAATAATTTTTTACTGTCGCAAATTTTAAATATCCCAGGGATTGCCTTTTCTATAGTAAATTTCTCACAAATTAATTTTCTACTGTCGCAAATTTTAATTACGCCAGGGATTGCCTTTTCTATAGTAAATTTTGCAAAAAATAATTTTCTACTGTCGCAAATTTTAATTGCGCCAGGGATTGCCTTTTCTATAGTAAATTATTCAAAAAATAATTTTTTACTGTCGCAAATTTTAAATATCACAGGGATTGCCTTTTCTATAGTAAATTTCTCACAAATTAATTTTCTACTGTCGCAAATTTTAATTACGCCAGGGATTGCCTTTTCTATAGTAAATTATTCAAAAAATAATTTTTTACTGTCGCAAATTTCAAATCCGCCAGGGATTGCCTTTTCTACAGTAAATTTTGCAAAAAATAATTTTTTACTGTTGCAAATTTTAATTGCGCCAGGGATTGCCTTTTCTATAGTAAATTTTGCAAAAAATAATTTTCTACTGTCGCAAATTTTAATTGCGCCAGGGATTGCCTTTTCTATAGTAAATTATTCAAAAAATAATTTTCTACTGTCGCAAATTTTAATTACGCCAGGGATTGCCTTTTCTATAGTAAATTATTCAAAAAATAATTTTATACTGTCGCAAATTTTAAGTGCGCCAGGGATTGCCTTTCTACAGTAAATTATTCAAAAAATAATTTTCTACTGTCGCAAATTTTAATTACGCCAGGGATTGCCTTTTCTATAGTAAATTATTCAAAAAATAATTTTTTACTGTCGCAAATTTTAAATACGCCAGGGATTGCCTTTTCTATAGTAAATTTTGCAAAAAAATAATTTATTACTGTCGCAAATTTTAAATATCCCAGGGATTGCCTTTTCTATAGTAAATTTCTCACAAATTAATTTTCTACTGTCGCAGATTTTAATTACGCCAGGGATTGCCTTTTCTATAGTAAATTATTCAAAAAATAATTTTTTACTGTCGCAAATTGTAATCGCGCCAGGGATTGCCTTTTCTATAGTAAATTATTCAAAAAATAATTTCTTACTGTCGCAAATTTTAAATACGCCAGGGATTGCCTTTTCTATAGTAAATTATTCAAAAAATAATTTTTTACTGTCGCAAATTTTAATTACGCCAGGGATTGCCTTTTCTATAGTAAATTATTCAAAAAATAATTTTATACTGTCGCAAATTTTAAATGCGCCAGGGATTGCCTTTTCTATAGTAAATTATTCAAAAAATAATTTTTTACTGTCGCAAATTGTAATTGCGCCAGGGATTGCCTTTTCTATAGTAAATTATTCAAAAAAAATTTCTTACTGTCGCAAATTTTAAATACGCCAGGGATTGCCTTTTCTATAGTAAATTATTCAAAAAATAATTTTTTACTGTCGCAAATTTTAATTACGCCAGGGATTGCCTTTTCTATAGTAAATTTTTCAAAAAATAATTTTATACTGTCGCAAATTTTAAGTGCGCCAGGTATTGCCTTTTCTATAGCAAATTATTCAAAAAATAATTTTATACTGTCGCAAATTTTAATTACGCCAGGGATTGCCTTTTCTATAGTAAATTATTCAAAAAATAATTTTTTACTGTCGCAAATTTTAATTACGCCAGGGATTGCCTTTTCTATAGTAAATTTCTCACAAATTAATTTTCTACTGTCGCAAATTTTAATTACGCCAGGGATTGCCTTTTCTATAGTAAATTTGCAAAAAATAATTTTCTACTGTCGCAAATTTTAATTGCGCCAGGGATTGCCTTTTCTATAGTAAATTATTCAAAAAATAATTTTCTACTGTCGCAAATTTTAATTGCGCCAGGGATTGCCTTTTCTATAGTAAATTATTCAAAAAATAATTTTTTACTGTCGCAAATTTTAATTACGCCAGGGACTGCCTTTTCTATAGTAAATTTTGCAAAAAAATTATTTTTTACTGTCGCAAATTTTAAATATCCCAGGGATTGCCTTTTCTATAGTAAATTTCTCACAAATTAATTTTCTACTGTCGCAAATTTTAATAACGCCAGGGATTGCCTTTTCTATAGTAAATTTTGCAAAAAATAATTTTCTACTGTCGCAAATTTTAATTGCGCCAGGGATTGCCTTTTCTATAATAAATTATTCAAAAAATAATTTTATACTGTCGCAAATTTTAATTACGCCAGGGATTGCCTTTTCTATAGTAAATTATTCAAAAAATAATTTTCTACTGTCGCAAATTTTAATTGCGCCAGGGATTGCCTTTTCTTTAGTAAATTATTCAAAAAATAATTTTATACTGTCGCAAATTTTAATTGCGCCAGCGATTGCCTTTTCTATAGTAAACTTTTCAAAAAATAATTTTCTACTGTCGCAAATTTTAATTACGCCAGGGATTGCCTTTTCTATAGTAAATTATTCAAAAAATAATTTTATACTGTCGCAAATTTTAATTACGCCAGGGATTGACTTTTCTATAGTAAATTATTCAAAAAATAAATTTATACTGTCGCAAATTTTAATTGCGCCAGGGATTGCCTTTTCTATAGTAAATTATTCAAAAAATAATTTTATACTGTCGCACATTTTAATTGCGCCAGGGATTGCCTTTTCTATAGTAAATTATTCAAAAAATAATTTTATACTGTCGCAAATTTTAATTACGCCACGGATTGCCTTTTCTATAGTAAATTATTCAAAAAATAATTTTATACTGTCGCAAATTTTAATTACGCCAGGGATTGCCTTTTCTATAGTAAATTATTCAAAAAATAATTTTCTACTGTCGCAAATTTTAATTGCGCCAGGGATTGCCTTTTCTATAGTAAATTATTCAAAAAATAATTTTATACTGTCGCAAATTTTAATTACGCCAGGGATTGCCTTTTCTATAATAAATTATTCAAAAAATAATTTTTTACTGTCGCAAATTTTAATTGCGCCAGGGATTGCCTTTTCTATAGTAAATTATTCAAAAAATATTTTTTTACTGTCGCAAATTTTAAATACGCCAGGGATTGCCTTTTCTATAGTAAACTTTTCAAAAAATAATTTTCTACTGTCGCAAATTTTAATTACGCCAGGGATTGCCTTTTCTATAGTAAATTTTTCAAAAATTAATTTTCAACTGTCGCAAATTTTAAATACGCCAGGGATTGCCTTTTCAATAGTAAATTATTCAAAAAATAATTTTCTACTGTCGCAAATTTTAATTACGCCAGGGATTGCCTTTTCTATAGTAAACTTTTCAAAAAATAATAATAATAATGTCGAAAATTTTAATTACGCCTGGGATTGCCTTTTCTATAGTAAACTATTCAAAAAATAATTTTCTACTGTCGCAAATTTTAATTGCGCCAGGGATTGCCTTTTCTTTAGTAAATTATTCAAAAAATAATTTTATACTGTCGCAAATTTTAATTGCGCCAGCGATTGCCTTTTCTATAGTAAACTTTTCAAAAAATAATTTTCTACTGTCGCAAATTTTAATTACGCCAGGGATTGCCTTTTCTATAGTAAATTATTCAAAAAATAATTTTATACTGTCGCAAATTTTAATTACGCCAGGGATTGACTTTTCTATAGTAAATTATTCAAAAAATAAATTTATACTGTCGCAAATTTTAATTGCGCCAGGGATTGCCTTTTCTATAGTAAATTATTCAAAAAATAATTTTATACTGTCGCACATTTTAATTGCGCCAGGGATTGCCTTTTCTATAGTAAATTATTCAAAAAATAATTTTATACTGTCGCAAATTTTAATTACGCCACGGATTGCCTTTTCTATAGTAAATTATTCAAAAAATAATTTTATACTGTCGCAAATTTTAATTACGCCAGGATTGCCTTTTCTATAGTAAATTATTCAAAAAATAATTTTCTACTGTCGCAAATTTTAATTGCGCCAGGGATTGCCTTTTCTATAGTAAATTATTCAAAAAATAATTTTATACTGTCGCAAATTTTAATTACGCCAGGGATTGCCTTTTCTATAATAAATTATTCAAAAAATAATTTTTTACTGTCGCAAATTTTAATTGCGCCAGGGATTGCCTTTTCTATAGTAAATTATTCAAAAAATAAATTTCTACTGTCGCAAATTTTAATTACGCCAGGGATTGCCTTTTCTATAGTAAATTATTCAAAAAATAATTTTATACTGTCGCAAATTTTAATTACGCCAGGGATTGACTTTTCTATAGTAAATTATTCAAAAAATAATTTTATACTGTCGCAAATTTTAATTGCGCCAGGGATTACCTTTTCTATAGTAAATTATTCAAAAAATAATTTTATACTGTCGCAAATTTTAATTACGCCAGGGATTGCCTTTTCTATAGTAAATTATTCAAAAAATAATTTTTTACTGTCGCAAATTTTAATTGCGCCAGGGATTGCCTTTTCTATAGTAAATTATTCAAAAAATATTTTTTTACTGTCGCAAATTTTAAATACGCCAGGGATTGCCTTTTCTATAGTAAACTTTTCAAAAAATAATTTTCTACTGTCGCAAATTTTAATTACGCCAGGGATTGCCTTTTCTATAGTAAATTTTTCAAAAATTAATTTTCAACTGTCGCAAATTTTAAATACACCAGGGATTGCCTTTTCAATAGTAAATTATTCAAAAAATAATTTTCTACTGTCGCAAATTTTAATTACGCCAGGGATTGCCTTTTCTATAGTAAACTTTTCAAAAAATAATTTTCTAATGTCGCAAATTTTAATTACGCCTGGGATTGCCTTTTCTATAGTAAACTATTCAAAAAATAATTTTATACTGTCGCAAATTTTAATTACGCCACGGATTGCCTTTTCTTTAGTAAATTATTCAAAAAATAAATTTATACTGTCGCAAATTTTAATTGCGCCAGGGATGGCCTTTTCTATAGTAAATTATTCAAAAAATAATTTTATACTGTCGCACATTTTAATTGCGCCAGGGATTGCCTTTTCTATAGTAAATTATTCAAAAAATAATTTTATACTGTCGCAAATTTTAATTACGCCACGGATTGCCTTTTCTATAGTAAATTATTCAAAAAATAATTTTCTACTTTCGCAAATTTTAATTGCGCCAGGGATTGCCTTTTCTATAGTAAATTATTCAAAAAATAATTTTATACTGTCGCAAATTTTAATTACGCCACGGATTGCCTTTTCTTTAGTAAATTATTCAAAAAATAATTTTATACTGTCGCAAATTTTAATTGCGCCAGCGATTGCCTTTTCTATAGTAAACTTTTCAAAAAATAATTTTCTACTGTCGCAAATTTTAATTACGCCAGGGATTGCCTTTTCTATAGTAAATTATTCAAAAAATAATTTTATACTGTCGCAAATTTTAATTACGCCAGGGATTGACTTTTCTATAGTAAATTATTCAAAAAATAAATTTATACTGTCGCAAATTTTAATTGCGCCAGGGATGGCCTTTTCTATAGTAAATTATTCAAAAAATAATTTTATACTGTCGCACATTTTAATTGCGCCAGGGATTGCCTTTTCTATAGTAAATTATTCAAAAAATAATTTTATACTGTCGCAAATTTTAATTACGCCACGGATTGCCTTTTCTATAGTAAATTATTCAAAAAATAATTTTCTACTTTCGCAAATTTTAATTGCGCCAGGGATTGCCTTTTCTATAGTAAATTATTCAAAAAATAATTTTTTACTGTCGCAAATTTTAAATACGCCAGGGATTGCCTTTTCTATAGTAAATTTTGCAAAAAAATAATTTATTACTGTCGCAAATTTTAAATATCCCAGGGATTGCCTTTTCTATAGTAAATTATTCAAAAAATAATTTTTTACTGTCGCAAATTGTAATCGCGCCAGGGATTGCCTTTTCTATAGTAAATTATTCAAAAAATAATTTCTTACTGTCGCAAATTTTAATTGCGCCAGGGATTGCCTTTTCTATAGTAAATTATTCAAAAAATAATTTTATACTGTCGCACATTTTAATTGCGCCAGCGATTGCCTTTTCTATAGTAAACTTTTCAAAAAATAATTTTCTACTGTCGCAAATTTTAATTACGCCAGGGATTGCCTTTTCTATAGTAAATTATTCAAAAAATAATTTTATACTGTCGCAAATTTTAATTACGCCAGGGATTGACTTTTCTATAGTAAATTATTCAAAAAATAAATTTATACTGTCGCAAATTTTAATTGCGCCAGGGATGGCCTTTTCTATAGTAAATTATTCAAAAAATAATTTTATACTGTCGCACATTTTAATTGCGCCAGGGATTGCCTTTTCTATAGTAAATTATTCAAAAAATAATTTTATACTGTCGCAAATTTTAATTACGCCACGGATTGCCTTTTCTATAGTAAATTATTCAAAAAATAATTTTCTACTTTCGCAAATTTTAATTGCGCCAGGGATTGCCTTTTCTATAGTAAATTATTCAAAAAATAATTTTATACTGTCGCAAATTTTAATTACGCCAGGGATTGCCTTTTCTATAGTAAATTATTCAAAAAATAATTTTCTACTGTCGCAAATTTTAATTGCGCCAGGGATTGCCTTTTCTATAGTAAATTATTCAAAAAATAATTTTATACTGTCGCAAATTTTAATTACGCCAGGGATTGCCTTTTCTATAGTAAATTATTCAAAAAATAATTTTTTACTGTCGCAAATTTTAATTGCGCCAGGGATTGCCTTTTCTATAGTAAATTATTCAAAAAATATTTTTTTACTGTCGCAAATTTTAAATACGCCAGGGATTGCCTTTTCTATAGTAAACTTTTCAAAAAATAATTTTCTACTGTCGCAAATTTTAATTACGCCAGGGATTGCCTTTTCTATAGTAAATTTTTCAAAAATTAATTTTCAACTGTCGCAAATTTTAAATACACCAGGGATTGCCTTTTCAATAGTAAATTATTCAAAAAATAATTTTCTACTGTCGCAAATTTTAATTACGCCAGGGATTGCCTTTTCTATAGTAAACTTTTCAAAAAATAATTTTCTAATGTCGCAAATTTTAATTACGCCTGGGATTGACTTTTCTATAGTAAACTATTCAAAAAATAATTTTATACTGTCGCAAATTTTAATTACGCCAGGGATTGCCTTTTCTACAGTAAATTATTCAAAAAATAATTTTCTACTGTCGCAAATTTTAATTACGCCAGGGATTGCCTTTTCTATAGTAAATTATTCAAAAAATAATTTTATACTGTCGCAAATTTTAATTGCGCCAGGGATTGCCTTTTCTATAGTAAATTATTCAAAAAATAATTTTCTACTGTCGCAAATTTTAATTACGCCAGGGATTGCCTTTTCTATAGTAAATTATTCAAAAAATAATTTTATACTGTCGCAAATTTTAAGTGCGCCAGGGATTGCCTTTCTACAGTAAATTATTCAAAAAATAATTTTCTACTGTCGCAAATTTTAATTGCGCCAGGGATTGCCTTTTCTATAGTAAATTATTCAAAAAATAATTTTTTACTCTCGCAAATTTTAAATACGCCAGGGATTGCCTTTTCTATAGTAAATTTTGCAAAAAAATAATTTATTACTGTCGCAAATTTTAAATATCCCAGGGATTGCCTTTTCTATAGTAAATTTCTCACAAATTAATTTTCTACTGTCGCAAATTTTAATTACGCCAGGGATTGCCTTTTCTATAGTAAATTATTCAAAAAATAATTTTTTACTGTCGCAAATTGTAATCGCGCCAGGGATTGCCTTTTCTATAGTAAATTATTCAAAAAATAATTTCTTACTGTCGCAAATTTTAAATACGCCAGGGATTGCCTTTTCTATATTAAATTATTCAAAAAATAATTTTTTACTGTCGCAAATTTTAATTACGCCAGGGATTGCCTTTTCTATAGTAAATTATTCAAAAAATAATTTTATACTGTCGCAAATTTTAAATGCGCCAGGGATTGCCTTTTCTATAGTAAATTATTCAAAAAATAATTTTTTACTGTCGCAAATTTTAATTGCGCCAGGGATTGCCTTTTCTATAGTAAATTATTCAAAAAAAATTTCTTACTGTCGCAAATTTTAAATACGCCAGGGATTGCCTTTTCTATAGTAAATTATTCAAAAAATAATTTTTTACTGTCGCAAATTTTAATTACGCCAGGGATTGCCTTTTCTATAGTAAATTTTTCAAAAAATAATTTTATACTGTCGCAAATTTTAAGTGCGCCAGGTATTGCCTTTTCTATAGCAAATTATTCAAAAAATAATTTTATACTGTCGCAAATTTTAATTACGCCCGGGATTGCCTTTTCTATAGTAAATTATTCAAAAAATAATTTTTTACTGTCGCAAATTTTAATTACGCCAGGGATTGCCTTTTCTATAGTAAATTTCTCACAAATTAATTTTCTACTGTCGCAAATTTTAATTACGCCAGGGATTGCCTTTTCTATAGTAAATTTGCAAAAAATAATTTTCTACTGTCGCAAATTTTAATTGCGCCAGGGATTGCCTTTTCTATAGTAAATTATTCAAAAAATAATTTTCTACTGTCGCAAATTTTAATTGCGCCAGGGATTGCCTTTTCTATAGTAAATTATTCAAAAAATAATTTTTTACTGTCGCAAATTTTAAATACGCCAGGGATTGCCTTTTCTATAGTAAATTTTGCAAAAAAATTATTTTTTACTGTCGCAAATTTTAAATATCCCAGGGATTGCCTTTTCTATAGTAAATTTCTCACAAATTAATTTTCTACTGTCGCAAATTTTAATTACGCCAGGGATTGCCTTTTCTATAGTAAATTTTGCAAAAAATTATTTTCTATTGTCGCAAATTTTAATTGCGCCAGGGATTGCCTTTTCTATAGTAAATTATTCAAAAAATAATTTTCTACTGTCGCAAATTTTAATTATGCCAGGGATTGCCTTTTCTATAGTAAATTATTCAAATAATAATTTTATACTGTCGCAAATTTTAATTACGCCAGGGATTGCCTTTTCTATAGTAAATTATTCAAAAAATAATTTTTTACTGTCGCAAATTTCAAATCCGCCAGGGATTGCCTTTTCTACAGTAAATTTTGCAAAAAATAATTTTTTACTGTTGCAAATTTTAATTGCGCCAGGGATTGCCTTTTCTATAGTAAATTTTGCAAAAAAATAATTTTTTACTGTCGCAAATTTTAAATATCCCAGGGATTGCCTTTTCTATAGTAAATTTCTCACAAATTAATTTTCTACTGTCGCAAATTTTAATTACGCCAGGGATTGCCTTTTCTATAGTAAATTTTGCAAAAAATAATTTTCTACTGTCGCAAATTTTAATTGCGCCAGGGATTGCCTTTTCTATAGTAAATTATTCAAAAAATAATTTTTTACTGTCGCAAATTTTAAATATCACAGGGATTGCCTTTTCTATAGTAAATTTCTCACAAATTAATTTTCTACTGTCGCAAATTTTAATTACGCCAGGGATTGCCTTTTCTATAGTAAATTATTCAAAAAATAATTTTTTACTGTCGCAAATTTCAAATCCGCCAGGGATTGCCTTTTCTACAGTAAATTTTGCAAAAAATAATTTTTTACTGTTGCAAATTTTAATTGCGCCAGGGATTGCCTTTTCTATAGTAAATTTTGCAAAAAATAATTTTCTACTGTCGCAAATTTTAATTGCGCCAGGGATTGCCTTTTCTATAGTAAATTATTCAAAAAATAATTTTCTACTGTCGCAAATTTTAATTACGCCAGGGATTGCCTTTTCTATAGTAAATTATTCAAAAAATAATTTTATACTGTCGCAAATTTTAAGTGCGCCAGGGATTGCCTTTCTACAGTAAATTATTCAAAAAATAATTTTCTACTGTCGCAAATTTTAATTGCGCCAGGGATTGCCTTTTCTATAGTAAATTATTCAAAAAATAATTTTTTACTGTCGCAAATTTTAAATACGCCAGGGATTGCCTTTTCTATAGTAAATTTTGCAAAAAAATAATTTATTACTGTCGCAAATTTTAAATATCCCAGGGATTGCCTTTTCTATAGTAAATTTCTCACAAATTAATTTTCTACTGTCGCAGATTTTAATTACGCCAGGGATTGCCTTTTCTATAGTAAATTATTCAAAAAATAATTTTTTACTGTCGCAAATTGTAATCGCGCCAGGGATTGCCTTTTCTATAGTAAATTATTCAAAAAATAATTTCTTACTGTCGCAAATTTTAAATACGCCAGGGATTGCCTTTTCTATAGTAAATTATTCAAAAAATAATTTTTTACTGTCGCAAATTTTAATTACGCCAGGGATTGCCTTTTCTATAGTAAATTATTCAAAAAATAATTTTATACTGTCGCAAATTTTAAATGCGCCAGGGATTGCCTTTTCTATAGTAAATTATTCAAAAAATAATTTTTTACTGTCGCAAATTGTAATTGCGCCAGGGATTGCCTTTTCGATAGTAAATTATTCAAAAAAAATTTCTTACTGTCGCAAATTTTAAATACGCCAGGGATTGCCTTTTCTATAGTAAATTATTCAAAAAATAATTTTTTACTGTCGCAAATTTTAATTACGCCAGGGATTGCCTTTTCTATAGTAAATTTTTCAAAAAATAATTTTATACTGTCGCAAATTTTAAGTGCGCCAGGTATTGCCTTTTCTATAGCAAATTATTCAAAAAATAATTTTATACTGTCGCAAATTTTAATTACGCCAGGGATTGCCTTTTCTATAGTAAATTATTCAAAAAATAATTTTTTACTGTCGCAAATTTTAATTACGCCAGGGATTGCCTTTTCTATAGTAAATTTCTCACAAATTAATTTTCTACTGTCGCAAATTTTAATTACGCCAGGGATTGCCTTTTCTATAGTAAATTTGCAAAAAATAATTTTCTACTGTCGCAAATTTTAATTGCGCCAGGGATTGCCTTTTCTATAGTAAATTATTCAAAAAATAATTTTCTACTGTCGCAAATTTTAATTGCGCCAGGGATTGCCTTTTCTATAGTAAATTATTCAAAAAATAATTTTTTACTGTCGCAAATTTTAATTACGCCAGGGACTGCCTTTTCTATAGTAAATTTTGCAAAAAAATTATTTTTTACTGTCGCAAATTTTAAATATCCCAGGGATTGCCTTTTCTATAGTAAATTTCTCACAAATTAATTTTCTACTGTCGCAAATTTTAATAACGCCAGGGATTGCCTTTTCTATAGTAAATTTTGCAAAAAATAATTTTCTACTGTCGCAAATTTTAATTGCGCCAGGGATTGCCTTTTCTATAATAAATTATTCAAAAAATAATTTTATACTGTCGCAAATTTTAATTACGCCAGGGATTGCCTTTTCTATAGTAAATTATTCAAAAAATAATTTTCTACTGTCGCAAATTTTAATTGCGCCAGGGATTGCCTTTTCTTTAGTAAATTATTCAAAAAATAATTTTATACTGTCGCAAATTTTAATTGCGCCAGCGATTGCCTTTTCTATAGTAAACTTTTCAAAAAATAATTTTCTACTGTCGCAAATTTTAATTACGCCAGGGATTGCCTTTTCTATAGTAAATTATTCAAAAAATAATTTTCTACTGTCGCAAATTTTAATTGCGCCAGGGATTGCCTTTTCTATAGTAAATTATTCAAAAAATAATTTTATACTGTCGCAAATTTTAATTGCGCCAGGGATTGCCTTTTCTATAGTAAATTATTCAAAAAATAATTTTATACTGTCGCACATTTTAATTGCGCCAGGGATTGCCTTTTCTATAGTAAATTATTCAAAAAATAATTTTATACTGTCGCAAATTTTAATTACGCCACGGATTGCCTTTTCTATAGTAAATTATTCAAAAAATAATTTTATACTGTCGCAAATTTTAATTACGCCAGGGATTGCCTTTTCTATAGTAAATTATTCAAAAAATAATTTTCTACTGTCGCAAATTTTAATTGCGCCAGGGATTGCCTTTTCTATAGTAAATTATTCAAAAAATAATTTTATACTGTCGCAAATTTTAATTACGCCAGGGATTGCCTTTTCTATAATAAATTATTCAAAAAATAATTTTTTACTGTCGCAAATTTTAATTGCGCCAGGGATTGCCTTTTCTATAGTAAATTATTCAAAAAATAATTTTCTACTGTCGCAAATTTTAATTACGCCAGGGATTGCCTTTTCTATAGTAAATTTTTCAAAAATTAATTTTCAACTGTCGCAAATTTTAAATACGCCAGGGATTGCCTTTTCAATAGTAAA